>JAOSBN010000008.1:20826147-20860469 GCA_027563595.1 Erythroxylum suave | reverse complement strand
ATATATGTTCTCTAACATATATCTATGTATATGATTTGATAACTCATATCCATGATCAGTAAAACGTGATCATCAATCAGAACACACACTATCCTTAATTATTATTGTTCCACCAATAATGATCGACCAGGGATAGTTTAAAATAATATTATAATGTTTATGGTTTTACTATCAAGTCATATATTTGATGACATAAGCCTAATACTATTCATAGAACGTAAATCACATTACATAAACAATATACATGCATATATAAAACAATACCTCATAATTTATAAATAATAAGTTAGAATGTCAGTACAAAAATCACATATGACCATTGACCTAGGGCATACTACTAACATGTTTGATCGCTCCAAACATGGGTATAAGATTGGGAATATGAGTTATAGAAAAATTGACTTCCATCCATATAATTTAATTTTCTTTAACATTAAACAAGAAGTGAAAAGATCAATAAATAAATGTAAAAACTAATTATAAACTATATAAAAAACACCAATTAAAATCAAAAAAAGCTAAAGCACCACACTCCCTAACAATGACGCCAAAATTAACGTATATCGTAACACTATGCAAAATATACTAAACTTACAACTATATTTGTAGTGAGTCTAGGTTAATCCCATAGAGAGTGTTTGGTTAGCTTTTGTTATTAAAAGAATTGGTGTTTAGGTTAGGGGGTTTGTTTGTTTTCAATAAGAAAATAAAATGAAACTAAACTAATAAAACCAAATTAAATTAGACAACCTAAACATGATGAAAATGATGTATTCATTAGGGACCCGGTCATCAATTTAATCTCGACCTACAAATAATTGAACTCATTTCATTGAATTGTTATTCTTATACCTCTCCTAGAAAATGTTAATTTTAGGTTAACAATAAGCTTTGTTAACTCCAGTTTTCCCTTAGGTCTTGTTTAATTAAGAAGAGCTCATTAATTAAACCAAGCTATCAAAAACCCTAGAACAAGCTCTCTCGATTTAATTGGACAGCTACATTACGGTTTAGGAAAATAGATTAATTAAAGTAAAAACTACAGAAACTCAGGTCAGTTAACCTAAGTCATGTTATCCCTAATGGTTCAAAACCATTAGTTGCCACAAATGAATTTCAACATAACAATTATGAATTATATTGAATATTCTAGCCATGGGTTCTTACATAAAAATAATCAAATAGAGCCTTACATCATTCTCACACAACACCTAAACATTAAACATAGGATAACATAATCAATCCCTAAAAGAAAGAACAACAAACAATGAGAGAAATGCTTAACCAAGTCATTAACGTCGATGTCACCTCCAAACCAGCGACAAGACGTCTAACCATTCATCTTCTCTACAGGTCTTTAAGCATCAACTAAGAACATCTTTGCTTCCATCAAAAACCCAATATATATGAAGAAAATCTTAGATTTATCACATCTGTCTAGCCCCTAAATGAAGACATCCCCTTTTATCATCCCCATCTATTTGCTTTTATATGAAAACTTAGGTTTAAATGGGATAGTTGTTCGTCTTCTCACAATGGTTCAAGGTATGTCACAGGTCTGACTAGTGCATTAAGCATGGTCTCACACCCATGTAATACATTGCACAACCATGAGACATGTTCACAACTATGCAATTTCACCCACTGGCCGTGACCCACTTTATAGTTTCCATTCTTTTGTCTTCATTTTCATGCTCTACCTTGTCTCTTCTTCTTGTAATCTTTTCTTCTTATTACTCTATGAAGACTATAGAGTATGAACATAGAAAAGATGGCTTAATAAGAATGCCTTTGGGTCACCTTAGTTCCTTCACTTATGCCTAGTTCCTTCGCTTCCAAAATGTACCTAAAATCAAATATAAGCTAAAGTGAGTATCCCAAGCATTTTAAGGCATTAATCACTAAGTGTAATGGATTAAACATATCAACATTTAGCACATATCATATTTGTAGCACATCTATAGACACCAACCATGTTTACATGACCTACACAATGCCATATATATAAACATAGTGGTGTGTTGGAGCCTATATAAGCTTTAAAACCTAATAAATTTTAAAAGTACACTAACTCCAAATACTTGTAATTAAAAAATTCACGATCATGAAAATGGTATGAAACTAAGAATACAAATAACGAATAACTTAAAAAATTAGAAACATTAAATTTAAGAAAAGTTAAAGGTGAGGAACTTTGGGTTGCCTCCTAACAAGTGCATGTTTTAAGTCATAAGCTCAATCACTTTTCATCAATGTTAACTTGATTATCCCCTATTGTAAGGTTATAAGTTTCCTCAATATTTACTTCCAGTTTTACTCCTTTTTTCTTTATAAAACGATCAATTTTTAAGTATATCTCATGTTTCCTTATTATGTATTTTTTCATCCCACTTGCTTCCCTTAGTCTTGAATATGTCCCCATTACATCTTGGTCTTTGTCCTCCTTTATAGCATAATATTTATTATCGTTAATATAATAAAATAGAGGAACTTGTTATACTTACCATCAATATGATTATAGGGTTCAAATTTATAGAATTCTATTTTATCATCCCCGACCTTTAAGATTAGCTTTCCTTCACGACTGTCAATTAGGACCATAAAAATGGCTAAGAAAGGTCATCCTAAAATCAAAGGCATGTGCTGGTTCTTATTTATGTTTATTACCATAAAATTCACAGGAATGAAAAACTTACTAATTATTTAGGAATATCTTCTAGTATACCTATGAAATATTTAAAAGAGTGATATGCTAACTGCAAAGAGATAATAGTAAGTTTAAGATTACCCACCTTAATCTTCTTTCAAATTAATAGGGGCTTAAGGATAATGCTTGTTGATAGATGAATAATTGACCATATTTTTACACCCATATTTGATGTATTTTACTTGATATTTTATACTTTTGTTATTGTTTAGTACTTAATTCAATTCAAGTGTGTTTATAAGTTATAATTGCCTTCATGGACTTAAAGGAGAAGAATTCAAACAAAAATATGTCATAATATGAAGAATTGAAGCATAAAAGGGATTCATAGTGGTGCATCAGCTTATTCATTTCTCCCAGGCTAGGCAAAATTATGATTTTAATTATTTTAAAGATGCACAGTTTGATACACGACCGTGTAAGTCCTAGAAACCTTAAATTTTAATGAAAAACGATGTGTTTGGCCTTAAATCAGGGGATTAGACTTTTGGAGATGATTCCGGATGTGGGGAATAGGAATGATATTGATCTAGGAATGTGGAAAACATGAAAAATCATCAAAAGATCCAAAAAAATACAAGATCAAACCTCTACTTTGTAAAAACATTCGATAAAAGAGAAAGGGAGATCTAAAATTATGAACTGATTTTCTATTATGTGTAGCTAAACTTCGTTAGTGTCTACATTAGATGAACCCTAGTTTGTGCTATAATATGTTTTAATGATTTTATTTAATGCAATTGTTTTGATTGATCTATTAAGATTTGATTACATATTTAATATATGTTCTAATATACCTAGGAATATTAAATCATAATCCGATTTCATATATAGAGATTGAGAAATCCTAGGTTTGAATAGATCTACTGTAATTAAAAGGAGTTTATTGTAACCTTAGAGATAGGGTGACATAAATCTTCTAGATTAGCTTTAAACCTAGTAGAGGGGTTCAAAAATTGCTAAAACAATCCTATAAAGTTTAACTTGAGTAATTTGGTTGATAACCTTAGGATTAGTTGTTAGTAGAATAAAAGTCAAATATTAGCATATCATGGGAATTTCCATGGTCCAATAAATCAATAAAACAATTGCATAATAAAAGATCAATCAATTACGGGTTTTTAAGGGGATTCAAAACTTAGATACTAATTTTCGATATCGATAGTTTTCTAACTAATTTCATGTTTCTATGTTCAACATTGCTGCCTATTTTATTTTAATTATTTAAGTTTTTAATTTCTTTATTAAAATCTAAAATCGAACCATAGTCTTAGATAATAGGAAAAAGTTAGTTACTAGTAATCACTATCTTCGTGGGATTGAGCTCACCCTACTTACCAGTACTAGCTATAACTACACCGCCCACTTGCAATTATTACAATATTGAATAACTCAAGAAAAAGTCAATCACTTGCCTTATGATCATACAAGATGTGATTAAAGCTTAAGTTTCTAATAGTATATGGGATGGAGAAGCCACCGATATCCTTAAGCTCCATAATTGGTTCATTGTAAGACACAACCTTGTATTCCTTAGGTTGATTTGTAGCTTTATACCCTTTAAGCCTTCTTTTGTTAGATAAAATATTCTTTAAAAACATAATATAACAAGGCATTTGCCTTAAAACATTAGTAAAAGGAATATTAATGTAAATTTTTCAAAAAACTTATAAAAACATCTTGAATTCCTTATCCAACTTTGTCTTCACCAATCTTTGAGGGAGACTAGTATATGCGACCGATAGGGTGCATGGGGAGTATATTTAGGATCTTCATTTTCTCCTTCCTCCCTTTTAGACTCCTTTTCTTCTCTAATCGGTATCTTCCTTCCTTGATCTCCCTCACTTTCAATCACTTATAACCTAGGACTTTTGATCAACTCATCACCCCTTAACATTACACTGTTTTAATTATCCTTAGGATTCTTAGATTTGATAGGTAATTGATTGGGTGGTCCAATAGTAGAACTAGCATAGTTATTGATTTAAAACTCGGACATCTCATTGTAGGTAGAAATAGAGTACACATTTGAATTAAACTTCCTAATCTCCTTCTTGAATTCTTCATTCTCTTTCGCTTGAATAGTAAAGCATTTATCTAAAAGGACTCTAATTTTAATTTTTAGGGAGTGATGTTGAACAGTCTAATTGGAAGCTACATGGTTACCTGTTTTAAGATGTAAAGTTAAACATATTTTCATAAGAGATATTATGGTGGTTTCTCCAATAAAGATTGTAGGTGTTTAAAAATAGGTCATTCTTTTAGTTTGGATAGTTAATAAAGTTAATTTATTCTATAGAGGGATCATGTAAAACTAGTTTTCCATCTATAGCTAAGTGTCCAAGGGATCTACAGATGTCACAAAATATATTAGTAGCATTGAGAACATTAACATTCATGTTATCAAACTTTTGGGATAAGGAGTCTGCCTTAGTGGCAAGTAAATTTCTATCATCCAAATTGTAATTACCTAGAATCTTCTTAGGAATGGCCCTCTCACTTTACTAATAGAGATGGCTTTAAGCCACGTCCTCTATAAGGTTGTATGCCTCCACTATCTTGTTCATTAAACCTCCATTAGCAGCATCCATCATAAAGATCTTCATATTGTAGGTTATTCCATTATAAAAGGTCTAAACAATTAGCCACTTCTCTAAACTATGGTAGGGATATGATCTTAATAACTCCTTATATCTCTCTCATACCTCATATCAAGACTCACCTTCCTTTTGAGTAAAGATGGTGATATGGTTCCTTATCTATATAGTCTTACTTGAAGGGAAGATTTTCCTAAAAATATATAAGAGAGTTGATCCCAAGTAGTGATTGACCCTACTGGTAAGGTCTATAACTATTATCTAGCTTTATCCCTCAGAGACAAAGGGAGTAATTGGAGATTGGTTACTTTAACAGACATGTCATTCAGCTTTAATTTGTCATAGTACTTTAAAAACATCAATAGATGTAAGTTAGTGTCTTCAGGTCTTGAACTTCTAAATTGATTTTGCTACACAATTTTTAATGAGGAATTTAGCTCAAAGTTAGTAGCTTC
Source organism: Erythroxylum suave (assembly GCA_027563595.1). Taxonomy (NCBI): domain Eukaryota; kingdom Viridiplantae; phylum Streptophyta; class Magnoliopsida; order Malpighiales; family Erythroxylaceae; genus Erythroxylum; species Erythroxylum suave. Next base: position 20,854,710 of record JAOSBN010000008.1, on the reverse strand, counting down.
GACACTACGCCTCATAATGTTTAAATTGATGCCTTAAGTGTTTGAAGTGACAAAGTCTTTTAGTGAACTTATATTCTCTATAACCATCTTTGCTTCTTTGACTTGTATTCTCCTTTGAAAAATTTTCAATAATTTTGTTATGTTTTGATACGTTTGATTCCTTCTTGGTCTTGTTTCTTCACTTGAATTACATATGTGCTCCGTTTTGCTTATTTTGTTCATCATTTAATTGCTTAATTGGTTTAATTGACTCCTTTACTCACTTTATCATTTTATTAACCTTAATATTTCATATATTAAATTATTCATACTATAAAGGATAAAATATTAGTAACTATGCATTATGTCTCCTATATAAATGAACATGTCATGGCTAGACTCCTAATTCATCAAAATGATAAAGATAAGTATACAAAAAGAATTATGATATTTTTTTTAATTTTCATATACTTGATTTCTCCTTATTTTTAATTCCTCATTTAAATTACATGTACGCTCCATTTTGCTCATTTTCTTCATCCTTTAATTACTCAATTAATTTAATTGAATACTTACTTTAACATTCTATTAATCTTGACATTTCATATATTAACTTACACCACCAAAAGTAAACTTATACCACCAAGAGTAAAATATCAGTAATGACATATTTTTTCCATCACTAAAAATATGAACCTTACTTGGTGTTAACGATCTCCCTCTTTTTTATATTAAAAATTTCTTGGTGATATTATAGAAAGTAAATGATATGCTAAAGCAATATGTAATGCATTCTCCCCTTTGATTCATTTATTATAAATTGATCAAATTTCAATATAGCATTAGCTCTTCTTTTGGTCAATACTAAAAATGGTATATGATATATAGATTTATAGGCATAAAAAAAATAAAAAAGTTTCCTCTACCTCTTTTTAAAGACACTATTACATGGGAAAAATAATACATAAAAATCATTTACAAAATTAAATACCAATCTTTGTAATTCTCATGTATCAATTTCAAAGAACAATCTATCTTTCTCTCTATAGATATATATATTAATGCTCTCTCCCCTTAAATATGCATGCTAAGTAAATAGTCTCAAATATTGTGAGTATGAAAGTAAGTGGTTATCTCCTTTTATATATTTTAAATAGTTACTCTTTTTTCTTCCTTACTTGATTCAACAATCGATCTTTTGATATCAATTTCCTTACTTAGATTATGATAGGATTCTTGATGATATTCTTTTCAAATTAGTTATTGGAGATATCATCGATGTTCAAATTTTTAGTATTCATTTAATACCCATACAAGCTTTGATCTTTGGAGATTAGTTTTTAAGTCTTTTTCAAACTATATCTTTTTGGATTTAGTTAACAATCATTGTTCTAAAGAGTAATATATATAGATAAGTCCATAATCACCACAAAAATAGCATCTCATATAATGGGAATTGAAAGTTTTAATGCCAAATGAAAAAAGATATATGAGAGCATGGTTTATATGCATTTTTAGGTGTTAATGAATGAAGTGGATGATATAATGCTCTCTTTTAGACATGTGGAGGATTATGAGTTCTCCTTTTGTAATAGTGAGGGCTAACAAATGATATAGCATGTAACATGCTTTTTCTATGGAAATATGACCTATTGTAATTTTAAGTACATGTCGTAATTATTTGTTTCTCTTAAGGCTTATAATGAATGGAAGCAAGTAATACACCTTTATGCTTATAATGAGACATATATAATTTTGATTTTTTATGCCTTTTTAATGAAATGAATAAAAAGGATGTTGCATATTCTTTTAAGAAGACCATACATGAAAATTGTTCCTATTTTGCCTTGAATACTATTCCCTCTAGGTTTGAAATATGACTTGTAATTGGATGCATAAAATTTTTCTTTTGCTTGGGACCTAGATGATGATGAAAGAACATATAATTTTCTACATATTTAGAAGATGCAATATGCTTATATGATAATTTAGGCATAGGCTCATCATGTAAATGCTTGTTCCTTACAAAATTATATTTGAATTGGATGGTGCACTTTCATAAGTGAAACCAATTTCATACTTATCATCATCATATTATTCAATTTTTTGCTATCCATAGTAAATCTAGACAAGGACTTTTTGAGGTAATTAATATGTTTTAATGCCTTGTTCTCATACAATAAATTATGCTCATAGTCATTAACAACAACCACACTCTTAAATTTTGACATGTCATGTATATCATATTTTATTTCTCATTTTTAATAATGTGTGCATCAAAGAGTTTTTGAGTCTCTTTATACTTTGAAGATTTTTTTCCCTTTTAATCTTATAATTTCAATATATTCAACAAGTTCATCATAAGAAAGTTTATTATCATTGTCATCATAGTCATTATCATTAAAGAGTTTAAACTAGGGATACCTCATTAATTTTTTCCACAAATTACATGTAAGCCTCCTCATTATTCTATTTTCTAATTTCAAATTCACTTGTCGCATCCCATATGATCTTTAATGCTCTCTTTTTCTTAAGTATTTCTCTTTTTCTTTTTTACCCTATTCTTTATTCTTATTTAGATTCTCATCAAGCTAATCATGAGTAATAGTAACATCATTAATACCAATATCATTATAACAATCATCAATACTATGTAAGATCAAATATGAGACAAATATTATGAGCATTTTGATATATTAAAACTTTAGAAAAAATTTCTATCTGATGCAAAAAATAAAATATGCTTTGTCTTACTATTTAATTAAATGAGACTATTATCATTTCTATTCCACTCACTCTTCCTATAATTAAAATCATATCCATGAAAAAGATTTTCATCTTAGTTTTCCAAAATAAGTAATCATTTTTATTAAAAAAGCATTATTAATATCTTAGCCCTCTCTAAAAAGTAAATTAAATTATTTCATACTAAACTTATCTCAAATATTTTTGATATATACATACATACATACATACATATGTATATATATCGGAAGACCAATAAGTTAGTATCAAAGCAGACCTACTCATACTAATTTATTAGTCTTTGGATGACATATAAGAGAGGGGATGAATTGTGTGTTCATTTTATATCCTATTTCTAAACTAATTAATAAATTATTTACTCTTATAAATGATTATGGAAACTTCATATAAAACTAACTTAAAATGAACACAATAATAACAAAAAAGTAGGGAAAGAGAGACAAAATTGAATTATAAACCCTTGGCCTACATCTACTTCCCAAACTCAACTTAAAAAATTCATTATCTTCGTCCTTCAACAGGTGTAAAACAATCCTCCATACAATGTCTTCTTTTTCATAAGCAAAGAGGTCTTGCTTTACCATAGGCAAAGAGTAACCCTTTGCAAATATTGTTTAAGGTTAAGAGGAACTCTCACAAAGTAAATCCCATAAAATTTCCCTAATTGCAATAATTATACAACTTTTGTTTTTTGTTCGTACCAATGAACAAAGGCCCAATATGTGTTATATAATATAAACATGCATTATTTAGCCTCTCAAAGATCTAGGGATGTTTTTAGTATGCCCAAACTACTTTTTCCAACTCATATAGTTTATTTATACTTAAAATAACTTTAAATAGTTTTTGGAAACCAAAGCTAGTTGTTATAAATGGCTAGTAATAGTAAAATCATTTCATTGGTTCATTGGTCGAATAATATGCCATGTTGATCAAATAATGTTGTCCTAAACTCTCAGTATATGTTCATTAAAGACACTATTTAACCATATCATCATACTAGTTAACTAACGTATCTATTGCCCTCGCATTGGCTGCCCAAGTCACCATATTGGTCAACTAAACTTCCTGAAACAAGTTTTTACCAAAGTTTTTTTTTAAGTTTCTTATGTTCTTAATCAAATCATTCCTTTGGTAAAGCTTGATGCAAAACCATTTCAAATGTTAAATGACCGATTTGACATAATTAGAGAGAGAAGTTCCTACTTCTCTATAAACTTTCTTCCTCTTTGCATAGCGTTTTTCTTAAATCCATACTTTCTTTCTCTTCTTTTCCCCCTTCTCCTTTATAACCAACACTTCCTTCTCTCAAAGCTCTCTTGCTTCTATTACCCTATCTCCTTCTCTTTTCCCATCCCTCTCTAATTCTTTTTAGTAGTTATAAGAATTTCCCTCCCAAGAGGTATTTTAGGTTACTCCTTCTTTTTGCCTAAAGAATTGTCATTTTTGTTAACTACCTTTTAAAAGCCTACTTAGATTTAGTTTGGGGGAGCGGTAGCAATTGATAACCTACTAAAATGATAAGTACTTATCTATCCACCTCATAAGCAGTTTCCTACCATAGTCCCCTTTCTGCTTATCTATTTCTGTGGTGGCACTGCAATTTTCCCTAACCTGTGGTTGTCAGCCGTAAATCCAAACATGTAATTGCGTTCGAAAAATGCGGTGGATAAGGACTTATCCCTGCCGCACCGAAACTGCAGTGGATAAGTACTTATCCCCACCGCACTGCAGATCCAAACGCAGCCTTAATCTTTGCAACTTTTCTCCTTAGATCATTGAACTAACTCCTTCTAACATTAAATAGGGATCTAATTCTCACTTTTACCCTTTTACCTTTGAGACTGTTAGCTAAGCCTCTACCTCAACCCTATTCTTATTATACTCATCCACTAAGCTCAAGGAAGTCCTTATTATCCCTATTCGTTAAAACCACTCTCTAATTCACTCTATTATTACCCTTCAAAATCAAGAGAAGGCTACCTTATTGTTTCCCCTACATTGGATGTCCTCAAAGAAGGAGTTTGCTCTTAGTCCTCAATGATGGTGGGGATTTTCTTAGGCAAAAGGCCTCTCTTCCCAATTATTAAGGTTTGGACTATGAAACAATGGACAAGTAAGGGTCTTCAAAAGGTTATACTTAATGAGGACCAGTTGTTCCTCTTCAAGTTTTCTGTAAAGGAAAGAACTTTGGATGTGGTTTATTTTGACCCTTTGAACTATAAAAGTCTTCTTATCTTTCTACAAAATGTGGAAACTGAATATTAAGATATAAAACAGAAACAAGTTCTAATTTAGGTTATTTTCATAAGATTCCTTTTGAATACTAGTCTACTAGGGGTATGTATATGTTAGCTAGCTTCATTGGAAGACTAGTGTGTATGGATGAGGTAAACTCTACTAAGAAAAGGGTGGATTATATATGTATCTATATTAATTTGGATATGAGCCATGACCTTCTTAATGAAATTTCTCTACACATATTTGGGGGAGATGATACCTTACTGTCAAATTCTCTAGGAGTACCTACCAATGGAAACCTTCCCTGCTATAAGAAGAAAAATAATGTAGACCAACTAGGAGGAAGTTTATTAGGGGTGATAAGCTAATGGAATTGGAGAAAGATAAACATATCTTATCTTATTCCCCTTCTGTAGGAGATTAGTTGGAGGGTTGTCTTAAAAAGTTTGATGTTATGGAGAGGAATGCTCATAAAGTTGATGTTTCTCCATGTCTAAGGACTTTCTCAGGAGTTAAGGATGTAAATGAATTAGTTAGGACTACTAAAAATCCTATACAAAATAATTTAATCTAGGTTTCCTTAAGAATTGAAGGTTTCACCACTGGAAAATGAATTGAACAATCTCAGGTCATTATGGCCAAATAAGATCCTCATATTGCATTTGGATCTTCATCATAACCATGCTCACCCTATGAGATTCAGGAAGGCTTTAAAATAAAGGAGAGAAGAAGGTCAGGGAAAAAGGCCAAGGGAAAAGACCCTATCTCTTCTAGGTAATTTTTTTTATAATAGAGGGGGTTGAAACAACCCCAAGAAGTACATAGTAGTAGTATATCACATTAAGTTTATGAAACCATTTCTTTTTTATCTTTTAAAAACCATCTTGAAAGATAATAATTGTGCTAAGATCTATTTCCTCAAAAAATAAATGTAAGCTAATTTCTAACCATAGTCATCATCATCTAGGTATAATCCTAACGACTTATGATCCCAACACTGTTAACGTTCTAATCTCCTCTAGGTCACTAAACTGTTTACATTTGTTTATTAATTACTTGGGCCTTAGTGTAGTGTAAACTTGTTTTATTTATGCCTTTAATTTTGTTATTAAAAGATCTTCTTTATACAATGAGCTCCTTTCTTTTAAAAACTGACTCTAGGACCTTTGGTTTCTACTAGATGACTTCAATTTCACTTCACCCTCCCTTAAAGTTGAAGGAATCAAATGTAAGAATAACCCCTATAAGGAATTTAGTTCTCCTACTAAATTTGGAAGTTACAAACTTTGGAGTTGATGGTTGCTATCTTACTTGGGGTAATAAATAAGAAAGGGGTTAGCATATAAGGAAAGAAAACTTAGCATGGCACTTGTGAACTTCAAATGGCTAAGAAAATTTAAATTAAATGTGGATAAATTCAATAACTAATTATGCTCAGAGAACTTATTAGTAGAAATAATAGATTTTTATTATATTAGAGAAGAACTTCTCATTTTAGGTTTTTAACTACTCATAGAAGCATGTCAAATTCTAATATCTTTTAGTAAAAGGATTGTCTATAAATATCCAAAATATGAACCTTTTAAGCTCTTTGGTAGACTTTATGCTATTTGAAAGGAGTTGAAAAAGCTTACTAGGAGCTCCATTTGTAGCACCCCACTCTCATAGGGCATATTCTTGAACATGTCGACGGTATTCGAGAACATACTTTACGAGGTGGCACACTAGGATAGTTAGTAAACTTATTGCAAATTTTTCACGCATCACACACATGTTCAAAAAACTAATAATTAATTTCAACCCATTTGTTTCAAAAATATCACCAGTCATAAAAGTCATTACAATTTGGAAAACACAAATACAATAAACACTACTTGCGGAATACAAATCTTAATACAAAATGACTAAAGATATATGTAGGTGCAAACTGATCCCAACCCTAATTCATGTATGGTTTCTGTGGCTATACTCCAATTAGTCTAACTGGATATCTCCTCTGAGGCTGAAAGACAATGTTGCAATTTTGGTGAGTTTTGTAAACTCAGTGAGTGAACCATCATCGACGTGTTTACTCAAGTTAGGACGCAATATCGCAAAAACATACAATCCAAGTTCTCAAACACATCATATTATCTAAACTCAAATTCTAATTATCACATCATTTAATTGTCTACAAATTCACAATATATATGTCTTAGATTTTAACAAACACATTGGAAGCACAAATATCTTATATTACTATTTCAATATAATTCAGTAAATCTCTCACAACAATTCACAACACATACACACACACACAGTATATATATATATATATATATGCAAATGCACATGTGACTCCACTTTATTTTTAATTTTATTGTGATTGAGCACCTATTTAACTGGCTTTTATCTGTTGTAGATACTGGGCTCATTTCAGATGTTGTCCCGTACCTATGGTGGGTACCGGGTTCATTAATCGTTGAGTTTGTGGCTTTGTGCGCACGTTTCTGAGCTAAGTTCCTTTTTCACTTTGGTCACTCCGATCATAGCTCCTTTATATCATCGTGCATATCAATGTTATAACATACATCATTTCACATAATATGCAGGCAATCACTTCCATCCAGTATATGTAGTCATTTATCATATTCGTCGAACCCAACTCTGACATTCAATCTTTTAGTTAAGCATTTATTTCCCACATTCACATTCATGTAATTAACACTCCCAATACAGTCCTGAATATTGAACTCCTCAAACAATCATTTATCTAGAATCATCAATATCACAATCATATCCAAATCATTTCAATATATATAGATTAGAGGATTAAAAAAAATTAAACATAAGCACATATCTTAATTAAGTCACACATCCAGGTTACTTACAAAACACTCCAACGAACTGTTGCCTCTATGTCTCGATAATATGTGGGTACTAAGAATCACTTTGAGAGCCTATTCTAGATGCATATAAACATTGATCACTAATAACGAATAACAAGAATATGTATGCAATCCTTAAGTGCAATATGTATATCCTTTTTTTCCTAATGTTCCTTTATGAACAATCTATCTTCTTTTAATCATAACTCTTTCTAAAAAAATCCAAATACCATGATTCTTGTGCCTCCTGAAACTAGAATTTCATTTGTCTTAATCTATCTAAAAATTACATGAACAATAACTCTCTTTAGAATATAATCACAGTCTAAATTTTGTCATGTTTTCTAGTAAGAAACAGGCTGGCAACCAATGCTTAAATAAAATAAATCATTATCAAGATAATTTCTAGCCAAGTTGTTTCATATAAGCATTAATAAGACATCAATAATCATTTTTCATGTTTTATACTTTGACTAATTCGGGTTCTAAAGCCCTAAAAAATTAGGAAATAATACAAGGTTCCTACATATGGTCTATCACGGGCAGTATCAGGAAAACAAGCATAAATAAAGCCCTAGTCACTACATTATCAAGCCACTTTCACAAAGGTCAAGCTAAGATCTATATCTACAACTTTTTTTCTTTGAGTGTCTTCAAATTCATACTATAAGGATATGTAAAACAGATCTAAAGAGGAAGATGAAATTGAAACCATAATTTCATCTTACTTTAGTAACTTCTTTCCTTCTCCTTTTCTCTTCCCCTTTGTCTTTCTTTCTCTCTCTCGTTTTTTTTTCTCCCTGTTCTAACCTCATGGAAGACCTTCACTCTCTCTTATGTTGCCTTTTAAATCTATTTTCTCTAAAAGATTGAAAGAAGGTCAAACTAATCTATGTGACGCCATTTTATTGGTTCATGTGTCACCATTCTATTGGTCCATATATTATCCTTCTATTAGTCCACATGTTACTATTCTATTGGTCCATGTGTTACTAAATTTAGGCTCCACATGTCACTCATTTAAGCCTCTATATTTTACCATTTGTAAGGCTACACATGTCTCCAATTGTAAGATTACATATGTCACCACTTGTAAAGCTCTACATGTCACCATTCTAAAACTTCATATGTCACAAGTCTAAATGTCATTTTGTTAAAAATTTTAAGGGCCACTTGTCTCCAATTTTACCATTTAGGAATTTTACTATTCCAATTTAGAAATTGACTCCTCAAACATCCAATTTTTAACAATTAACTTCAAATTACTAACTTAAATCAATTTCTAATTTAATTATAATTTATCAAAATCACATCCAAACATCCAGGATCATGTCAATTGATTAATTCATTATGCATGTACTTAATATTCTAAACCTCTAACCTTTGACAATTTAGGAGATGTGATATTACACCATTAGTGATTCATATGTGATCATTTATAAGATGCTAAAGGAATACACCAATGCCCTAGAGAATCATAACTCTCTCTTATATAGAAATAAAAAGTATTATAACTTAAAGATGGTGATACTAATTCTAAATTCTCCTATTGGGCACTCCTAACTAGAAGGACTAGAACTACAATTTCCAATCTAGTGAATAAGAAAGGAATTTCTTCACTAAGAGGCTCATTTATCAACCCTAGTTAAGGATTACTTTTAAAGAATCGTAAGGCTTTTTGGAAAAGGTAATGCCTTAAGAGATTCTCTCAACTTAATCATTACAAAAGAGATCACAAGATAGTAAGAGAAGCTCCTAATCAAACATGTTATTTAGAACAAATTTAATTTAGATAAAGGTCTTAGACCAAATGGTTTCAAGATCATTTTCCACCATAAACATTAGGAAGACCTAAATGACATATATGTGATGTTGTAATGGAATTCTTTTCCAACTTAAAGATGCTTAAGCTTAAAATAACACTCATTTATGTTTAGTTCCTAAAACTTCCAACCCTTCTTCTTTAAAGGAATATATACCCATATCTTTTATAAAATTATTTCTAGAATCCTTAATAATAGGCTTAAATTAGTTCTCCTAGATATTACGAATCATACACAAGTTGCCATTGTTTTAAGGCAGGAATATTAAAAAAAATGTTTTAATTGCTCAGAACTTATTAATGAATTGCCAACTCAAAGACTTAGGCAAGAACTATTTATTGGAAATTAACATCTATAAGGCCTTTGACACAGTAGAATGGTGCTTTATTACATAAAATTTAAAGGCTTTTGGTTTTCCAGAATAATTCTTCTCACATATCAACTAATGTATTTCAACTACTTCCTTCAATGTTTTTATTAATGGGGAAGGTTCCAATATGTTCATAGGTGCTAGAGGAATTAGGAAAGGGGACCCCTTATCCATTTAATTATTTAAAGTTTTGTTTGAAGTGCTTACAAGTGTCATTCAAATGAACATTAATAATGTTAGGAACTTTAAATACAACAAAAAGTATGATTCCTTGAAGATCTCTAATTTATCCTTTGGAAATGATCTCCTTATGTTGTATAAAGCTAATGATAATTTTGTGTCCTACCTCCAAAGTCAATAGAGGAATTCAACTAGCTATTTAGGCTATACATCAAGCAAAGAGAAAGGTTTCTTAGTGGTTTCCTAGGATATTTCTCATATAGCTTATAAATTAGGTATTATGATAAGGTATCACTTAAATCCCCTCCCTTATTACATCTAGATGTACATATAACACCTATAAGAATCTCTTACACTAATTTTTAACCACTATTTGACTTGATCATTAGAAGAATAAGGAATTGGACTAGAAAATGCCTAACCTTTATAGGATGACTACAATTTATAATCTATATATTTAGTAACCTTTATATTCACTGGTTTACTTATCTCCTTCCTAAGAGGCTAGAAATGGACGTAGATATGCTTTTCAAAAGTTTCATTTAGTTATGGGTGGTAATACAAATTTTTCAAAAGTGGCATTCATTAGGCCTCATACTCACATCCTCTTAGTAAGAATGGTGCAAAATTATTCCTAATAGGCTTTGGATACTTGGTGTGCTCCTTATAAAGGTAAACAAGCCATAAAATTTTCAAGATCATGATTAGGATTTGAGATTAGTAAGCCTAAAAAAACATAAGTTTGAATAGGAAAATGGCTATCATTTGGGGAGATTGTTTGTCTTTATCATCTGGAATGGCATCCAGATGGAACCTGTAAGATTTAAACTATTCTCTAAGCTTATCTAGCTACGTATGGTTTCTTTTGAACTTATTTTTTAATAACTTGAAAGTACTCTTTACATAGGAGTTGGTTTTCATATAAAAGTTTCCTCATTTTATTTTTGTTTCTAATTAGACCAAATTCAAAGCTTCTTTAGATCATATTCCTTTCCAATGTTCTAGCTTAGCCTTGATATAATATATCCTATAATTTCTAAAATTGTTGGGCCCAGGTCTCGGAACTTAATTCGTAGCCACAATACACTAAAATTTGAGGGACTTTTAAAATAAAGAAGTAAAAATAAAAATAAAATAGAATAAAATTTCATGGCTGTGCATAAAATTGCATAGACATGCTTTTTTGTGCACAGAAATGCATTTAGGGAAAAACCAGCTTTTGCACGATCGTGCTTGTGTATGATTGTGTAATCTGACTCTACCACTCCCACTTCTAATCTTCATAACTTTCAACTTAAATGTCCAAAATTTTCAAACTTTATGTGATTAGAAAGCTAAGAGAATAAGCTATAACTTTCATTAAGACAAGTTTGTATAATTTGGCCTATATAGATATGGTTTAATCATTTAAAAACAAAATCAAAATTTTCTGCCAAGAATAGTGCTACAGCCTTTACCCACACCAATGGTGCTATCTTGTAAAGGCAATATTTTTTTCTTCTAAAGTCCAAAAATTACAAAATTTATACTCATAGAAAGCTAAAAGAATGAGCTACAACTTTTATGAAGATAATTTAGTCAAATTATTCCTAGATCAATACAGTTTATTCATTGAAGTCAGGACATAATTTATGTCCCCTTAGTCCTTTACTGCCTAATTGACATTCTCACAAAAACCAAAAGACCCAAATCCAACAAACAAAATTCACACATATAAACTCCTAACATAACAGATTCCCAACACAGCAATTTACTTAAGAAAAATCTATCCAAAAATTATCAAACAACTCAACTTTTTATTCCCAACTGAAATTGACAACTTAATAGAGAGAAATTCTTCAAATCTTACTCTTATTTCTCAAACAAATAGAGTTTCATCTCTCATATATGCAGAGTTTATACATAACTTCAATTACATATTAAAAGTCAAAACAGTAGCATAATCCAAAAATACAACATGAATGCCTATGCTTGATAAGCTTGCAAAACTACCTAAGGTATTCGGACTAACTCGGTTACAAAAGATAGTAATTCTTAGAGTTTGATGAAGTTTGCAAGGTTCAATGATCTGCTTTGTTTGCAACTGAAGATTGGAAAATAATAGGGTGAGCTATGAAGCTCAGTGGAGAACACGTTTATAGCCATCAATAATGAGTCATACATACAACCAAGCATATGCATATATTTATATCACAATTTAATACAACAATCAAATTATCCACAGTTCAAGCTCATATACAGACATGTTATCATATAAATCAAATCATTTTTTTATCATCAAAACATAACATTCAATCATATATCATTTTTAACAAATCAAAGCACAATGCACATATAGAATGGCTTGAGAGAATCTTATGAAATGAAATGGCGAAATCGAAGTTTACACCATGAACAAAATGAGTCCATTTTTTGGCATTTTTTGGAGCTCATAAGCCATAAGCGGGAAGCTAGGAGAAGCCTTTAAGTCAACGTGCATGTGACGAATGAAATGGTATCTCTCTTGCCCACACAAGCAAATTCTCGATGCTCACATATTTCATAATATATTCATATTTTCATGGAATTTGTGCTTTTCTTCTTTTCATTAATACCAAAAGCAGCAAAATCTTTCAAAACAACTATGATATCCAATCACAGAGCATTATTCCCACATTAACAATGACTCAAAGACAAGCATTTAAGCACCCACGATCATGTCAGAAATTAGCCCATCATCACAATATCCATAAACATATTACCCACCTATTTACTTGTAACTCCAAACTTAAGTTTGTCTCTCCTCTTGCTCTTTCCTTCGACTTTCTTGGTTTCCTTCAAACAAAAAAACTTTCATTCAAACTAATATACAAGTAGAAAATTTATAGAACTTTAATACTTCAAGGTTGAGCTTGGACTTAAACTACTCTTGCTATAAGTAAGCTAAAATAACTAATATCTAGTAGAAAATCTATAAAAATCTAAGAAAATGAATTTCTTGGTTCTCTTCTTTCTCTCTTCATTTTCAGCATATAAAACCTATTTTCCCTACTTCCGTCTTCTATCAAAACCAAAAGAATAGATAAAGGATACCTAGAAACTCAGTTGAATCTTTTCCTTCCTCTTCTTTCTACTTTCCTTTTCTTTCGTTCTTCTTTTCTATTTCGGTTTCTCCTTCCCTTCTTCTAGTTTCTTCTACAACTTTCTCTCTTTCTTTCTTACTTCCACACGACTCTCATGCACTCTTCACTTATTAATTTAAGATAATTTTAGTCTTTCCCAATTTACCCTTCCATATTTAACTCAACACCAACTTACTCCTTAACTTAACTTTAGCATTTCTATTTAACCCATGCAAACACATATAAATAAAATATATTCATAACTAACCCTAAAAATTTGTAAATTAAAAAATTCAAATTTCTGCTCATGCTTGCTAATTTAATAGAATAAATTCTAAAAAAATTTTGTTTAAAGACTAAACTAAATTTCCTCTTGATTATGAAAATATATTCAACGATTAGGCAGTGATTGGGTCCCTAATTTATTGAAATAACCAAGATAAGGTTACAAGAAAGATTAAAATAATTTCCTTAAGTCTTGATATACTTGATTCCTACTTATTTTTAGTTTTTCACTTGAATTGCTTATATGCCTTATTTGCTCATTTTCTTCATTTTTGGTTGTTTAATTAATTCAATACGCCCCTTTTCTCACTTTTTCATTTTATTGAGCTTGATTTTTTAATATTAACTTACTAATATGAGTTAAAATAAAATATTAACAGTGACATATTTTGTTGTTATCAAAAGTATAAGTTAAAACCTTATGCCTTACTAATTCCCTAAACAAATAGAAAGGATTATCGGTCGCCTAATTTAGAAATTAGAGATTCGATCTATAATTCTTCAAGTAAGAGTGGGACCCTGATTCCAAGCTAGTAGTGGTAGATCCCATTACAAATATAAAAGTGTCCACATCAACAAAAATTAGCTAAACTCTAACAGCATCAATGTAAGGTTGAATATGAGAGAGTTATAAAATATCAAGATTAATTTTTAAACACTCATAGATATTAGGGTTTGATCTACATTTTGATTTAAAATTTGGAATTCTAAAGTTTCATTTGCCTAATAATATTTTATAAGAACATATTTTTATGTATATAACTTTGGTGTCTTAAAGTATAAGCAAACATAATTTATAGACTAATTCTATATATGTGCAAAACAACTATAAAACTTTAATTTGTGTGTAGTTATTTCTATTTTCATAGGCTTCTTTTTAAATATATAAAGTGTAACTTGTAGTTTTTATTTTTTAAGTATGTATTAAATAAATTATCATGTATTCATTATATTAAACTAAGTAATGAACTAATAATTTAAAATTAAACAATAAAATCAATTCAAACAATAGTTTTGAAATCTAAACTCTTATATTAAAAAGTATTAATTACATAGGATCATTAGAGAGTCTATATAACTCAAACTTAGACGTACTGCTTAGTGATTCTTGAAGTAGTTGTTGTTTCAACCTTTTAAACTATCCTACAAGAGGAAGTCAAATTAAGAGGAGTCAAAGGCTTACTTAGAGAAAAAAAAAAAAGGTCTTTTCTTCTATCAAAGTTGAAAGTTTAAGTCAATTTCTTCTTTAAAAAATTTTTGGAAAAGTGAGTTTTACTCTTCTGCTGTACTAACAAAAGAATCAAACCTTAAAAGCGGTAAGCCTTAATGGCATGTTTGGTTCAAGGGAATAGCTGTTATATTCCTAGCATATTCCTAACATATTAGTTAAGCCTGTGTTTGGTTAGAAAAAAATTGATAGAATAACTAATCATAAGAATAAATAATCTTTAACTTTAACTTTGGGGAATAGGTAATAACATTCCCTACCTGTCTTCATGTATTCCAAGGATAAGTAATTTTGTTGAAGACATTTTTATCCTTCTCACATTTCTTCTTCGAGCGCGGACTGGTTCTCCCTCTACTGCAAAACAAAACCAGTGATTTTTCAATCATGTGCTTCTTTTGGGGGATGAAGTTATATCACTGTTTAGTTTCATTTCTATTCACCTATAGTTTGGCTTCTCTTGATTTTTGATTCCAATTATTTAAGAGGCTCTTTTCAGTTCTTGTTTCAAAAATGCCCTTATGTTATTCTTTCGTCAAAGAGTTTTCTTTTTCTTTTTGTTTTCATGCTATTCACACTTTAAGCATTAACAAATGGATTTTGAAGTGAGGGAATTTGGTAACAAGTGATTATTTCTCTAAGTTGTGTGATTTCGAATTATACGATATGATAGGGATTTCTGAAACTATGAGAAATATTCTAAAGGGAAGATAGAGATAAGTTGGTCAATGGGAGTTAATCGATACTTTCACACCTGATTATACAAACATCTCATAATCCTGATTTCGTTAGAGGATGTTAAGGTGGGGTTACTCTCTCTATGGATGATTATCAGTTCGTAGTTAACTGGAAATGCAGTAAATATACACCTTATTGCATGTGCTCTTGTACTAGATATCAGACGATGTTTAACTTACTGATTTAACTTTTCGTCATTACTAGAGCTAGGTTTTGTGTCCCTTTGATATGAAACTTTTTGGCCATGTTTTCTATTAATTGCTTATCCTTGTGGAACATTAGGTCAAAGTTTTTTTTTTCCTATTTGCAAAGACGTGGATTCTTAATACTGGTATGATAGATTTTGCATCCTCTTGTTATTATTCCACAAACATAGAAGTTCTGATGATCTGTTTGATCACAATTGTTGGACACACTTTTGCTAGTATTAGGAATGCTGGTATATTTGAAGAAGACTAGTGAGTCTTTTCATATGCATAATTGACACCGATGTGAATGTGCTAATATTTTTGTGTGGCTGCCTTTGCAGTGCCCTAAAGTTGCTGATTCAAGATGGTCAATGCTACAAAGGGGCTATTCATTTCCTGGTAAGTTGACCTTTACATTTTAATGTCCAAATTGAAGCACCTACAAATTGCTAAAAAATCATGCTACGAATTTTTCATCAAGAAACCAAAAATTGTGGAAGATATGATGCCATCATATCGTCTATTTTTTTGGTTCAAGTGAAACTTGAAATTTTATTAATTCAAAGCCACTATTTCTCATCTTTATGGGCTACCTCATGCAACTCTATTGGTCTATTTTTGACCCATGTTGTATCTGATTGAAATTTATGGCTACATTTAGTAAAATATGTACAACACTTGACATTCAAAAGTTTGAAATTTGTTTAGTAAAATATGTACAACACTTAACATTCAAAAGTTTGAAATTTGTTGCTTAATTCTTGTTTAAGTGATTATTTCATCCAAATATCTCCAACCTTGAACTTGTTAATTCTCTACACTACTTGGAGATTGTCCCTTTCCAAGATTGCAATTTTTATACCCAACTCCACAACCATTTCCAATCCATCTCATGCTGCTATTGCCTTTATTATTTCGTTCTCTCATTATTTGTCTATATTCCACACCTCTGCTACAATAATTTGCCCAAGTGGTTTCTTATCATAGTTGCCATTCCCCTTCTTCCATTTGCATATATGGTCGCATCTCACATATGGCTTCTGGCATCCTAATGCTAAGAGCATCAATTGTTTGTCTACTAAGAATGAAGTTGTTATAAGAGGTGTGCATTTAGTGCCAATAAATCTTTTATGGCTTAATTTCTATCTTGCTACTGTTATGTTTTTGAAGGAATTTGAAAAATTATGTTTACATTACAATGACATACCTATGTGACAATTCTTCATTAATATAAATGCTTCACTGCCAGCATCACAGAAGTTCGTTATTCATGTTGTGGGACTTATAGCTGGCAGAATTGCTGATGAGGTGTCTCACAAGGAAAGGCGACATTGACACTGACACTGACATCAACACCGGCATCAGCACCGGCATCGACACCGACACCGACACTGACACTGACACTGACACTGACACTAGCATTGACATTGGTATTTTTCCTTATATGTTCTTTACCAACTTTCTGATAAAGAATCTTTAATAATGTGTTTGAATATAAAGTCGTTGATTTAATATGTTATTGTATACATTTGAATAGAATTGCTTAGCTTTGGAACATCTTCAACTCTATGAATGCACATCTTTATAATTACAATCTATCTTTGCATTTTAGAATTTGTGTAAATTAGACTTTTAGTTCTGGTAAACTTGGCTAATAATAATAATAATAATATGATAATAAGGATAAGGATATTTTAATCTTTTTATTGATTATTCCTTTATTATTCTAAGTTTATTTTTTCAAACTACACATTGGTGTAAAAATTCTTTATCTATTTCATTTCTTGAACCATACAAAATAATACTCATTTTATTATATTCCTTACCTTTTCCATTTCTAATAATAATTACTTTATTCCTTATTTATTCAATTCCTTGAATTAAATAAACTGTAAAGAACTCACGCATCTCCTCCTTGTGGGCATTTTAAGGCTTAAGCCCAGTATTAAGAAAGCCCAAACTAAGAATACTCCCTCTCTAAATCAGACAGCGCTCAGATGACGCGTCGCGGCGCCATCATCTAATGAATATGCTGAGCCAGGACTCACTTTCTCAAATTGATCAAACGGTTCAGAGGGTCGCGTCACTTCTAAGCCATCTGAGAGGTGAGGTTCGAATCCCCTGCCACGCACCTTATTCATTTAAAACAATCTTGACCGTCCACTGACGAGCGTCGCCGCTACAGGCCGTCGAGGTGAGGGTGGCGTTTGTTCCACGTCAGTCACAGTTGATTCAATTTCAAAAACAACACTTTAGGGTCTCTGCTCGCCTTTATAAACCCCCTTTACAAGCCTAAGCCCAAACCCACCCCAAAGTTCCTCTGTTTCTCGTTTAGCTCAGTAACTGCACCATCAATTCTCTCTGACAAAATGGTGCGCTGCAGTTTTATGATCTCCTCCTCCTCAATCTTGATCTGTGGAGATTTGGTTATGGATTTTCAATTGTGATTTGGTTGGTTATGATTGCAGGCTTTACCCAGTCAGCAGACTGTTGACTATCCAAGCTTCAAACTTGTTATTGTCGGCGATGGCGGTACAGGTACTATATTGCTAACATTATTATCAGTTAAAAGTAACTGTATTTTAGCTTGAAAGCTTGTATGCTAAACTATTTTGGTGATGTATTTTGATGTCGTTCTTATTTGACGATTCTGAACGATGCAGGGAAAACGACATTCGTGAAGAGGCATCTTACTGGAGAGTTTGAGAAGAAATATGAGCGTGAGTTGAAACTGTGCTACTTCAGATTAATAAATGAAAAGAAAAGATGATATAGATCGTGTCGTTTGGTACAAAAAAGCTTAATTAAATTGTTTTTGTGTGTGTGTGTGTGTGTTACGTGCAGCTACTATTGGTGTGGAAGTTCATCCCTTGGATTTCTTCACTAACTGTGGCAAGCTTCGGTTCTACTGCTGGGACACTGCTGGCCAAGAGAAGTTTGGTGGCCTCCGTGATGGATATTAGTCAGTATTTATTGCTTTTTAACTCTTTTCATTCTTATGTGGCTTTGATTCTTAATCGTTAAATATCTAATTTATAGTTACTAATTGCAACTTCAGATTTGAAGTTTAGTTTAGAATGTTATATTTGGTTTGAGAAGTTGCTTTCCTCCTCTTGTATATTGTTTGTATTACCTATGCGTATTTCCTAGTCATTCTAATAATGGCTTCTGATTTGTGGAATTACATTTGGTTATTGCATACATTTTTTTTTTCTTGGTATGTCCTTAATTCTCATCCCTTGTTTTTGTTTTGTTTGTTATGACTAAAGACTATTTCTTAGTTCAATGAAATGATATACTTTACATTGGTACTGTGCAGCATTCATGGCCAGTGTGCCATCATCATGTTCGATGTTACTGCTCGTTTAACGTATAAGAATGTGCCTACATGGCATCGTGATCTTTGCAGGTTTCTTTAATTCCTTATTTCTGTGTTGTATCTGATGTTTCCTTCTCCTGTGTATATCCGTATCCAATACGTTGTTGATTCTTGGTTGTAGGGTCTGTGAGAACATCCCCATTGTTCTTTGTGGAAACAAGGTTGATGTGAAGAACAGGCAGGTCAAGGCTAAGCAGGTTACTTTCCACCGCAAGAAGAACTTACAGTACTATGAGATTTCGGCAAAGAGCAATTATAACTTCGAGAAACCCTTCCTCTACCTTGCAAGGAAACTTGCTGGGTAAGTGGCCATTGTGTACAGTTTAAAGGTCTTCAGACTTGTATTTTTTTTTTTCATAAGTTGTGATTGTCTGGCTTTGCTAATGTTATGTGAATTTTAGGGATCCCAACTTGCATTTTGTGGAGTCTCCTGCCCTGGCTCCTCCCGAAGTGCAGATTGACTTAGTAGCACAGCAACAGTAAGTTTTATTCAGCTCAGTTGCCTTTTGATCTTCTTTGATATTTAGCATTTTATCTCAGTGGGATTGCTTGTGGATACACTGGAACAAAAGAAATCATGTCCCTACCCCCGGCTTTCCTCTTCTTTCTTTCCGCATTGTAATCCATATGGCAATGATCATTCTGTCGATTCTATAATTGTTTTGCCAATACTAGCCTCCTCTCATTGCTTTTTTAGCTTTTATTTATGTTATGTTCTGAGATATCAACTTGGTTTTTTAACTTTCTTGTGATGGTGAGCAGGCATGAGGCCGAACTAGCTATTGCTGCTGCTCAGCCTCTTCCAGATGACGATGATGATACATTTGAGTAAAAAGTAATCAGGAGGCAGACATGATTGTATTGTTTTGGGGATATGATAACAGATGGTGTCTTTTAACATGTATCTCAAGAGATTGGATTTAGCTTGTTCTGTTTTATTCTTTCTTTCCATCCATCCATCCGTCCATCCCTACAGTCGGAGAATCCAATTACTGAATATACTGTCGTGTGTTGATTTTATTTGAATCATTTTCTTAGTTAATTCTAGTTCATAATTCAGTATAATATTATAAGGTTTAAACTTGCGGTTTAAGCTCTATATAGTTTTTTGTGTTTTTTCATGATGTGAAGCTTGAAATTATCGCAACATGCCCGCATTGTTTGTAATGAAAAGAAGGGGAAATCTTGTTATTCTTGACCAATATGTACAAGTTTAGGCTTGACAATTTTTCTTTAAAAATCGAAAATTTCAACTTTTTTTTATTGAAAAAAATGTAATGAATTTGATCATTAAAGGCGAATAAGAGTTTTACAAGCTACAAGTAGCATGCATGTTTGTGATGCTAGTTAACTACATTAGCTAAACAAATAGCAAAGTAACAACTTTCTAGACGTCGAAATGAATAAATATTCCGCTTTCTGGCCTTTACTCACAATTCTGTAATCTATTCTTGAATATGATTAGGTTCTAATTTGTTGTATCAAGTTGTTAAAATATTGCTCTTTAGTTGATCTTCGATTTTGGAAAATGTGAGTTCTTTTCGACCTATATGGCCTCGACGATAAAGGAAATCATTCGAGTGTGCAAACTGACAGCTCTATGATTTAATTGACTTCCATTCATTTGGGGAATTCACAATGCAACATCTATGGGGAATGAAGTTCCAATTAGATTTAACAAGTTCACATTGGAGAAGGAAGTGATCATGACATAAGATGGACCAGTTTGAAAGATGGAGAAGTCTCTTCAACCTGTCTATTGTTGGCAGTCTCTCTTTCAATGTCTATAGAGTAACGGCAGCTTGTGGGTGGTATCTCTTGATTCGAACAACCTTAGATCATGAAATTGTATTGTAGTGCCTCAGCAAGAATTTTCTACATGATTGATTGGTGAAAACCCCTTGCTTGGTGTGTTTCCTTATCCTCCACTCCAAGTAGGTTGGTTAGCTAAATTTCATTACATATCGAGCTAGGCACTGCTGTTGGTGTGAAGATGGATCTGTCCCTCAAAGCATCCGCAACTGTCACCCCTCGGTTAAGAGTAGATTTGAGGTTGTCCATCTCATGTAAGTTGAACAGAAGCCCACAAGATAACCAATTATCAAACCAAAAATTGGTTTGCTCACTATCTCCAATCACATTAACAACTTCATTCCCCAAGAAATTTCTTGTTTTTAGGATTGCCTTCCAAGTGGCATTTGAGGACGATGGTATTTTGATATCCCAAATTCTTCTTTTCATTACGAAAAAGTTATGCATCAATTTGAACCAAAGAGACTGCTTGTCTTTCAATAGTCTCCATAGCCATTTGGCTAGCATGACAAAGCTCATTGTTTTTAGTGAGATAATCCCAAGTCCACTATTGTCTTTAGGAATACAAACCTTCTTCCATTACATATTTAGCCCTCCTAGCTTGATCCTCATCTCCATTCCATAGATAATTGTTACACATCCTCTTTATAGTCTTGATGACTTTCTTTGTGATAACTAGGTGCGCAACCTAAAATATGTTTATTGAGTTTATTACAACAGATATAAGTTCAATCCTTCTTGCTGGGGATAACAGTATGGAGCTCTATGAGACCATTCTGCTTTTGATCTTTCAATAAGTATGGAGAAGTTGACAGAAGTAGGATTAGAGATGGAGATTGGAATACCAAGATAAACCAAAGGGAAAGATTGAGAGTTGAAACCTATAACAGTTTTGATGCTTGATTCAATTTCCAAAGTAGATTTAGATAAAAGAAAGCCACTCTTACGCATAATTAACATCCAAACTCAAGAGCTTGTTGAATATTTTCAAGGACGTCATTAATGTGGAGACTAAAAGTTGATCTGTCCTAGCAAGGATTATAAGATTGTCAGCAAAACAAAGGTTGATGATCCTCTGTCTTTTTCAATTAGAGTGGAATTTGAAGTCCTTTGTACACGCCACAATTGCTTTGAGAGTTCTATTGAAGACTTCCATAATAAGATCAAAGAGGTAGGGGGAGATAAGATCCCCTTGTCAGATCCCCTTGGAACTTTTAAAATGCTTGGTAGGCCACCCATTCACTACGATTTTGAAAGGATGGGTTGTGATGCATTCAGATATCCATTGAATAAAAATCTGTGGAAAATCTAAGGCCTAAAGAGTATTTAGAATGAATCTCCAACACTATCAAAAGCTTTTTTCAGGTCTACTTTTTCTTCCTCTTCTAATCATGTATGACCTTACAAGTTTTTGTAATAGCAGTATATTATCTCCCATAATCCTACAAGTATAAAAGCTCCAGGGTGAAATCGTTATAATTGTGTAGAACACTCTTTAGTATCTAAGCTAACAACTTGGAAATGAGTTTATAAACTGTATTGTAGCATGAGATTGGCCTGAAATCAAAGAAGTTAGTTTATTCATCTCCCTTGGGAATAAGTGTTATGAAAGTGCTATTAAATTTAGTCAACCATTTCCCATTATCGAAGAATTCCATAATTGCATCAACGACAAATGGTTTAATCAGGTGCCAGGCTTTGTTATAAAACTAAGTATTGAACCCATCAAGTTTAGGTGCCTTGAATAAGTTCAAAGTTTTCAGTACATCTTCAATTTATCGACTTGTAATAGGTTTGATCAATATCTCAGCTTCCTGTGGAGAGATGTGAAACTGCATATAAGTTCACTCAAAAATTCTTGAGATGAAATGGCATTGGATGTATCCTTCAACAACTTAGAGAAATAATAAAAGACTCCATTTTGCAAGTCTTGTTGGGAATTAAGCTCTTGATTGTTATGCATCAACGAGATAATCCTATTTTTGCTTTCTTTGGTGATGGAAATCTTGTGAAAATAAGTCGCGTTTGTATCTCTCTCTTTCATCCATTTCACCCTCGATCTTTGCTTCATCAAAGAGTGATCAAAAGTAAGGGCACTGGTGAGATGTTGCATTGTAATTCTTTTTTGCTTATGTAGGCTAGAAGAATGAGGGTTAGCTTGAAATTCACATTGGATCTTCTCGAGTGCACTTTTGTTTGAGTTCAACAAATGGTGTGTGTTGCCCATATTCTTCTGAAACAACCCTTTTAATTTCTAGCTTGATGGAGGTAAGTTTCTAGGCAAGAGTAAATTGCTTGGAACTAGGTATATAGATATCTAATGATTTGTGGATGAAAGGTTCAAATTCAACTAGATCAGTTAGGAAATTGTTAAATATGAAGGGTGAAAATGTCCTCTTGATATATAGGTGAGTTATTAAGGTAGGATGGCTTGAAAGGCTTGGGTTGGTGAATATGGTATAACTATTTGGGTAGGTTATGAAACACAAATGGTTTGCCATGCTTCTATCAAGTTTCTTCTAGATGAAGTTTTCCGCATCTTATTTGTTACACCATGTATATAAGCACCCTCCCTTCAATAGATCTAACACTTATATATGACATATGCACTGCCTTAACTCAGTGCAAGGGCTTCCTGCAAACCTGATTCCTTGTGTTACCTCATGATTAATGAAGGTGATCGTGTTCATCGAGCTTTATAATTATAGCCCTAAAATACCATAAGTGCACAGGTAGTGAATTGTAGTAATTGAAAGTCGATCTCATGAAGAGAGTGAACTAATGAAATTCTAGGGTGCCTAAGGCTCAAAGAAATAATAAGGTGAAATTAAAAATGAAACAAAAATATAAACAGAGGAATTTGATATAGCAATTTAACTCAAGAAATTAACACAAAACAAGAATTGAAATTGAGCAACACAAAAGGTCACTATAAAAGTTGGTTAAGAGAAATTACCAAGTTATAAGAGACAGGATTCAACCTATCATTAATGCTAACCTAGCCAATTATATGTTATTGGGGAGTCAGTTCTAGACTATCATAGGTGGAATTACTCTCTCAATTTATAGTCTCGCGGCCTAAATCATTAAAGCTAATTAAATTGTGGAATTTACAATTTCTCAATTAAAAAATGACTTATAATTAAATTAGGTCGGAAGCTCTCTACTAAAGTACCGGATATCACACAGGATCTCTCTCCACGCAAAAACTGATATGATTAATTATATGATCTATTGGATTTCCTAACACTCGTTATATGGCTCACCCTCTCAGTTTGTTACCTAAATATGCAAAAATTGAAGTTAATCACAACACCTAATCAATAAAACACAAAATCGACTATATTAACATTAAATCAAAGTAATATCCTAAAGAAAGAGTTAGAACATCGTCAACAATCCAAAACCCTTCATCATACAATCCATTTCAATCTTATACATTAAATGAACAAAAATGAAATGGAAAGGAAATAGAACTTGGATCGGACAATCTAGGAAGGAAGCAACGTCGGGAGACCACCTAATCCAAGAAGCAATAGCATTGGGAATCGCTTCCTCTTCCTATTCTTCTTATCTCTCTCTCTCTTCTTTTCTCTCCCTTTTGAATTTTCCAAAAGTGGTAGAATATAAAAGCTCTCTTAGGGTTACATCCTTCAGTCTTATATAGTATTTCTAAATAGGGCAAACTTAGGTCTTTTTTGGGTTCGAAAGGTCTGAAAATTTCCTCAAAAACTAAAGTTTGGACCACTGTCCCTGTATCTATCACATAGGCCACAATCATGGCTGTGAGTTTTTCCTTTTTTCACGATTGTGGCCTATAATGACATAATCATGGTTCCCTGCACTAGCTTCTGTCACGATTGTGCCATACTCCCTAAGATCATGGCTCCTGGTTCTTGCTTTTGTCACGATCTTGGCCTTAAGTTATTTCCTAGGTCTTCTCCGAATGTCCTCTAATTACCCTGAAACGTTAATAAACACATCAAGGTACCTCATAAATATAAAATTGAAGCTTAACATCATGATCCAACCCCCAAAACACTTAAAACACAAATATCTACTAACTAACACAATTCTAACCTAAACATGCACTAAACAATCAAATTATCAGCTAAATATAAACTAAACTACCTACAAAAGCATGATTCAATCTACAACTATCAACATTTGTAACATACCACTTCTATAGGGTATTTGCCCAAATATCCAGAGGATATTAGAGAACATACCCTATGAGAATGACACATTAGTATAGTCACATTAACTTATTATGGCATCACACATAATACAAGTATTCAAAAGGATCAAATCTCCTCATTTCATTCACAAAATTAACTTACTTACACTGTACCATTACAATTCATATCCATGTATTTACATGACATAACATTTGAGAGTTTACAACTCCATACAAATGTTAACATGAATTGAGAAGATAAATAAACACATCCTAACTAGACTCCTCAAATATCAACTGACCAAACCTTTGAGTCATTCTTGTTCTCAAATGATAGTACTAGAATTCTACTTGGTTGCCTTAGAAGCTAGAACTCCTTTGTACCTGAAAATCAACATTGTAATTTTGATGAGTTTGTAAACTCAATGATCGGACCATCATTGAAGTGCTCACTCCAGTTAGAACACAAAGTCAAGTATATAATTAATTTCAAGAAGTTTAACACATCATCCAGTATCAAATCCCATATCACATTTCGTCATATTTCATAAAGCCATATTTCTCATATTTCATTAAGTACAAGTATAACATGTATACAATCATTTTATAACTCTATTTGAGACCAATCCATTAATTCATCTCAATCATTCATATGATACATGTAAAGTTATATTTACAAAAATGCACACGTGACTTCATTTTCATTTTACTTTGTTGTGACCCATCACTTATTTACTGTCTCGCATCTATTGTTGATACCAGGCTCATTTTATTTACTATCCCATATCTGTTGTAGATACCGAGCTCATTTCATTTATTGTCCTATGTCCATTGTGGATACCGGTCTCATTATTAACTGAGCCCGTGGTTCTTTGTGCATAATTCTTGTGCTTAAGGCTTTTTTTCATGTTGGTCACTTATGTCACAACTCCTTTATCTGATCATACATATCAATGTAATGGAATGCATCAATTCACATTTCATTCAATGTGTTAATGTCATTTATCACATTCTTTGGACCTAAGTTCAACATTTAACATTCAGTTGAGTACACATTTTATATTACACATGCAATTTGAAAATACTTCCATATACAGTCCTAAGTATCAAACTCCTCGAGCCAACAATGTCTGGAATCACAGCAATCATATAAGTAATCATTCAATCACTGAAAGTTAACCAAAAACAATTCAATCATAATGAAAAACATCTAGCTTAATTCACAATATGCTCAAAATAAGCTATTGCCATGATGATCTAGCAATGTCTGGATGCTAGCGATCGACTTATGCGTTTAAAGTTATGCAATACACACATAGTTTATATATTAATAAGTTGTTCAATCAAGTGAATAGTCAATCATGCACATGTATATGTGTCATGTTCAATGTATGCTTATTGATTTTCTGAGTATGTATCCTTATTCACAAATCTTGACCAATCAAACATCATAACTTATGTATAACTAGTTGCAATTAGGTTCATACCTTAAGTAAACTTAATTACTCTAAATTCATCATTCATAAATTTACTATTTTTAGTAATATATTCACACAATTTTTCCCAATTCTCATTCATTTATACCTAATACACATTAATCATATCCTTTGGATCATAGTTGCATTCATAAGAACACCTTTATACCTTTAACAACTCATAATTTCCAAATTTAAACACATTGATATAAAGACACTCCATTCCTTAAGTTATAACATCAATAAACAACCTAAACTTATCAAACCCTTAACCAATTAATCAAGCAACTATCTAAGTTCATTTCAAAGCCCTAATCAAATCTAAATGCACTAAAGTAAAGTGACTTATCCTTATGTGGTTCAACAATTACACAAAACAGAAAATTTCCATCTCAAAGTATTGCCCACGATCATTGGATGAGTGAACTGAATGTGCAATCTCCATTTTCCTTCAATTTCTCCAGATATTAACACATTCATACCAAATTCAAAACATCTTCGTATTTTCCATTAATTATGTCTTAATTATACCTTAATTATGCTTCAATTCCTCATCAATTTCATCTCTAATTATAACTCAAAATCATTCAATTGGCAGGTCATAAACTATTTGTCTTTCATGCATACAAAAACAAAAGAGAAAACTTTCATTCACTTAATCTCATCTTATATGTAGTCCTAGTTTTCTTTTCCGAATTTAAGAACACTTCACCAGCATGTTTTCTTAGCATAAATTCACCTTCATTTAAACTTCAAATTTCAATCTAAATCATCCGTATAGCAACCTATAACCTACGATTTTCATGCATAAAAAACAAAATAGAAAAGTATCCAATTCATGTATTATTTTCCAACACACTTCATCGTCAACATTGCATGCAATCCATCTCAATCCAATCATCATAAACTTTATATTACAACATGCCACAAAGATCAATACTTTACTTACTTTTTTAGCTCAAGTTCCACCTCAATTCATCAAGTCTACTTTGCCTTATATGCATGCAAGATCATCTCAAATACAAGGTGATAATTGGATCAGTTTTTAGCAAGGATAAAGAACAATAGCAAAAACAATGGTGTTTTGGTTCTATAACTATCTTGTGAAGCGTGAAAGCATGGATTTTTGGTGTGGAAATTAGACACAAATTTAATCAAAACACAGGGATGTGAGGGTATGGTGTTTCGGTGGTGAGAGGAAAGGAGAAGAATAATGAACCCAGCAGTAGCTTAACTCATTAGGTGCTAGGTGTCACCATTTCATAATGACATTTGTCACCTATGCACGCATTTGATTTGTCCCATATATAAGCTGTCAAATGTTACCAATATCCTAGGCCATTCTTCACTCAATCACTACTGCTATTTGTCACTTAATTTCTTATGCAAATGGCATTTAATTCTATTGCCATGTGTAACTTATTTTATAGGCTTAGTCATCCTAAATTTCTATGTGTCAATTTGACACTTTTCCTAAACTAGATGCACATTTAATTCATCAATTTTCCAATTGTAAAAATTAATTCCAAATTTACTAATTATAAGCCACCAAACCAAAATTCAAGACATAAGCAATACATAATTGACATCACGATGATTTTAAACCTTTCATACCCCGAAATATGTCAATTGAGTGCACATGCAATCTTGGCAATGTTTACTAAATCATTATATATTGTGCATATAAATGAAATGCACTTCATAAATTCTCAAATGATATGACTCAATAGTCTAAGATTCTAACCCTCAGTAAGTTTTGGAACTCGGGCTATTACAATTCTCCCCCTTAAGAAATTTCATCATCGAAATTCTTACCTAATTGATCAAATAGATGGGGGTACTATTTTGTTATGTTTTCCTCAGTCTCCCATATGGCTTCTTGTAACATCCCACCCTCGACAGGAAGGGTAAAATAGGAAATATGGATGTTTAGTGAGAGCTTAGTAATGCAATTGCA
>JAOSBN010000008.1:20803320-20826047 GCA_027563595.1 Erythroxylum suave | reverse complement strand
GCACCTTTATCGTGGGATACGTGTCGGAACGACCTGCGGGCGTCCCGATGTGTACCCTACGGTAAGGGGGTGCTACACTTACCCATACTTAAACAACACATTGTCCTTAATGTGAGAAGGAGACAAACAAACACATATGGAAGGAAGTAACATAAAATAAAATAAAACAAAAATAAAGACTAAATTTAAAAGAAAAGAGTTAGAAACAAAACCTTATAGTGATGATAGTGTTGAATGCTGCAAGTGTATACCTTGAGCTTTGAAGTATCGATGAATCCAAGATATATCCTGACTCTGACATCGTTGCGTGCGTGCCATCTCCTTCTTCATCCTATAGTTTTTTGCAAGTGTGTTTGTAATTATTTTGGTATTGGCGGATATTGTATCAAGCACCTTCTTCCAACTGGGTTCTTCTATTTCTTCTTCCTCTTCGGACTCCTCACTAATCAAGTCCTCTTCTGCTTGCTGAGGTGGTACTGCACTAGAACTTACCTGACTGACCCTAATCTTTATATGATTTTTGATTGATATCCCAGAGTTCCGTGTTATGGAACTTTAGGATTTCAACACGCTACAAGTGATGGTGATTTAGATAATCAGGGTAACATGTAGTTAGAGCACGACAATCCATATCGTAGTACTCAATAATGGCAGAAAACAGGTAACCCATACCCAAATTGTTGCTCCTCTTATGTAGAATCGCAATAATATCATCAACACATGTGTGGAGGTGCACACTGGGATGTTATGATCCACGCACTACAATAAAAAAAGTTCCTCCATTGAGCATTTGTTGGTTTCTAAGTTTTCACAGATCATTTGACACATGAAATTTTGTAACAACATATGCTCATGGCTTCGTATATTATTATTGTAAGCATTCTTGGCATCAAATTGCTCCAGCCTAGTGAGCTCATTCCAATAGTGGGAAGCACGAAAGTCATCGTGTTGATCCACAATGGAAGATTTAGGGAAACCACAAATATTATACATAATTTCAAGGTTCAGCTAATAAGGTTATCTACGCAACCTAAACCACATTTCCTTAAGGTTACTAGTTTCGAACTGAAGGGAAATAAAGAATTCATGGGTGAGCTCCTGGTAGATAGGATATCATAAGTGTATAAACTTGCTCTACTGAATTCTTTCTGCTAAATTGTCGACCCTATCTCGCAATTCTAACCTATCAAGTGTAGCAAAATCAAAGTACTTGCAGACTATTATATGTTTAACATTAAGGGCTTAGAATCAAATACCTTCCTCTTCTATGTAGATTGGGAAGGATCCTTTGAAATCTACTACCCTATTCCTTTTCTTGTGGCCCGAAACCTAATTTCTTCCCAATGCTTGGTTACGCTTTGCTGATTGCTTAATGCGCGGCATGAATGATTACAAGTAGGTGGAAGTTAAAAGAGATTAGAAGTTTGAAGGTTGGTTAGAGAGAAGGGAGAGCATTTAGAGGTTCTAAACTTAGAGAGACAAAGTTAAAATGGAAGGGATGAAAAAATGAGGTTAGAAATGAATATATAGGTGAGGGGAGGGTAAATTTGTAAGAAAAAATTCTAAAAAAATGTATGCCTATAATGCCCTTTTGTAGGCTAATAATTTCCTATTTCTGATTTGTTTCATTTTCTTCCTCAGACAGTCTTCAATATCCTTTTTAGCACTATCACCTCATTATACTTTCCTTCCTGATCATCTTTATCAAAATTAAGGCCTTAATCTTCTAAGATATTTATTTGGAAACAAAACAACCTAACTACAAAATTCAACAATCTAAAATCAAGAAAT
Organism: Erythroxylum suave; assembly: GCA_027563595.1. Taxonomy (NCBI): domain Eukaryota; kingdom Viridiplantae; phylum Streptophyta; class Magnoliopsida; order Malpighiales; family Erythroxylaceae; genus Erythroxylum; species Erythroxylum suave. Next base: position 20,824,256 of record JAOSBN010000008.1, on the reverse strand, counting down.
TAACTGGTAATTTAAAAACTATGGGTTGTGTCCCATGCAACACTTCTTTTAACGTCGTTAGCTTGACGTTCTTCTTTACTCAAGGTGGTTAAGAAAATTCTTAGGTGGTGACTCAGTTGTCAATCTCATAAAATGTATGAGCACTACCTGGTTACTTATCCCATCTCCTTCCTTTTCCTAATTCTTTCGTTCCAATCTTTTACGAGATTTATTATTTTCCAGGGAACACTTTGAACATCATTCTTCTCTTTTTCTCCACCAAAATCTGTTTCCTTCATGATGGTTATGGGTTGGAGAGGATTTTTGTTGTCATTCTTGGTTACGGTGAAAGACACATGTTCCTCTCGTACCCTTAGAATTAGCTCACCTCATCTACATCAATAATTGATCGAGAAGTGGCCAAAAATGGTCTTCTTAGGAAAATTGGGGTTTTTACATCTTCTTCTATGTCTAGTATGCAAAAGTCCATAGGAAAAGTAAACTTTTCCACTTGAACATGTATATCACATATGATACCCTTCGTATAATGAACTGATTTATCAGTTGTTTTACCAGTATCTTAGTGGGGACTATCTCACCGAACCTAATTTCTGATATACAAAATACGACATCATGTTTATGTTGGCCTCCAAATCAGCGAAGACTCTCTCTACTTTGGCATCCTTAATAATGCAATGGATATAAAAATCCCCTAGATCCTTCTTCTTCAGTGGTATTGTGAATTTCTTTTCTTCTTCCAATTCTTTTTCCACCCTCCCCATTATCGATTCCATTAGTGTAAGTCGTGCTTCTAGTTGCTCGATCATGTCTACAACTTCATTCAGTTCAACTTCCTTAAATTTCCTCATGGCTTTGATCGAGAATGGAATCGAGGGTTGGTACTTTTATCTCAAACAAATTATACCTTGCCATTAGAGATCCTTCCTTATTCTTTTGTACCTCTGTCTTCCCCTTGTCTCTAAATGGGTTTGGCTTTCGTTGTTCTAAAATGGGGTAGGGATTTTTACGTTTATGCTTCTGGGTTGTTTGTAATTATGGTTTTCTTCAAAAAACATTCTTATCAACCTTATTATTGTCCTTCCCTTCATCGTCCTTAGCTTGGTACGATTCCTCCTCAAGCGCTTGTATAACGGCCATGATTCATTCTTTTGGATTAGACTTAGTGTTACCTAGAAGGGTTCTTGCATTTCAGGTCGCTATTGCTTGTGCCAATTGACCTACTTGGACCTCTAGGTCATGTATCAAGGAGGCATGCTTCTTTGTAACTTACTCGAACTTGACTTTAAGCCTCTTATGTGCATCCTTCGTACCTCCAATTTTATCTAAAAATTTTTCCAATTCGGATTCCATTGAACTTAGTTTGTCTTACTAGAAGTCTGGTGGTCCTTGATGTCTGAACTGTTCTCTAGTGTTGTTTGACCAAAAGAAGTTTGGGTGATTTTCTACCCAAGGTTGTATGTGTTGGAATAGGGATTGTTTTCCCTCCTCAACTGTATTAAGTTCCCATGCTGTTTACTTGCTTTGATCCATTATCTTTCATCAAGAAGCAATTGACTGTATCATGATCCATTTTCTCACAAAGCTCACACTTCAACTGAACAACTTTTACTGCATTTGAGGATGAAGATTTCATGTTGTTTAGCTGTCGCATTAAGTTATCAATTTTAACTTGCATTTCTTTCATTTGATTGGTAGCTACAATTCCTTTTTTCTCACAGATATTTGCAGGTTGTGTACTCCTCTCATTCATCCATAAACAAATATTACTCATCATTTCTTCTAATAGCTCTTCTATTACATCTACCGTCTTCCTTATAAGAGATCCTACTGAAGCCGCATCAATTGTGCCTTTCATATATGAGGTTACTCCATTATAAAATGTTTACAAAAGAAATTCTTTAGGTACGTTATGGTATGGACATTTTCTTTGTAAGTCTCTATATCATTCCCATGCTTTATAAATAAATTCCCTATCACTTTGCTGAAAGTTTTTGATCTCTTTGATAATTTTGGTAGTCTTGGTAGGGGAAAGTACTTGTCTAAAAAGGCACGCACTAATTAGTTCCAAGTGGTGAAATTAATCAGGTTGAAAGAATGGTACCAAGCTTTTTCTCTATCCCTCGACGTAAAAGGAAAGAGTCTCATTCTTACGACATCCTTCAACATTTGAAGATAATTCTAACCTAAAAACACACTAAATGATCGAATTAACGAACAAACAAATATCAAATTATGCCCTAAAATATGATGTAATTTACACTTATCAAGAACTTAACTCAGTCTTTATAAACTTTAAGGTGCTCTATGGCAAGAGCAAGAAAGCTAAAAAATCAAAATTTCATTGATCAACTTTGCCTCCTGCATGGAACTTACAAAAGGCGTGCAACGTAGATGCTAATGCTTGTGATTTATGCATCCTATTTGTTAAAAGTTAAAGGTATCATATCTTAATTTATATTGTTTGTAGTACTACACTTCTGTGTTGTATCCTATCTAGATCTAATGGTGTATAAGTCAAATTAGTTTTCTAATTCTAATGCTCAGTTAGAATGACATTTACCTTTTTTAACTTCATTACTAATATTGAAAATCTCAAACATCCTATGTTTCATTATCTAAATATTACTTGCATCACTTTTAATGAAATATTGCATGTATCTATGCAAGATTACTATTATTATTATTAGTAGCAGTAGGAAAGGGATTGTAACATCCCGTTTTTCCATGTTAAGGGTCCCAAGAATATTGAACTTGAGAGACATTAATGAGAAATTAGGGAATTGCATTTCATACTTATAATATAGTATACATACACGTGAATTTGATTATTGTACACATTACAATTAATGTACATGCACTCATTTGATATTTAATATGATTATAATGTGAATTATGGATTATGTGCCTTAAAATTGAGTTGGCGTGTTTAATTATGGTTTAGAATTTTTAGTGAAAATTTAGGAAAATTATGAATTTTTGGGTATTTTTGGACTAGAAAAAATGACAAATGGTATAACAATTAATAAATAGCAGTAGAATTAAGTGTTAATTGGCAGCAGAAATTATTGATAAGAGACATTAAGATTTAATGATACGTATCATAGAAAATCGGGAGACAATTGGATTAGAAATTAGGAAACAAATGGGCTAGTAGTTAAAATAACCAAGTGAAGATCACAAGCAACTGACAAATGGCAATTGACAAGTGTCACTTGCCTTGCCACATGCTTTAACCCATGATGTTTATGCTAAAAGACCATAATTTACATTGTTTTTCATTTGTCTCATACTCTCTTTGTTCTTCACCTTCTTCATTATTTCTTCTCCATTTACAACATCTCCAATGTTTACCATTTTAAACTTTACTCTCATCCTTCACTTACCACTTCAAAATATTTGTCTTCTTCACCTTGCCATTAAAAGACCCAACTCATTCTTCCATGAAAGATGAGGATCGTGTGATATAAGGAGTTAGGGTTTCTTGAATGTGTTGAAGATGCTTTGGATAAATCAAGTAACCTATTAATCTTCATGGCTTTGTTGAATGAAACATGTTTTGATGATAGTTAAGAGTTAAATGATCATAAAATGAGTATGTGTACATGTTGAAATGTGAATGAGAAACATGGGTAGGTTCATGTCTTGCTTCTACATATATGATGATTAATGATCCATAAAGTGATGTAGAGATCATTTAGAGATGAGTTTGTAATTGAAAGATCGTTAAATTGGTGTAGGACAAAACGCAGAAAAAATTAAATAGTAAATAGAAGTTTCATGTTTTGTTTTCAATGTATATTAACATGGATTTCTTTGAATATTATAGAGATGAACTAGAATGAGTTTAAAGCCAAAGGAAAGGCTAGTGTATTGTCTTAAAATGAGAAGAAGTAAAGTGATAATTCAGAGATAAAGTAAAGTTGAAAATAAAGTTAAATTGTGCAAAAAATTAATGATGAATGTGGATATTAACATGTTTTGTTTTGGTGTGCAATAATGTGGATGTTAGTAATTGAAATAGAGGTGAAGTAAAGTGAATTAAAAGATAAAGAAAGCGATAGTATAATGTCTCTAAATAAGGAGAATTAGGATGGCAGTTTATAGATAAAGGGAAGGTGACAATCGAGTTAAAAGCGTGATGAAATATTGAAGAATGTATAAACATGATTGATGTTATGTTTATGTGATTATGATCAACAATTTTGTATGATGTGTTTTGTGGATGTTTTGAGTTGGAATGGAGTTAAGAATGAAGAGAAATTGAAGTAGGAATGATAGATATACATAATATGGGTTAGATGTAACTTAGGGGTTGGAAATTTGGAAATTTGACTTGTAAATGTCCGTTGGGCAGATTTCATGTCTGCTGGGTCGACATTCTCTAGAATTTCAGTGTTCCAACTTTGTTCATGTTCGTTTGGAGGGACATACATGTCTGCTGGGTGGATATTCTCAGGACAATTTCATAAATGTTCAATTTTGACCCCTTACACAGTAAAGTCTCTCTTTTGGGTCTTCACGGATGTTGTAGAACTTGAGGTCCTCTTTGAAGCCATACTTAAATGACCTTAATCCGAGATCCAAAGTGAAAGTTATGCTTATTCTCTCAAATAATGTACATATATGAATTATAGACTTGTCAATGTTTTCCTATGATGTAATAGGCATGAATGGGATCTTGAATGAGCCTAATGATTGATAGATGAAGCAATTAAAGTAATGAAAGTGTATTAGGTATTAAAGAATGATTGAAAGATGATGTTAATTGATTATGAGACACGTATTAAGGAAATGTACACGGGATTGTCAATATAAGCATGAATTATACATTACACATATGTATATGTGTACAATTGAATGCTTAGGTGGTTGTGCAATTAGTAATGTATGTGTTGCATGAAATTGTCATATAAGATTCAATATCTGCATTCAGACGTTCCGAATCATTGAAGCTAATGCTAATATGGAGCGTACTGTGAGTCAACCTAGATGGTCTCATTTTCATTGATTGTTCTGTTTTAAATTATGTATTGAATTACTACTGAATGTGAATGTGATTGAGAAACTTCTAGATATGAATGGTCCAAATGTGAGAAATAGGAAGTGCTCATTGTATGTGAATTGGAAAGAAATAAGTGATTCTCAACATTATTGTTAAATGTTGGACATCGATTCGATGAAAAATGTGAATGCGAATGTAGAAAATTGAACACTAGTGATTGATTGAATATATGTGAATGTGATGCATTATATTATATAAATGCATGAACAGATAAAGGCTGTTGTTACCGAAGTAGCCACCAAAAAAGAGCTTAAAGCTCAGAATGTGCTAAGAGCCTCTAGCTCATTATATATAATGAGCCCTATATCCCCAACGGATAAGGGACAGTTATTAATGAGCCAGGTATCCAGAATGGATACGATACAATTACAGGTACTTAGTCACAACAATAACAATTGGAAGTGAGTCTCGTGAGCATTACATCTATAATTTGATATGTATGTTTTAAATGACGAAAATGAACTGTTTGACTGATCTGAATGTGAAATGTGATAAATGAATAAAGTGTTAATTGATGAAGTGACGTGAATTTTGTGATTATATGAACTATTGTGTTATGTGATATGAGTGAGTCATCGATGATGGTCTGCTCACTGAGTTCGCAAAACTCACCTAAAAATTGCAACAATTTTTTAGGCTTAGAGGAGATACCCAGTTAAACCAATTAGAGTATAACCACTGCATTTCAGAAAAGAATTGGGGTGAGGATCAATTACCTTCCGCATCTGTTTTCCATTATTTTTGTATTAAAGAATGTATTCCGCAAATATTGTACTTTGTATATGTGACAAATTATATCATGTAACAAATTCATGACTGGAAGTGATTTATAATTCTGATGGGTCCAAATGATTACTGCAATGTATATATTATTTGTGACAATTATGATTGAAGTTATTATAAATAAAACGACCATTAATGATTATTGGTTTTCCGAAAACTACATGTGATGTTTGAGAATAATTTGCAATGAGTTATATTTGATTGCTCTAACACGACGCTTTCACAGGATGTGTGCTCGAATGTCCTCAAAATATACGGATACGTGCTCAGTAGAAGTGGAGTTCTACAGGGACTTTCTATTAGATAAGATACAGACATGTCTAGTAATAAAGATGCAGCTTTAAATGACCTTGTGTTCATAAAATTTTACTGTAATTTTGTGAAATATTCTTTTCTTTCTTTCTACTTTCATTTTCGCAACTGTCAAAGTAGATTTTATTAGCACATAAACATTCTCTAAGAAATATGATCTTATAATGTTGGAGCAAAGCTTTTTCAAAAATTTCAAAACAAAATATAGGTGTCTAGGAAAAATAATATGAAAAAAATAATGGAGCATAATTAAATAAATTGAAGGAAATTCAAGATTTGAAAATGAAGTACAAATTAGGAAAAAGTGAAATGAAGACGCAAATTCTCAAATAGAATATTGTATGTTTTGGATGAAATATGAAATTACTACACAAATATAAAAAGATTAGACTTAATTGATTTATGTTTATTTTTATAAATAATGGTACTATTATGTTTATGGAAATTATAATATAATAATCTTTTATTGATTATAAAGATTTAATGTAATTTTTTAGTTTATAAAATTTTATTATGTACAATTAATGCACAAATTTCTTTAATTATATAATATGCATCCATTTTATTTCTAACAATAATGAGAATTAATTAATTTAAATACATTACACAATATATTAAAATAATTAACATAAGAATATAATTAGAAAATAAAAAAAGATAATAAAATCAAACAACAACTTTTATTACAAATCTCAACCAAACAGTTTTTTATTTTCAATTTATATATTGGAAATCTCAATAAGACAAGTTTTGTTTTAACTTTAAAAACTAAAAATAAAACTGAAAATTACAATAAAAAATAAAATTAGAAGCAAAGGAGATTTATGTTGCTCCCTTTAAATCCTACCAAGTCCACTCATTCGTTACTCTTTTAACAGACATTTTAATAGCACAAATTCTTGTGACGACTGAACTTCAGACTACGCTCACCGAGGAAAAATGGACTTATCGAGTTTCTATTATTGAATGGTAACGAAACCAGAAACTTAGTTTCAATCCTGTGACCTGAGAAAATAACTAGTAGAAAGAAACTAAGTGCTGCAAAAGGACTAAACTTGGAAAGAAACGATAATCTATCTATTGATTCGCTCCGATATGGCCCATTATTATTTGGAAAATAGATAACCAAGTAAGGGAGCAACCACCGCTATGCTTAAACTATTTCCCAGCATCGCATACCTGTAGGGGGAAACAATCAATTAAGAAAAAAAGGTATGGTCAGTCAGAGTAGCTGATGTAAAACAGTAACTATATCCACAAGAAGAAAGAAATTGAAAAGTGGTAAAGATGGAAGTTCACATTTGATCTTGTTAATCTAAAACAGAATTGGTAAAGCCACAATAATGTTCTTTGACAGATCACATTTTCTAGATGTGCTAAACTCATCCTGTTAGTTAAAATGTGAAAAATTGTTCTAATACGTTGTGTTGATCAAAGTATGGATTATCAATAAGTTGCATACCGGTCATCCAAGAAGTTGCTTGGACCCTGTTTCAGTTTTCTTATGATATAAGAAGCTACGTAACCACTAGTGATACAGTTTCCGTTTCTTTTTCTTTTAATCTGTTAACTGCTCACTGGGTCAAGTTTTCAGAATAAGGGGCAACAACCCACACTATCCCAATACACAGGGAATCAAATCCTGGGTGATGAGGAAAAATCAATTAGCAACTACAACTAACCACCCAGGTCAATTCAGAGGGGCAAGATCCAGTTTTCAATTTGTGTTGATGAGCATGACACACAGGAGAATACATACCGTTGTCTCAGGCTTATGTGCTCTGGGAACTGAAAATCCTCAGGGAAGGAATGAAAATTAGCAACCTAGTATTAAATACCGAAGTTATGTGAACCATTAAAAGACCTAATAGCTAAATCAAACCACAGACCACAGGTTATGAGCGAAAGTCTGCATACCTCCCTGGGGGTAAAGTATCTAAGACCTTGCTCCTTCAATGAAGATGTTTTTCCCTTGTCGTTTGGCTTCAGGTCGTCAAAAAATATATATATATAACTATTTCGTTTCAACATTACTATTATCCAAAATTCCAAAATAGAATCATACCAGAATAGTTGCCAAGAGGGAACCGGTGCCTTTCACATATCTATAATAACTCTTAGTAAAACAACAACATCGCTTAGAATCAGGATAGACAATATCTAAAATTGATCAGGAAGTTACTCAAAGGGAGAATACTACAGAATAAATGATTGAATGGATTTGGAAACAAACAAAAGTCGAAGATGCACAAACAATAAGGATACCCATTGCGCTTCCCCACCGCTCTATCAAGCTTAATGGAACGGTATATTGGTCACCCAAGTTCGGATTTGCGACACAAAAATTCTCCAAAATTCCATGGCAGAATTCAGAAGAATGTGTTATTAACACTGAAGCACTTTCTGCATCTTTTTGGTTGATTGAGTTTTTGAATTCAAGAAATGTCTCAACTGGTTGACATAACTCAAGCAGTTCATCCCATTCATTTGATGGTCGATCACGCCTTTCAGTTGAAGAATTTTCCATATCCATAAGTAAAGGGCCAGGGGAGCAAGTAAGCCTGTTATTAAATACTTGATGCCAAAACAACAAAGGCTTCCTTTTTGCCTGTAAATGCAGAAAAAAGAATAATCTAATGGCAGGTAAATTCACAGGAATAACTTGAGAACTTTGTGCTTCAACTACTATCTCCTCATATCAGACTCTCTTTATAAGATTTCTAGACAAAGTTTAAGAAAAAATCTGATTTTCAATGATCTTAAACGTGAAAAGACTAGGACATTGTGAAACTCATGAATTCTGTTACCAGAAATAAGTTCGATAATGTAAAAGATGGACTTACATCATTCTGAGTTATTAGATAAGTTCTATAATGTAAAAGATGGACTTACATCATCATTCTGATTTATTACAAGAGAAAACTTTTTAAGCTTTTGAGTTCTTAGGCAATAAATGGTTTACTTAAAATACAATAAAACGGCACTTCTATTGATTTAGGAAAATCCTAAGACACAAGAAAAGAAATTATGAAAAGAACTATGCAAGCAGCTATTTATAGAAAGGAATGAGGGAATTACCAAGCAAAAATAACGTGGCCTGGAATAGGGCACGCCAAACTGCAATGGGCTCAAAATAAACTCCTGTGCTACAAAATTTGAATTTGATAGTATTTCCAACATTTTTGTGTGTGTATCTGATACCTGCAATAAAAAGGAAAAGGGTATGAAAATTGTGAGATGAATGTTCATAATTTGAATAGAACAATTGATCAGATTCATTCAGGACACACCTCGAACCCAACAACATTTTCCACAAATAACAGAGTAGGAGGTTTCTTTGTATGTGGAATAAGTTCAAGAATCTTGAGAAATGAAAAGGCACGGGCATCACCAGAATGCTTTTGAAGACCTAACCATAAGAAGTTACAAGAGCAATTGTTTGTCAATCCATTCGTTGATTAAGAAATATTAAGGAAAGAAAAACAGAAAATAAATCAGCAAGCATGTTAACCTTGTCGTGTATATGGTTGACAAGGAGGTGAAAGAAGCCATGCATGTGCGTCATAGTTGTCAAGATCAGAAGCAATCAGGCTCTGAATGTTACCCTAAGGCACCAAAAATATTCAACTTATTTTTATTATTTGAGGCCTGTGCGATAACTAGATATCAAACCCCTGTCATACCGTTATAAGTTATGCTTCTTCTGGGTTAAAACCAAAAGAGGGAGATGGAAGAGGGCGGCAGGAGAGGAAGAGCCAAAATCACATTAAAAAAACATGACTAATTCAGTTCAAGAGCTTAGTACCAAATTCACAAGCTACAACAATATAACAAAATTTCAAGTTATATTTGACTTAAACTAGGTTGAAATAACACAGCCTTAGTCTTCCGATTCTGTATTCCCCAAAATTTAGTCTTTTCAACCAGCAGCTATTGCGGTATAAAAATAGCAAACAGAACATACAAGGCAAAGACAATGTCTACAAGCCCTTCTTCTATACTCCCAGACAACTCATAAAACTTAGAAACTCGAAAAAGTAGATCAAAAAATGAAAAACACAAGAAGAACAAAACCTGATAGGGACGATGCCCAAAATTGTGCTGGTAGACGTCATTGGCTTTGTCATTTATATCAAAAGCTTCAACAATTTCTGCCTTCACACCAGCCTTGATTAGGGAATACCTCTAAGCAAAAATCAATTCACATACGGGACTCAGTACAAACATAAAAAAATCTATAAGTAGGTTGGTATGCAGTAGAACAAGAAGTACCATGCCGCCAATACCGCTGTAGAATTCGAGGACTCTGCATGGTTCGTCTTCTCCTTTCACCATACCCTCCGCCATTGTCATTTATCATTCTTTTCTCTTCGTCAATAACCAAGCGAGTTTAGTGGGTCAAGTAGGCTTGGCATCTTGTGTCTGCCCGGGCCCTCTCTAATTTGGCATCAGACTGATGGCACCGAATTTCGAATTAAATTTGAATATTTTTTTCAATTTAAGCCGGATCTTTAGGTCCCATTTAACCCGACGTCTGAATGATTATCGGATCGTTTTATTATTTTAAAACTAAATTAAATAACTTAAATTTAAAATAAAAAGAAAAACTTTATACTTAATCGTGAGAATTTCAGGTCACTCAAAATCTAATTAGATTCAAATTCAAGCTCCAAGTCATGGGTAACAGACTTATTGATGTCTTTGGTTGAGTCTAAACTTTTTATTTTCATCCTTTCTTTTATTTAAGAATAATAAGAGAATAAATACATCTTGAATTTTACTTTTATAGTTAGTAAGAGTATATTAAATTATTAAAAGGTATATTTACCAATTTAATTTGGATTTTTAAACCTTCTTTTTATATAATATTTAAATGAATTTATTAAAAGACAAAATTATCCTAATATAATATAATTACTTAATTACACTCATGATCTACTCAGTTTTAATAATGCAACTCTTTAATTTTGATGATATAATTCCTTAGGATGATGCAGTTACTTAATGTGACATAACTATAATATAATTGTATATAATTATGGGTCGTTAGACAGTGTAAGGCTTATATATAATATGTATGATTTTTTATTAAAATTTGATTGTAATAATATAAAATTTTAAAGGTGGTATTATGATGCTCACAATAAATAAGTATAATAGGCCAAAACCGCAATTTAGACCCCAACATTTACACTAAAACCTAAGTTAACTTCTAACATTTTGGAATGTCCAAGTTGAACCCTAATATTTGCAAAACATTCAAATAAGATCCTGACTGGATGAAAAAACTAATGGGTTTAGCCTTCATCAGTTAAGTCTAATGTGGGAATTTTTTTCGATATGTTATTTTTAAATTTTTTATTAAAGTGAGACCCATATTGATGACATTTATTTTCTTTATTTAAAATGGCGAGGTCAATGGTGGTGGTTGTTGATAACATCAATACCTCCCATAGGATTGTTTTGATGAGCAAGTTGTTGCTCAGATTTAACGATAAGAGCTTTTTGTGGTGACTAATGTCCTAAGGACTTGAAAGCGAGTTGGATGTCACATCTAGCCATTGTAATTACCCATTGGAGCCAAGCTTTTGTTGGAAAATATCAGATAGTGAATTTTCCCACAATAACAGTGTCTTAATATTTGGAAGCTCACTAATTCCTTGTGGTATCTCTCTTGTTAAATCATTCTCATCAAGCACAATTTGGTTAGCTCTGTCAATGATTAGAAACCCTCTGGAATGGTTTTTGATAATTGATAATTTGACAAATCTAGATTCTTTAGAGCTTTTAAGTTGGTAAAACTTATTGGAATTTCTCTAACTAAATAGTTCGTGAAAACCAGTAAAGATTCAAGCTTTGTTAAGTTTCCAAGTTCTTGAGGGAGCTAGCCAGAGAGGCTGCAATTTGAGATGTCCATGTATTGGAGATTAGTTAACAATGAGAACTTCTCTAGTAATCTATTTGAAAACATAATGTTATATCCAATCTCTAAGTGCTCGAGCTAGCTCATGAATCCTAATTGTGGTGGCAATGGACCTTTAAGATGATTGCCAACTAAGTAAAGAAACTTCAATCTTTGGAACTGATAGGTATAATTCATACTATGTTTTCTTAGGTCTTTAGTATATTTTTAAGTGTTTATTAGATGATTATCATATATATAGGCTTAAAAATGTGTTATCATAAGTGTTTGTTTATATTCTAAGTGTTTATGTAGTTTCTATTGGACTAATGGAGGTTGACAAATTAAATCCTTCTATGCTTTGATAATAATAAAACTTAAAGAAATGGTTAAGAAATAATTTCAGGTTAATTGAAATAAATTGAGGTTGATGGAAGACTAATTGACTAAGGATGACACAAGTTGACTATTATGTTGATGATGATTTTCAAGTCAGATGAAATTTAAATAAAGTTGATTTATGAAGATCAAGATTGCAATATTGGAATTCAACAATGTGTATTTCATGAGAAGATCTGATATTAAGAATTCAAATAAGCATCTCAATAGTGAAAGATTAGAGATTTTGTGAGATCTGTCTGTTGGAGCATTAGACAAGTCGACTATCATGTTGCAAGTCGACTATCAATAATCAGACCTGTGAGTTGGATAAATGGACTAGTCGACTATTCGAAGAGAGGAGCTAAAAGTTTCACAAAAAATAGTCGACTAATTCTTAAAGACAAGTTGATTATAATGTACTAGTCCACTATTACACACCGTCTAGTCGACTATCAGTTACAGCTGAACAAAATTTGACTTTGTCAATTAATTTCAAACAGGAGAAAATCTTCATACAATGGCTAGGAGCATTCTACAATGACTAGGAGAAGTATGCAACGTTCATAAACATCTTGAAGCCTTCAAATAAAGGACTACACTTCAGAGGATTGATTACACAAGTCCAAAGAGAAGCATACTTGCTATAGTTCAAAAATTATCCTCACATTGCTCTCAATCTTGCTACTTAGCCTATATTGATTGTATTCAGTTGTACTGAGTCTTATTACTTCATCTTTATCATTGTTATTATTGTGAGCTGAGTGATTGAAGGAGAATCGCTTAGAAGGTAGGATTTATGCCGGAAAACAAATCGTTTGTAAGGTGTAGCTTGAGCTAGAAGTCAAGTTGATTGAAGAGTTCACACTAAACTAAAAAGTGTGCAGTAAAGAGCGTTGAAAAAATTCTAAGTGAGAGCTTAGGTAGAAGACGTAGGTCTTAGCACCAAACCTCTATAAATATTGTGTTCCTCTCTTCTCTACTCTTTTACATTTCAATTTTTTTTGGTTTGTTTCGTGTGTTCTAATTATTTGTTTTGTAGCACTTTGCGAAAAGATTAATGGATCTATTCAACCCCCCTTCTAGATCGTTTTCAGTTTAAAGCATGATTTCGATCTTAATTTTATGCTTTTTGAGGTATTTGATATGTTTATTAGTGTTGGAAACCAGATCATTGAAGAATAAAGGCTATATAGATAGGGTCACAACTATCACACTTATGTCATAATTGTGAAAAAGGAAAATTTCTAAGGTTATAATGCTTTCCATGCATGAGTTTTTCATTTGTTTTAGGGTTTGGTGGTATTTTTGAAATCGACTAAACTGGGAATACCCTAGTTACACACTATTTAGGGATGTGAAAGACAAAATAAGTAGTAGCTAACATAAAAAAGTGGATCAAGTAAGGGAGATCAAGAAGAACATCCAGGAATTCCAACTTTTCATATCAAGTCTCTAATAGATTTTTTCTTCTTTTCCTTTAGTAATTTCATTATTCTTGATGTGTAATTTGAATTCCAAGATTTTAAACATGATCATGAAGTTCTAAATTTCATATTTAGATTTGTTCTAGATTTATTTTATGACTTTAATTATTGTTGATTTCTATACATATCATGATAATTGTGCATGCTTATACTTGGTAATAAATCGAGAGAATGAGTCAAAAGTAATCAGATTAGATTGTACAATGAGAGTTAGTAGCCTAATAGACCCGTAACTATCAAATTAACAATCATTCAAAGTGAGATCTTATTTGAGAACTTAGTTATCTATTAGATAATTTTAGATCTAATTGAAAATGTTAGAGAAACCTTTATGAATTCAAAGGATGCAAATTTGGAAATTTCAAATTCAATTAGCTTTAATAGATTAGATCTTGAGAGAGAGTAATCAATACCTTAGGAAATTTAAGATCAAACACATAATTGGATCAACAATAGTAAAGGAAACAAAATCAGGAAAGAATAAGTCCTAAGTATTCCATCCTAATCAAAACCTTAATCTTATTGGCAACTCATTGTTTGTTTGTTTAATTTATTTACTTTATTTTATTATTTGGTCTACTATTTATGTTTATTCAAATCAATTTCTTATTAGTTTAGACAAAGTTAGGATTCAAATTGTTAAGCTTGCATAATCATCATGGGAATGATAACCTTATATACTACAGGATATGATCCATATACTGTAGTTTCTCCATCAAAGTAACTCCCACCTAAGTTAAGCTCCTCTGAAAAGTGTAAAAACATTAAACCTTTAGGTAGTGGTCCAAAAAAACTGTTTGCTATAAGCACTGAAGTGTTTGAGGAACCTAAGGTTGGAAATCCTAGTTAGGAATGTTGAATTGAAGAAGCTGTGACTTACATCAAAGGTCCTAATGTTAGTTAAAAAATGGTTTGTGGAAATTGACCATCAAATATGTTTCTTCTTAAATTCAAGTGGATTTAGTTGTTCAAGTATTGAATGTCCTTGCAGCTTTATCTTATATACATTATTGCAATCTATAAAGTCTAAAACTTAGCCTACAATTATGTTCCAACTAACTGAGAAAATATGTAGATTGGAGGCACTCCAGATGTTTAGTGGAAGAGTGGCATCGAATTAGTTGTCCGAGATATTGAGGTATTGTAGTTGTGGTGCATTTTAGAGGTTTAAATAGATTGTACCTATTAAATGCAGTTTACTAGTGAAGGTCGGATTTTCAATGAAGTTCTTGGAGAAAAGTATAAGGTTGAAGAACTTATTTCCATAGCAACAATGGTGATTGTCAGTTTAATAATTTTTTTTAAAATACACATCATCAATATAGGTCCCACTTTAATAAAATTTCTAAAAAATTACACGTCGAAAAATATTTGAGCATTTAATAGATGGAGGCCAAACTCCACTAGTTTTTCCATCCAGTCAGGGTCTGATTTATACGTTTTGCAAATGTTAAGGTTCAACTTGAATGCTCCGAAATGTTAGGATAAAACTTAGATTTTAGTGTAAATGTTTGGGTTTAAATTGCTCTTTTGGCCTAGTATAATAACTTGATAGTTAACCTATTTCTAACTTTTTCTAACTTTACTTTCTTCTTATTAGACTAGCATGAGAACTCTCCTACCTTAAGATAAGTAAAGTTTCTTTCCACTTTTATAAATGGAATCAAATGTGGGTGTTTGTCAAGAACTATTCAATTATCAATCCTTATTCTACCTCCCCATTCCTCATCTCTAACTAAATATGTCCCTTCCAACTTATTTTTTTAATATCATAACAAAGCCACAACTTCTATTGCTAGCCTTTACGCTTAGGTATCTATTGATTTAAAGGCTTCTTTGGTCTTTGTAGGCTCCTCCCCTCTCTTTGTACATCCTTTTCCATCCAAAGTTATATCATTATAAGGTTCTAACTTTGACATCACAAGGGAAATATGGAGTTAGGTGGATATAGATCATTATCCTTAAGAAAATTTTAAGTATATCCCAATGCAATTAGATATTGACAACATTATTGTCTTTCTACTTGTGGAGGTTCTTAGAACTAGTGCATTAAGATGGAACACAACTCTTCTAGTATATTCTACATACAAAATGCTCTCATTTCTCAAATTCAAGTTTAGGTATAAACCAACTAGGGTAAGCTGGGACTTGAGAAAACTCTGATCAATGGGTAGGATTTTTACATCTTCAAATTTAAGTGTGAAATAAGGATACAAAAACAATTGAAATGGACCCCTAACCTATTTTGGGCAAGTCTTTCCAACTAAAAAATAGAGGTCATGGATACATCATAACAGAAAAGTATGAAGAACATACCTATATGGTTATTTTTTCACAATATACTGTTATAATATTGATACATCATAAGTTTAAGCTATCTTGTAAGTTCAATTGAGAAATTAATATGTTTAGATGAGCATACAATAAGTTTTAAAAGAATAAGATATATCAAAATCTACAAGAAAGTGAACATTTTTTAAAATTATCTAACATATAAAGTTAAAAAAGATTTACTGAAGGAGTTATGATGGAATAAAAAATCCTACTCACTTATTAATGGAAGCTAGTTGATTAACTTACAAAAATGTTTCTAACCAGTAAAAAATTTGCAATAGGAGACACTTATCAGTGGAAGCCAACTGATCAAATGGTGAACCTAAGTGTTGTAAATCCTAAAATGTTAGGGATGAGAAAAAAAGAGGCAACCTCTAATACAAAAAGAAGAGACACTTAAGCGATGCTCATATGATAACTAGTTTAACTCTAATACATCTACTATCAACATTGTCCCTAGAATAGGGCAAACATAGGAATTAGCATAATATTGAAACCTAATGAGGGTTTGAATATAAGTGATCAAGACTTTACTAATAGGGGATTAGGACATATTAAACAGAATTACCCCAAAATAGGCCTCTAAGGCAACTTAGGAGGAAGATCTAAAATGGGAAAACTAGTTGAGATAGCTAAGGCTAGTCCCATATGTAATATACTAGTTCGATTATTGTACTGCGTACTATGTTGCATATGCATTTTATAAAGTCTGCTCTATTTATGGTGTAATATAGTAATTTAAGCATTTAAATGTATTATTAAGGTTATAACAGAGACTACGGATTGATATTTATAGATTGCATCGTGTTTTAGTGAGTAGTTTAGTGTGTGTTTAGTTGTTAATTTGACTATTTAGTGTGTATTTAAGTTAGAATTGTGTTAGTTTGTTAAATATTTATGTTTTAAGTGTTTTATAGGTCAAAACATGCTTTTGAGGTGCCTCGATGAGTTAGCTAGTGTTTCAGGGATAATATCGAAGAATGGAGGAGTTTCGAAGGAGACCAGAACCGAAGGAGAACCGAAGTAGAGCTCTATGATCATGGCTAATAAGCCACGATTGTGAAAGAAGCAAGTGCAAGGAGCCACAATCATGTCCTATCCGCCATGATAGTTACAGAAGGCAAAACTCTAGGCTATGAACGTGGACTACACGACAGAAACAGGGACAAAGTTTTCAACTTGAGTTTTCAAGGGACTTTTTAAACCTTTCAAACTTGGAAAAAAGCCTTAGGGTTGTCCAAATTAGAATTGCCTATAAAAGGTATTATGATGAAACCTTAAAGGGAGCTTCATTTTTTTGCCACTCTTGGAAAACCCTCAAGGAGAGAGAAAGAAGAGAGAGAAGACAAAGGAGCGGGTGTTCATAACTGCTACCCTCCTGAGACATCCGAATCCCCATTCTATTGTGTATTTCTTTCATGTTATTGTTCGTTCCTTTGATTATGAAGATGAATATTAATATATGTATGGATTTGGGTTTGATTAAGATGTTTTAACTTTCCTTCAGGATATGACCTTGATTTAATGTTAATTTAGTTATTATTGTGTTATTGTGATTGGGTGTTGTGATTGATTGTAGTATTTGCATATTTCGGTAATAAACTTAAAGGGTGAACTGAATAAAAATGATTAGATTGGGTTAATGAGAGTTAGGCAATCTAATTAACCGCACAATCAATCTAATTGGTTATTATATGGAGAGAGAACCCATATGAGACCTGATTGTTTATTAGAGGGCTTAAGATCTAATTAAAATTGTGGGTCTTTTGTTAATTGAGAGACTATAAATTCCATAATTTAATTAGGGTTAATGAATTAGGGTGCATAATTGTAACTCGAGAGAGAGTGATCCTCCTTTTGATAGTCTAGAATCGACACCCCGTTGAAACATAAATGAATGGGTTAACATTAATGATAGAAAAAATCCCCTCTCCCATAGTTTAGTAATTTTCCTTGATTGATTGCCATTGTGAAATTTATGTTGCTCAATTTTAATTCCTTTTATGTTAAATTCTTGAATTACATTCCCACTAATCAAATTCTCGTGCTTAATTTCGTGCTCAATTTTTTTTTCATTTTGATAATTTTCTATCCTTAAATAACCTAAGATTAGATTAGTTCACTTTCCTCTTGGGATCGACCCTTCACTTACTATAAATCACAACCCATGTAGTCGGTATTTGGGGGCTATAAATTGTAAGCTTGCAAATTAAACAACAATTTTTAGCATCGTTGCTGGAGAGGTGTAGGATTAGTTTGGTTGTAGAAGTTTAAGGCTTCACTTGTATGAACACAAGAGTTATTAGAAGTTTAAGTTGTATAGCTAAAACATTAAAGCTTGATATTGCCTGTCTAGAACAAGCCACTAAAAGAGCTTGACGTGAAGAAGAAACTACAAAAGCAACTATGATTGAGGATTTTTAGCAAGAATTCAATCAAGGAGCTCAACCAAGTACCCTTATAGATTTCACAAGGCTGGGATTTAATGTAGCAAATCAAGGTGTCACTAGGCCAAAGGTCCATGTGGCTTCATTTGAAATAAAACTCGCTCTACTAAACATGCTGCAATAAAATGTGCAATTCTATGGTTTGACAAACAAGGACCCAAAAAAACATATCTTAAACTTCCTTCAAATATATGGAACCTTCTAATATCATCAGATGTTGAAAGATATAGTTAAGGTGAGGCTTTTCCCATTTATATTAAAGGATAGGCAAAGACTTAGTATCACTCTCTTAGCCCCTCCAACATCACTATATGGAAGCAATTGGTATGTGCCTTCTTAAATAAATATTTTCCCTTACTAAGACCACCAAAATCATTAAGGAAATTACAAACTTCAAACAGATCGATGGGAACTGATCTATGAAGCTTAGGAGAGATACAAGGATTTGTAGAGGAGGTGTCCACATCATAACTTACTAAAGGAGTTCCTCCTGTAAACATTTTACAATAGGGTAAACCCAGCCACAAGAGGAACTATTGATGCAGCCTCAAGAGGACCGTTAATGAGGAAGATGATAAAATGAAGCTGAGGAGTTATTAGAGGCGATGGATAGCAATAGTTGCTTGTGTAAAACTGAGTGGAGTAGACAACCCGCAACTTTCTAAGAGCATAAATGAGTAATAGCTGTCGACCAACTGATAGAAATGTAAGCTAAAATTGACAATCTAACTCAATAGCTAAACAATATGAAGGCTTCGTCCTCAGCTACTGTGAAAGCTGTTCAACTAAAGTGCGAGCTGTGTAGGCAAATAGACCATGATACGATTGATTGTTTCCTGATGAAGGGTAATGAGTCAGAACAAGTGAATTAGATGGGAGCATAATATAGTCAAGGAGTGGGGAATAACCCCTACTCCAACACTTATAATCCTGCGTTGAAGAACTACCCAAACTTTTCGTGGTCTAACAATGCTGGAGGTCAGTTCAAACCTTAAGGACCACCTAGTTTCTAGTAAGACAAATTGAACATAATGGATTCCAAATTAGACAAGATTCTAGACAAAATTGGAGTTATAGAGGATACACATAAGAGGCCTGAAGGCAAGTTCGAGTAAGTTACAAAGAATCAAGCCCCTTTAATACATAACCTAGAATTCCAAGTAGGCCAACAGGCAGCAATGCTACCTAAATGTAGGAATGCTCCCAAGTAACACATATTCCAACCTAAAGGAAAGAATCATGGTTATCACTTAGGCTAATGAACAGAAGCCCGACCAAATGAGAGAAGATAGAGGGAAGAAAAAAGGAAAAAGCATCCTTTAAAATGAACTTGAATTTAAGCCAATTGAGGAGTATCGATATGAAATCCTTGACCTTATTCTATCATAATGAAAGTCAATTCCAATCAAGGAAAAAGGGAAAATAGAAGGTCAAAAGAACGAAGAAAATTCCCTACTAGACAAGTATAACCTACTCAAAATGGAAATGTACTAGCCTTCAATTCCATATCTGATTAAGGCAATGAGGAATTCCAAAAGACATCGAACTAAATGATGTTTTGGACATGATAGAACAATTGAATACGTGGCTCACACTAATGGAATCGATCAAAGAGAAGGTAGCAAAGGAACCAGCAGAGGAAAGAAACCTTACTATAGCATAAAAGAAGGAGGATGTAGGGGATTTTATGTCCCCTACATTATTACTGGTGTTAAAATAGATAAGGCATTTGTTGATTTAGAGGGGAGCATAAATATGATGTCTTATTCTTTTAATTCAAAATTTGGGGTTAGGAGAGATAGTACCCACAAAAATGCTTGTGAAGGCATCAGACAAAACTGTTCATTGGCCGAAAGGTATCATTAAAGATGTGTAGGTTCAAGTTGACAAATTTATCTTTCCTACAAAATTCTTCATTTTAGATATATAAGAAGATGTGGAAACCCCAATGGTCCTTCGATGGCCATTTTTTACCACTGCTTATTCAATTATTGACATTGATAGGGTGAACTGATGTTGAGGGTAGGTGATAAGTAGATGAGCTTCATTGTATCTAAGAACTAAAAAAGTTCTCCCCTACCTATTGTTGGACCAATGGTGGTTGACAAATTAAATCCTTCTATGTTTTGATAACAATAAAATGTATAGAATTGCTTAAGAAATAATTTCAGGTATTTTGGATAGATATTCAATTTACAAATCAAGTGTGACATATCCAAGAGATTAATACA
>JAOSBN010000008.1:20747981-20795109 GCA_027563595.1 Erythroxylum suave | reverse complement strand
CCACTTGTGCTATCACCATTTAGGCCATAAACTGCTTGCTTGACTTCTTCATTACTAGGGAGACCAGCTAGTAAATCGTTTTGTTCTGTAGAAATTAAAGAAGGAATCTTCTGTATAATCTCATTATCAATGCTGTCAGGTAACTGTTTAAACTGATTTTGATAAAAAAGAACAGCTTCCTCCCCTATGTCCTTATTCGAAGAAATCCAATCTCCTTGACTGTTTTGAATCTTATGCAGAGCCAATTTCTTCCTTCTACCTTTGACATATGAGTGAAAAAACTTGGTATTTTTATCACCATCCTTGAACCACCTCATTCCAGCTTTTTGCTTCCAATATGCTTCTTCCAAATACAAGTATATCCAGGATTGGTGGATAATAGGGAGGGTTGGTAATCTTTTCCTCATACACATTCATCGTCTCTTGGTCACCAATGAGATGGGGTTCAGTACGGTCATCCTTTGGTTCTTCCAGCTCTACCTCATTCCTAAGCATGATAGCCCTATATTGCTCTTGTTAATGTAATTCCATATTTCTCAAAGATTCTTCTACACTTCTCTTAAAAAATTCATGGGAAAGATGTCTCACTCAAATCTTCAAGTTATAAATAGGCAAGGCATTATTTTCCTTTACTTGCTCAATTTGCTCTTCTAATCTCTATTGGTCCTCTTCCATGTCCGTGAACTTATCTAAGATCTTTTCCAATTTAGAATCCTATGAACTTGACTCATCTTACTGAAGTCTTAATAGGTCATGACTTCCTAAATGAGTCCCTGTATCATTAGATCAATAAAAATTAGGGTGGTTCTGCCACCCCAGAGTGCATATATTCCAATAAAGATCTTTGCTTCCCTAACCATACTCTGACTCATTGTAATTCTCAAAGTTTCCTTGCATCCTATAACACTTATCTTCCATGATTTTTTAATCTCATCTTGGCACTCAACTCGTCAGATGTCTCACTCTCACTCTAAAATGTCCTGATGTGTCCCTACTTTACACCCCCAACTCCTTCTCTATTTTTTAAAATAAAATAAAATGATGACGAAAAACCTTAGAATAAATAACCAAATTTAATTTCCCCATCAACAATGCCAAAAACTTTTTTGCTCAAGGTTACATGGACTAAGTTTTACTATTTATAACCTTGGTAATTATTAGAAGTGCACGGGCCTTTTGCATAGTACCTAAGGTGTCGATCCCACAAGGAAGGAAAATAGTCCTAAAATATAAGGTCTTCCAAACTACAATAATCTAAACAAATAACTAATGTAGAAATTAAAACAATCAATAATCAAATATGAGAAATTAAAGTGCCAAAAGAGTGAACAAAATAGCAATTCACAAGGCAATCCTAAAATCAACTTGAAAATAACCAAGTGAGAGAAAGGGGGATTTAAGTCGAAACTAAAGAAAATCTACCCAATTATGCAATTTCTGATTTATTGGGTCTAGACTGCCCCAGGGTGAATTCTCTCAGGTTATAATTCTTAACCCTAATTGATAATCCCTAATTCAAATTATGGGAGTTGCGATCTCTCGATCTGTAATTGATCTAAAACCTAAATTAGTTCTAAAATTGTCTATCAACCTATCAGAATCTATGCTTGATCTCTCATTACATGACTTTACCAGTTTGATTCAACTCTCTGCCTATCAATTCACCTGACTCTCGTTAGCCCAAATTGATGATTTTTACCCAGCTCACTCTCTCAATTTATTACCATGTTATCAAGAACCGAAATTGAATCACAATTAAATCGAAAGAAAGCACAATCATATAAACTTTATTAATCTTAAGAACTAAAAAAACTAAAGGTGAGTATAGACAGCAAATAAATACTCAAAAACAGTAATCCTAATCAATATCCAAATTTCATACATCAATGAAATCAAAATACAAATAGAAAATATTTTCGTAATGGATCTCAGAGGTAGCTACTATGAGAGACCGCCTGTTTTGGAAAGTACTTCGCTTTAAAGTTGTCTTCGTAACTCTCTTCCTTCGTCTCCTTCCTCAATCGCTTGAGCTCTCTCTAGGTTTTCTCTCAGAATTGACAGAATCTCACTTTTTGCATAACTCTCTAAGCTCTTCAAAAATTGCTTGTGGCTATCATGTAATGTTCTATTTATTCTATGGAAGCCCTAAGTCAAACTTGGGGTTGAAACAATCTGAAAAATCACTCAAAAATTGAGTTTTCGTGTCAGCCCTATGCAGGGCACGATCGTGGCCCTGAATGTTAAGATCGTGGCTGATGCTTTAACCTTTTTGTCAGGACCGTGGCCTAATGTGCATGATCCTAGCCTGGCTGCTGCTGGCTCTTCCTTTTCTGTCATGATTGTGGTTGATGTTGTTTGGCCCAAAACTGTTCAAATCTTCACTGTTCTTCCCTGTTTGCCTTGCAACACTAGCAAACACATCAAGTTACCTTATAAATATAACAATTTAACTCAAAGATTCAAACTAACCCATAAAAACAATTAAACACACAAACTAACATAATTACACCCTAAATGAACAATCAACACTCAAATTCACACTAATTACATAACAAATCACACCCTAAAACATCATGTAAAACACAACTATCAGTAAACTTCCTTGAAATATATGATACATTCTGATATTATCAAATGCCAAAAGATGCAGCTAGGATGAGGCTTTTCCCATTCACATTAAGGGATAGGGAAAAGGCTTGGTATCACTCTTTTAGCCCATCCAATATCACTACATAGGAACAATTGGTATGTCCCTTCTTAGATAAATATTTTCCCTTCACTAAGACAACCAAAATAATCAAAGAGATTACAAACTTCCAACGGAGTGATGGGGAATCGATTTATGAAGTGTGGGGGAGATACAAGGATTTATAAAGGAGATGCCAGCACCATAATCTACCAAAGGAATTCCTTTTGCAAACATTCTATGACGGAGTGAATCTACCAATGAGAGGCACTATTGATGCAGCCTCAGGAGGATCGTTAATAACGAAGACAGTGAATGAAGCTAAAGAGTTGTTAGAGGCGACATATAGCAACAGTTTCTTGTGGAAAAATGAGTGGAGTAGACAACCTATAACTTTCTGATAGCAAAAAGGGGTGATAGTTGTTGACCAAATGATAGAAATGAAAGCAAAGATCGACAATCTAACTCGAGAGCTAAACAATATGAAGGCTTATTCCTCAGCTACTATGAAAACTGTCTAGCTAAAATGTGAATTGTGTAGGAAATTGTACATGATACTATTGATTGTTTCTTGATAAATGATAGTGAAACAAAATGAGTTACATGGGAGCGTAATATGGTTGAGGAGGGGAAAAAATCTCTATTCCAACACGTACAATCTCGGGTGGAAAAATCACCCTAACTTTTTATGTTCTAACAATGATGAACGTCAATTCAAACCTCCAGGACCACCAGGTTTCCAACAAGACAAACCAATCATAATGGACACCAAATTAGACAAGATTCTCAACAAAATTGGTGGTATGGAGGATGCATATAAGAGGCTTGAAGGTAAGTTCAAGCAACTAACAAATAATCATGTGTCTTTAATACACAACCTAGAAATCCAAATAGGCCAACTAGCAGAAGCACTATCGATCTTAAATGTAGGACCCATCCGAAGTAACACAAAGCCCAACCCAAAGGAAAGAATTATGGTTATCACCCAAGCCGATGAGGAGAAGCTTGAACAAATGAGAGAAGATAGAGAAAAGGAAGTGGAAAAAGTAGACAATTTTTCTTTCAAAGTAAACTTGAATTGAAGCCAATCGAGGAGCATCGATCTGAAATTCCTTACCTTATTCTAGCACATCGAAAGTTCATTCTAGTTAAGCACAAAGGGAAAAAAAGGCTAGAAGAATAAGGAAAATTCCCTGTTGGTCAAGTATATTTTGCCTGAAATGAAAAAGTACTGGCCTTCGGTTCCATATCTGATTAAGGCAATGAGGAAATCCAAAGAAACTAAACTAAATGGCATTATAGAATAATTAAAGACATCGCTCACACTAATGGAATCGATCAGAAAGAAGGTAGAAAAGGAATTGGTAGAGGAAAGAAACCCTAATATAGTACAGAAGAAGGAGGATCCAGGAGATTTTTACATCCCCTTCTTTATTAGTGGTGTTAAAATAGATAAGGGATTTGCTGATTTAGGGGAAACCATAAATATAATGCCTTATAATTTAAGTCAAAAATTAGGACTAGGAGAGATAAAATCCATTAAGAAGCTTGTAAAGATGGCAGACAGATTTGTTCATCGGACGAAGGGTATCATTAAAGATATGTAAGTTCAGGTTGACAAATTTACCTTTACCATAATGTAATATCCCATTTTCCCATAGTGAGGGTTATAACCCTAGGCTAATAAGATACATGAAAAATAGTATAGAGAAAATATGAGATTGCATTGCATTTACTTGCATATCACTAACATAGGCATACACATACGTGATTATTGACTTTTATAGACATTGCAAAGACTGTACATGCACTCAATTGACATTTGCTAGGTATAAATGATTTAAAATGATCATAATCTGAATTATGAATTATTATGTCTTGAAATTTGTCTGATGATTTTCAATTATTAAATTGGAATTAATTGTTACAATTTGAGAGATTTCTTAAATTTTGGGTATTTTTAGATTAGAAAAATGTCAAGTGGCAAGAAAAATTGATTCGTGATGGTAGAAATAATTGACAAATGGTATTAGAAATAATTGACAAGTGGCTTTAGGATTATTTGAAAAATGTCATAAAAATTGGGAGATAATTGATTTAAAAATTGGAGGACAAACGGACTAGTTACTAAAAGGGCCCGAGTGGAGCCATAAGAATAAGATATATGGCAACTTACAAGTGTCATGCCACTTGCCACACATCCATCTCACGATATTTACTTAGCTCTCACTTTTGCTAAATGTTCTCTTCTTCTTCGTTATTTTCTTCTCTCTTCTTCTTCAATTCCACGAAACTCACAAACCTTCACCATCTTGAACTTTGTTATCATCCTTCACTTACCCACTATGAGAGTTGGTTGTTATCTCTTCTTCTTGATGAAACCTAGCCTTTTCCTCCTTGAAAAGTTGATGATTGTATATGTTGGAGGAGCTAGGGTTTACGTGATTTGAAGAAGCTTAGAGATAAAACAAGTAAGTTATACATCAAACTTGATGGGTTGTTGTAAATGAAACATATATGATGATTTTTTTAAGATTGAATGATAATGATAAATATATGTTGAAACATGGATGAGGAAATAAGTACTTTTATGTCATATTTTTATGTATATGATGAGTAATATATCATGAAATATTATAGGGATGTTTTTGAGATGGATTAATAGTGTAAATGGTTTTTGAATGAGAGTTGAAAGTTGATGAATGAAGAGATGTGTTTATGACCTAATTTTTTATGTGTATAAGATGAGTGCAGAAATTTTGATGAAGGAATGATATAAATATGTTCTGTTTTAGGTATATGAGAAATGTGAGTTATAAGTTGTCATATAGATGAAATAGATAGGGATTTAAGGTGTAATGAAGATGAAAATTAAGCTTAAGAAAGATGTTGAGTAATGTTCTTGAAATTAAAGAATTTGGATTTATGTATGATAAAGAATAATGATATTACGTTCTGTTTTATATAGATGATAAACCATTGTTGATGGATTAATTTCCTATTGATATTGAGAGGGAATTGAGTTGAGAATGAAGAGGAAATGAAGAAGAAATGATCAACTATGGATGAGATGTCTTGAATATAGTATGGAAGGGATTAAGTGAATGATAATGATTTAATTTAATAGATTTTTGTGGACTCTAATGTAACCAATCTGGTAGTTAGGTTAGCATGTAATGAAGATGCATAAATAGGCATGAATGATAGAAGATTGGAGTATTAATGAGATTATTTAGGTTATTGAATTCGTGGAAAAATGAAGGAAGAAAACGCAGAGCACGATCATAGCCTGGATTAAATGGGTTTTGTCACGATCGTGGCAGAGTCCCCATGATCGTGGCCTGTTGCACCAGCTTCTATCATGATCATAGAAAGGTCCACCATGATCATGGGCAAGGCTTGGATATGAAATATTGTATTTTAAGTGATGTTTGAAACAACTAATGATAAGGTACTTTATTATGGTGCATTTAGACTAAAATGAGGCCTTCAATCTACCTAGTTTAACGATTAATTAGGTGATTAAAGTGAGTAAGGTGTATTAGGTATAAATGAATGATTGATTGATGATGTTAGAATACTCAAGTGTTATTGAGGTATAAACCTAAGTGTAAAATAGACTTATACAAGTGATAAAGGTTAAATAGTCAAGACTTATGATTAAGGATACATATCCGAGATTGTCATCAGTTATGGATTATATAACACATATAAATATGTGTATGATTAAATTCTTACGTGATTGAGAAAATTAGTAATGTGAAAATGTGCGTATTTCATGTTATAGAAGCGTAAATAAAATGACAACATCCACACATATCTGGGACGTCAAGGTAATATCTATCTGGAATGTACTGTGAGTAACCAAGATGTTCACCCTAGACTTGATTGAAATTGCTTAAATTCTAATTATTGAACTGATACTTATGTGTATGTGATAATTCTAGAAATTGATGGTCCAAGGAGTTTGATAATTAGGAATGTATTGGAAGTGCTATGATTGTATATGAATTTGAAAGAAATAAGTGTTCTCAACAAATATGTTGACTGTCGGATTTATGTCCAATGAAAAAGGGAAAAGCGAATGTGTAAAATAAATGAAAGTGATTGATTGTATAAATGTGATTTGATGTAGTTCACTACATAATATGCATGATCAGATAAAGGTAATTATGATTGGAGTAGCCATTGAAAGAGAGCTTAAAGCTCAGAATCTGTGTATGAGCCACAAGCTCAGTATCTAAAATGAGCCTAGTATCCAAAATGGATACGAGATAGTTATCAATGAGCCTAGTATCTACAAGGGATACAGGACAGTTAAAACGACATTTATAACAAAGTAACAATTGAAAGTGAGTCATATGTGCATTGCATATACATTTTGATATGTATATTTTTGAATGATTGAAATGGTTTACTAAACTGCTCTGAATAAGAAATGTGAAATAAATGAAAAAAATTGCATTTGATGCAAATATGATGAAATGTGAAGTGATGTTTAATATATACTACGACTTATCTATAAATTGAATGTCAACTATGAATCATTCTGTGTTTGGTTTGAGTGAGCCCATCGATGATGGTTAGCTAACTGAGTTTGCAAAAATCATCAAAATTATAACGTGGCTTTTCAGGTACTTAGAGGAGACTTAGATATTAAGATGTTCTAGAAGAAGGCTCATACTACTTTTTTAAGATTGAAGAAATGGCTTAAAAGTCAGTCAGTTGAGACAGTGGAGATTAGTTAGAATCTTTTGTATAGTTCCTTATCTATGTAGAATATTGTAAAGAGTAGCAAACTCTAAGATATTTTTGTGATACTGTATATACAGATTATGTAGAGAAATGCTACAATTTAAATTGTGTTTTATAAATGCATTGAGGAGTTTAATCTTTGAATATTTGTATTATATATGTATGATGTCATATAAGTTAATGTGACTACTCTAGGATGCCCCTGTAGTAGGGTATATCTGTGAAGGTCTGATGCATATTCGGGATCTACCCCATAGTAATAGGGTGCTACATGTAAACTTCTTCATTTTGGATATAGAAGAAGATGCAGAAACCCCAATGATCCTTGGATGGCCATTTTTGGCTACTGCTCCTTCCATTATTAACGTTGATGGGTGTTAATTGACTTTGAGGTTAGTGATCAGCAGATGACCATCAAAGTTCTCTCCTACCAATGGCCATCATCAAAAGAACTGAGTCTCAGGGACAACTGAAGCATATTGATGCTTATAATGGTTCACCTAGAAAGTAAAATTTATGAAGGAAAAGGCCAAAGAAAAATAAGAAGAAGAAAGGCAGTGGCATGCACAATCCGGTAGAGTACCTATACTTTATGATATCTATGACCATGTCACGATTGAAGGACTTATTTAGACCACTATGAGGAAAAATGAATGTCGAGCTACTGATGATAAAAGAAGCATTACATAGGAGGCAACCTATAAACTTTTTATTGCATGTTATTTCATCTTTGGTGTTATGTAGTTTTGAATTACGTTGTTTGTGTGTTTTGATTCCAATAAATACCTTGAAAAGATTGAGGATCATTTGGACAAGATATAATATGGAAGGTAAGCATAATGAGGTAATTATGCAAATAAGAGGTTAAGGAAGGATCTCAGGGGGTTAAATGACAAAATGACGAAAAGATCAAAGAATCGTAGAAATATTGTGGCCTGCAGCAAGGTAAAATAAAGACACATAATTTTTAGCTAAATTTTCTTACAATTTTTCAGCTCCTAACCCTTCCTTACCTAGATTTTTACTTCTAAAATCATTTTTTTCTCACCCTATTCATTCTCACACTCTCTCTCTAAACCTGAAACTCTTAAATCCTCTTACCTTTCTCTACCAACCTTCAAAATTTTCATTCTCTCAAACTTTTCATCACTCTCAATCTAAATAGGGCCACACATCAAATAGATTGTCAAGCTCTCCTCAGTTTAAGGAAAAGTCAAAATATTGGACTGCAGCCAAAGGAATAGGGTAGCTGATTACAAAGCACCCTTCCCAATCTTTTCAGAAGAGGAAGGTAACTGATTTCACTCCTTTAGCCTTAACCAAATAGTGGTTCCTAAATTCTTTGACTTTGACATGCTAGATATAATAGATTAAGAGTCAAGGTTGAGGAACGAGGAGAAAGAATTCAATAGGAAATGTTTATACATGTTCAGTATCTTTTTTACCAAGAATTAACCCAAAAGTTCTTTATCTCTCTTCAATATGAATCAAGTAATCGAAAGGACATATTGTTTAGGTTGCGGTCAACCATACGAGCTTAATTATGAAATTTTATGTGAAATTGGTGGTTTCCTCGAGTCATCCATAGTGGATCAGCACGATGACTTCTATGCTACCCACTATTAGACTGAACTAAATGGGTTAGCGCATTTCGATACCAAAAATGCCCACAATAACATAACTAGAAGTCACAAACACTTTTTATTAAACAAGTTTATATGTCAAATTGTATTTGATAAAACTGGAAAAAAAAAACAAGTGTTCAACCAAAGAATTGTAGTGTATGGACTATAGCATCCTAGTATGTACCTCTACCTTCTTCCATGTAATTATTGCTACTCTACGTAAGAGGAGCAATAATTTAGGTATGAGTTACTTGTTTTTAGCCATTGCTGAATACCATGATGTTGATTGCAATGGACTCACTGTCCTTCTTCCTGAATTTCTTAACACTCATCACATATGGCGAGCTGAAATCTTGAAGTCCCACAACATGGAACTTCGGTATGTTAATGTAAAATCTTATGTCAAATCTAGGGAAGGATGAGTAAATTCATTTTCAGCACCATAACAATAAGAAGAGCACTCAACAAATGAAGAATCTAAAGAGGAAAAAGAATCTGGTTGGGAGAAGGTACTCATCGCACCCTTGGACACTAACAAATCACTTGCAGAAAATGCAAAGAGGATGAAGGAGATGGCCAGAGAATAAAAATGTCAAAGTCGAGACATGCGACATATTCACAGATACTTTAAGGCTCAAAATGCTTAACTATTACTTCCTTCACCATCACCACCTCCATCACCATGATGAGTTTTTGTTCTGACCCTTTCTCTTTTAAATTTTGTCTTTATGTTTATTCCTACCTTTTGTGTTGCTCAAGTGCTCTTCTCACATTGAGGACAATGTGTTGTTCAAGTGTGAGAAGGGAGATGTGTTGTATGCTTCTTTTTTTTAATGTGAAATTTGCATTTTAGTGTGTTTTAGGGTGCATTATGTGATTTGAGTGAATGTGTCATTGGCTAGGATTTAAAAGAATTGGATTAATTTTAAACATAGTCTTTTAGGTTGTAAAGATTTACTAACTTGTGAAATTAGTGACCTAGGTTACTTTAGCTAAATATCCAAGTTAATTAGGATACAAAGTTAGTTTATTCACCCTAGGAGTTTGTCACATTCATTTATAATTTTAAGCCCATTAAATAAGTAACAATATTAGTACCTTTTTATGAGAATTATTAGTTAAAGAAATAAGGTAGGTAACAAAAAAATATGTAAGTCATAAGTAAATAACTATTCTGCTAGCTTTTGAGTTATGAATAGAATTAGCAACTAGTTGAGAATGTGATGTAGCTAAGTAACCAAATCAACACACTTCACAAATTTGTGCCTTCACGTCAAAATAGTATAATGACATTCCAACTAAGCCGTTTAATAAAAACATGACCTAGTTGAGTAACCAGATCGACATTCACCATAAATGTTTGCCTTCGCATAAAAGGTTAGGTTCATGACTATAAAATTGACAAAAAAATATAAAAACCTTTTTTATCAAATAAAACCTACCCATCTTTATGGACATCTTCAATTTTCATGAAAACATATTTAAAGATAGTTAAATTTTTTATTGACTGAATAATTATCAATGTGTGTGTACAGGTGATAACGGTGAATAAACTTAACATTAAGTTATGGGTTAGTTGCATATTTAGTCCAAGGTACATAGATGTAGATTTTGTAAGTTAATAAGTTATAACAAACTTAAGGGATTGTGTTCAAAGTTAAATTAACTTTGTGAATTTGAATGCCATTGCTTCATTATTGCATTTGCATGTTTTGTGTTTTGATGTGTTGTGCAAGTGACAGGGTGAATAAAGTTAACATTAAGGTATGGATTAGTTATATAGTTAGTCCAAAGTACATAGACACAGATTTTAAAATTTAATAAGTTAGAACAACTTGAGGGATTGTCTTTAAGTTAAATTAGTTTTGTGAAGTTAAATGCCATTGCTTCATTATTTCCTTTGCATGTTTTGCATTTTCATGTGATGTTGTTTTTCATGTTTTGTTTTTGCTTAAAGACGAGCAAATGTTTAAGTGTGGGGATGTTGATAATCATATATTGCCTTATATTTTATAGGTAGTTTAGGACCTGTTTAGTGGTTAAATTTAATCGATTAGTGTGTGCTTAGGTTAGAATTGTGGTAGTTAGTTAAATATTTGTGTTTTAAGTGTTTTATGGGTTAGAGCATGCTTTTAAGCTTCAATGTTGTGCATTTCAGGTGCCTTGATAAGTTTGCTAAGTGTTTTAGGCTAATATCAAAAAATAAAGGAAATTCAGAGAAGGGCTAAAACCAAAACAAGGGCCAGAATTGTGGCCAAAAATGTAATGATCATGATAGAAGCATGTGCATGGAGAAACGATCTTAGCCTATAGGCCACGAAGCTGACAGAAGCTAAAATTTAGTACCACGGCCTTAGCCTGAGCAACAAACAGCATGCCCCAACTTTCTGAACTTCATTTTTTATGACATTTCGGACATTTTGGGCACGGGAAAAGACCGAAAGTTGCCCTAATTAGAAAATACTATAAAGAGAAAAAGAAGAGATAGAAAAAGAACCTCCACTTCTGCCATTTTGAAAAAGCTTCAAGGAAGTGGAGAAGAAAGAGAGACAGAAGAGGAAGAAGAGGAGAGAGGAAGTGGTGTTGCTGCCTTCCTGGGTTATCTGATCCATGTTTAAGTTTCTTTCTCCTTTCCATCTTTATTTTCGTTCATTCATTGTAAGAGATGATGATGGATTGTATGATGATGGATCTTGGATTGTTAATGATGTTCTATCTTTTCCCTTGGGATTTAACCTTGATTCATTATTAATATAGTCATTTTTTGTTATTTTGACTGGGTGTTGTGATTAATTTTGGAACTTGCATATTTTGCTAATAAATCGAAAAGGGTGAATTGAATAAAAATGATTGAGTTAGATTAATGAGAGTTGAGTGATCCAATAGACTGCATGATTAATCATATTGACTATTGTGTGGAGAGAGATCCCATATAAGACCCAGTAGTTTAATTGAGGGCTTAAGGTCTAATTAGAGTTGTGGGTCTTTTGTTAACTGAGAGATTGTAAATTTTCATAATTCAATTAGGGTTTATGATTTAAGGTTCAATGATTCGAACTCAAGAGAGAGTACTCCACCCTATGATAGTCTAGAACTAACACCACAATAACGCATAAATGACTAAATTAGCATTGATGATAGGAAAAATCCCCTCTCTCATAATTGGTAATCTTATTTGTTAATTTCCATTGTGACTTTTATGTTGCTCAATTTCAATTTCTTTTGTGTTCAATTTACAAATTAAATTTATATTCTTGCCATTCTTATTGCTATGTTTACTTTTCTTGCAATTTTTATTTTCAGTTTGTTAATTTTTTTGAGCCTTAAATAACTTAGGATTAGATTAATTCACACCTCCTTGTGGGATCGACCCTTCACATACTATATCTCATGACTTGTACACTTACGATATTTGAAGGCTATAAATTGTAAAGTTTGTCCAACACCTAACAATGTACATGTTGCTTCAAATTTAATGATAAACTTTTGTCATCATTATCTTAATTTGATTGCTTATTACGCAAATTTTTTAACCATAATTGAACATCTCTAGTCAATCAATAAAAATCATTATTAATAATCCTATACTTTTGTTTTCAAATTACACAATGAGGTAAGTAGAAGATTGTAGGTATCAATATTTAATTATGGCAAACTTTTAAGAGTACATATTTTATTTTTGTAGTAAAGTATTTTTTAAAGTAATTTTGTTCAAAATAATAATAAATGATGATAAAACCAAAAAAAAACAATCAAGCTTGTTCAAAATTTTACATATTTCTGCACTTTTTATAAATTTATAATTTGTTTCAATTTGAAAGTGTATTTAGTTCGTTGATTTTAATCTCATAGTTATTTCATTTTTGGAGTCAAATTTATAGCTTACAAAAATAAAGTTCGTTAGAGTTAATTAAAGATAATAATAGAGAAAAATGGACTAAAATTTACAAAAATGATAAATAAGGATTAATTCATAAAATAACTAGAAGAAAATACTTATTGGTGTTTAAGGAATGAATAGAAGAATGGTGAGACAAACGCAAAATGAAGAGATCAATAAACATAGGCATAAAACAATGTAATAGTATGAAGAGGAATAGAAAGGCGAAATGGTGCATATTAGATGGCGACATTAAAAGCTCAAATGGTGAAGAGAAACTTCAAAAACTTCACATGAATGTTGTTAAAGGATTCAAAATGATTTGGAACCAAAATGTTAAATGAGAGGAAAAAACATATAAAAATAAACAAAATATGGTATGATAAAAGGGGTTAAAGCAATATTGAAAACAAGTAGTAAAAGGTATAAAATGTCACATAAGGTAAGCATGTGTAACGAGAATTAAGCATCTACTACTTAAATGCCAAAATTTTTGGAGATCAACTAAAGATAGTAGAGGATAGTAAAGAAGTTCAAGGAAGTGCTCGATGATCTAATGGTACATCTTTATGTAAGATGTAAAGCCTTACTACTTAATAGACTAAAGCTAAGCCCACAATGTTGATTCAAGGGGAGAATTTTAAGGAGTAATGTGACAAAACATAACCAAAATTAAACATTAAAATAAACTGATTTCAATTCTTTTTTATATTTTGGAAGTTAGAAAATGGAACTTAATTGGAATTAGAGTCATTCTAGTATCAAAAGTTTATCTTATTCTAGTTTTGCAAAAGAGAAATAAAGGCAAACTAGCACTGGAGTGGTTCCTTATGACTTATGCCAAACTTGTCTATGAAAAACACCCATAAAGATTTTCAATAAAGCTAACATCTATATACTTCTTAGATAGGTGTCGAAATAGTAGTTTGGTTGCTTAGTTAGAGAGATTTTTCTTCTTTCTTATTTTTATAAAATCTCTTATTATAGGTTCTCTAATAACTTGTATCTTATCTAAGTTAGTAGTGGCAATCAAACCTAAAATCTTATCACTCCCAATCCTATCTCTTTTGTAAGTATGGCAATTCATATCATTCTTCTTTTATGTTAAGCTTGTTACTAAGTTAAACTTGTTTTGATAAAAAAAACTTTAGTCGTATTCATATCAATATTAAATATCATTAGTCTTATTGGCAATGATCATGTTGGAATTTGGCATCAAATCCATCTTTTATGTTCAAATTTGTTCTTAAATTCATTTATTCGTGTTTTAATATTCTTGTAATTTCTTCCTATAAATTTAATTACTTTGTTATTCTTGTCATTCTTAATATTCATTTAAAATGTATTATTCTTATGTCGTTTTTCCTTAACTAGTGATTTTACAAGAATTCCAAAAGAAAAGAGGAAAAGGATTAACATTCAATAATGTTTTATGAAGAGAAGATTGCCAATTGCATTAAGATTAGTCAATAGAAGTTCCTAAAGAAGAATTATCTAAAGCAGACACAATGAGTTGCAAATTGCATTAATCTTTTTCAAATAAGGATTACTTTTTTAACAAGGAAAAGGTACTTCAAATACCTTATGCATTATGCTTACCAATTGTTCTTACCTTTTTCGCTAACCTATATTTTTTCTTATAAAGTTCTTCTTCTTCTTTTTCTTCTTCTTCTTCTTCTTCTTCTTCTTCTTCTTCTTCTTCTCTATTCAGTCTAATTGGGTTTTGAAGAGATCAATTTTCTATTTTTGAGTTTTCTTTTTCCTTAGCCTTTAATGTGTTTTTTATTTTATTTCTATCCAATTTGTTTCTTGGGGATCATATGACTAACGGAAAGATTTGAAACTAGCTTTCTATATATTGATTATCTAGTTTGTAAAGAATCTTTTTTTTATGATTTTAAGTTATAAATACAGCGAATTATAAGATAAAAAATGTAAGGGAGTGTTTATTACTACTAATGTTTTATTATAGGTTCATTATGACTTAAAATGTAAACAAAACTAGTCCAAAAACTAGGAATTAAATAAAGAGGAAAGATTAAGGATGGACCAAGAGTTTATTATGAAAGCAAAACATGGTCAGTATAACTCAGTGAAGTTAGGGATAAGTTGAAGAAATATAAAGTTGTCATAGTTATTCTATAACATAACTCACTTGTACCTACTGATATTGATGACAATAAGGTTTATGATAAGATTGATAGTGCTACCAACTACTTGACGGAGTTAAACCTAAGAGGTGGTAAAGGTGAAAGAGGAGTTGAAATAGGGAGACAAAGAGGGGGTATATTTGGTTTTAGTTATGAAAAAGGGTATAAAGAAAGGGTGGATAATAATATAGGTAACATTCACATGATCATATCACCTCTTGTATAAAGGATAGACCTTGATACCTATTTAGAGTGGAAAATGTATAAAGTTAGATTTTTTTTACAACTTTTTAATAGATAAAAATGTTCAATTGATAGGCACAAAATTTAATGATTATATCAAAAATTAGTGTGATTAATAAATCCTCATTAGGGGAAGGAATCGAGAGTCTCCTATAAAATATTGGGAGGAGATAAAAGTGGTGATAAGGAGTATTTTGTACCAAACTCTTAATATATGAATCTCTATTAAAGGTTGTTAACATTAATTTAAGGTTCTAAGAGTTTGGAGGAGTATCATAAGGAGAAGGAGGTTTCTAAAGTTAGAGAAAAAGTGGAGGAAGATCAAGAAGCAATAATGAGTCATTTTATTTTAAAATAAGAAATTGTTAATATTGTCAAGCTTCACCATTATATGGAGTTAGAGGATGTCGTTTACATAGCTATAAAGGAAAAAAGACAACAAAAAGAGACTTATTAACTATTTTGGTGTATCCAATGCATGATGTTCATCATGGAGCAACCGATAGAGCATAAAGGAAGACAAATCTTTAAAGCCAAAATATAAAGTAACTAAATTGAAAGTGTATGAGCTAAATGGAGAGAAAGCTAACAATGGTTCCTCTTTAATAACTAGGAATTAAAATATCGAGTGTTTTAATCTTAGGGAGAGGACATATAGCTTAATAATGTCTCAAAAAGAGAGTGATGATGTTGAAGGAGCATGGAGAGTATTTGTTAGGGATTGAAGAGGAGGTGGACAAAGATATCCATATTTTGGAGGATGCTAGTGGTGATAAGTGCGTTTAGAGGCCTAAGGAGGGAAGGATATTGGTTAATAAAAAGGACAGTGGGTGTGCATATAATAGAAGATATATAAATGAATAGTAAGATAATATCTCATCCATACAAAATGCTCCATCAAAGATTATGCATTTATTATACTAAAATATGGAGGGAGTTATATGAATGTAACTTGTGTGGAGTTAATAGATAAGTTATGACTACCAACAAAACACCTTAAACTATGAAATCTATAATGGTTAAATAATAGTGGGAAGGTTAGGAAAGTAACAGAAGTTCTAGTTTCTTTCTAAATTAAGAGGTATAAGGATAAGGCACAAAGTGATGTGATTCTTATGCAAGCAAGTCATATTCTTTTCTGGTGTACATGATAATTTCATAAGAGGGTTATATATGATTAGTGCAAGAATATATATCCATTATCATGAATGAAAAACCAATCACACTTGCTTCATTATCACTAAAGCAATTTTATGAAGATCAACTCAAGATTTATGGGAGTGAGCAGGAGTGATTGAGGGGAAAGAACTGAGAGGAAACATGTAGGGATAAATTAAACACTTTGGACAAAGCAAAAATAAGAGCAAAATATAAAGAAAAATGATTGAGTTTGGTAACAAGAGTGGGGTATATAAGAGATTCATTGTTAACTAAGAACTAAATTCTTTTTCTTATTTAAAAAGAATTTTTGTTTCGCATAATGTTAGTGCTAATGTTACTTTGCTAGTAGTGTTATGTCTATTTTACACAAAATTGGTTGTCTCTTTCAAGAGGATATTTTAAGTGGATTATTGCCTATGATAGGAATTTAACACAAAAAAATATTTCATTCCTAAATCTTAAATTCCAAACTGACTCATTATAAAAAAAATATGGAGGAGACAGCTTTTAGAGAAGGGTTATACGTGTGTGTGTGTGAGAGAGAGAGAGAGAGAGAGCTTAAGTGCTTGTTCCATTCCTATGTTTTTATTACCATAAATGGATGGTTAGTAGAGAATGTGCGTTGATTTTGTGTCATAAAAATCATTATAAAGTATATAAATCATATCCTTATATTTAACAATATACTTGATGAGTTATTTGGTGTATAATTATTATTTAAAATTTATCTACTGTATGTTAATTATCAAATTAGGAATAGAGATGGTGATGAACAGAAAAAATGACTAGAACTAAATATAGATTCTATGAGTGCTTAGTAATACCTTTTGGTTAAGTAATGCATATAGTAATTTTAAAAGATTAATGGATGATATTTCCTATTTTTAGACAAGTTTATGGTTGTATTTTGATGATGTTCTTGTTCATAGTAAGACCTTAGATGAATATGTTAATCATTTAAAAAAGTTTTTGCATATGATTAGGCAAAAAATGTTGTTTGGAAACTCGAAAATTTGTTCTTTTGTACCAAACATATTATATTTCTTGGTTATATGGTGAGTGCAAAGGGCATAAAAGTAGATAAGGAGAAAGTGAAAGCTATTAGAGAGTGTCCAACACGAAAAATAGTTAGTGAAGTTATGAGTTCTCTAATTCGGTTAGTTCTTATAGGTATTTTATTAAGGATTTTGTCCTAAGTATTGCACCTTTAACTGAGATAACATAAAAAAGTGTAGTATTTAGTTGGGACAAGAGAGAGATTTTAACTTATTAAAAGATAAGCTTAGTTTGGCTCTTTATTAACTTTATTTAACTTTATCGAAACCTTTGAGATTGATTATAATGCTTCACGTGTAGGAACTAAGAAGGTTTTGATACATAACATGAAACCAATAACATACTTTAATCTTTAGTGGGGTAGCCTTGGACTACCTAACTTATGATAAGGACATGTATGCACTAGTGAGAGACTTAATAACTTGGAAAAATTATTTATGGTCTATAGAGTTTGTGATAAATATACATCATGAGTCAAAAAAATATATCCAAAGTCAAGTAAGTTGAATAAGAGACATATCAACTGGTTGCAGTTCATTGGGACTTTTTGTTATCTGGTGAAGTATAAACAAGGAAAGGAAAACATAATTGTTGATGCATTATCTAAAAGATATGCCTTATTGTGTAGTTTCCATATTAAATTAAGGGGTTTTGAGCACATTAGAGCTTTACATGTTGATTATCCTTATTCACATTTGAAAATTTCTATAAGAATAAAGGATATTTATTTAGTGAGAGTTGATTGTATATACTTAATTGTTCTTTAAAAGAGTTACTTATGAGAGAATCACATGAAGGAAGCTTAATGGGACACTTTAGAGTAAAAAAGACTCTTTAAATTTTGAATGAGTATTTATTTTGTCCATACATAAGGAGAAATGTAAATAGTGTGCAGAAGATGTTTTATATATAGGTAAGTCAAATCTAAAGTACAACCATAAGGATTATACAAACCTTTATTCATATCTAGTGAAACTTAGGTAGATCTCCTGATGTATTTTATTTTAGGTTTACTTACATCAAGGAATGGTAAGGATTTATTATTTGTAGTGGTGGATAGATTTTTAAAATGACACATTTCATTACATGTCATAAAGCCAATGGTGCATCCTAATTGGTAAATTTTTTTTTAAAAGATTGTTAGATTGCAAAGAGTTCCTATAACCATTATTTTAAATACGGAAGTAAAGTTCCTAAGTTAGTTTTGAAATTTTTTATAGGGAAATTTTGGAAATAAGTTACTATTTTATAAAACTTATCATTCATAAATTAATGATAAAACTGAGGTGGTTAATACAACTCTATAAGCTTTACGGCATGCTATTATTGGTAAAAATCTTAAAATTTAGGAAGAAATGTCGCTTCTCGTTGAGTTTGCTTATTATAAGACTATCCATAGTGTATTGAGTTAATTCTCTATTTCAGATTATTTGTTAACTCTTTTTTTTAGATTATTTACAAATTTAACCAATTGTCTTCTTTGAATATTATGCATATTCCTTTAGTTGAAAGAGACAGTTTAGATGGTAAAAGGAAACCTGAATTAGTGAACAAGCAAGGAATATTGAGAAGAGGACCTAAAAATATATTAAGAAAGCTAATAAGGGGAGAAAAGAAGTGATACTTAAACCTGGAGAATATTTAAATAAAGAGAGGTTTCCAAGAAAGAGAAAGTCCAAGATGAAATTAAAAGGTGATGAACCTTTTGAAGTACAGAGAGAGTAAACAACAACATTTACATGCTCAACTTACTAGGTGAATATGGTGTTCATACTATCTTTAATATTGATAACTTATCTCATTTTTATTTTGTAAATAAAGATAATAATTTAAGTATAGTTCCTTTAAGGAGAGGGGAAATGATGGGAATTAAGCATATATTACTTAAGTGCTCTATTTTATTGGAGATCCATTGAAGAACATTAGAGGATGATTTGTTAAGAAGTAGCGAAAAGAAGACTAAAAAAACTCTTAATTATCTCATGGTGGATCTTTATAAAGAATGTGATGTTTGCTACTTCAAAAGACTAAAACAACCCTGTAATATAGATTTAAGTAAAAGAGCAAGCTAAGGAATACAAAATGTAACTAAAGCCAAATGCAAAAGTAAATAAGCAATAATCTTTTAGTGACTTTTGAAATTTAAGAAACATAATGTAACCAGTGCTAGAGTCATACTGGTGTCAGGTGCTAGTCTTTTCTTAGTTTTGCATATGGGAGAA
Organism: Erythroxylum suave; assembly: GCA_027563595.1. Classification (NCBI taxonomy): domain Eukaryota; kingdom Viridiplantae; phylum Streptophyta; class Magnoliopsida; order Malpighiales; family Erythroxylaceae; genus Erythroxylum; species Erythroxylum suave. The sequence goes on along the minus strand of JAOSBN010000008.1, from coordinate 20,775,331 downwards.
ATAAAAGAAAACTAATGTCATCATGGTTACTCGTGACTGGCATCGAACTCATCTGTAAAAGGCACCATAAAGTTTTGAAATAAATTCAACATTATGTGTTTTTTTTAAATAGATGTCAAACTGGTAATTTAATTGCTTGGAATTATATTATCTTATAATTTTATTTCCATTTATAAATCTAGTTCTTAGAGATTTTTTTTCATTCTTAATTTTAGAGAAACTCTTGTTTTAAGTTTTTAAATAACTTGTTCTCTTATCTAACTTTCTTGGCAATCAAATTGTAAAATATCGTCACTCCCATTCCTATATTTTTAACAGTGTGAAAATCCATATCATTATTCTTTTATGTTGATTTTGAGTTTGTTTCTAGACTAAACTTTTCATTTTTTGAGAAAAAGTAAATGTATTTGTGTATTAATATAAAAACTTATTATAAATTAGGAGAATTATAGTCTTTAAAGATTCTAAAACTTTGAGCATGATCTAAAAACAATGCTAAAAGTTGGAAAATTAATTTTAAAAGGGCATGGTAGTTAAAAAAAAAGTTAGTCTATATACTGAGCGTATATTTAGTGATGCTAACCATCAATTAGAGCAAGAAGGTATTAAAAAATAAGTAGCACTTTTAAAGTGAAACTAAAAGCATAAATTTCCAGCTATTGAGAGGTTGTATTAATTTTTAGATAAATTCTATAATCTTGCAAGCTAACTACTACACCATATATGCACATTATAGATGATTATCTTCACTATAATTCTGCCCCTGATCTTATATAAGAGGGATTACTTTTATTATTGTTTAGCCTTGGAATATTATTCTATTCATTTAGTCCATAAGCCATATACCGTAAATCCTAAGGATATCTTATAGACTATACAATCAACTAATTTTTGGGAATTCTTCTGACAACCCCATTCAACAATTTTCTTCCAATCTCTAGCTGGAGGCTCTAGCTTGAGAAGTCTTAATATGTTTTTCCATACAATAGTTTAATAGACATATTGGAAAAATATATGAGGGATAAACTCCTGATGACTCTTACATAAGGGTCATATATCGGGATTGCTTATAAATTTTGACAATCTTTCTATAGTACTAAATTTTCCTTTAATTACTAATCATTATATGATTGAGGCCCAAAGATTATCTTGTTTGTATCATACTGGTCTATACTAATTGACTTTGGCTATCCAGTCCTTAAGGAAGTTTATTTTAGGAACCATTAATGACTACACCTAAAGATGATTTGGCACAGAGGTGGGCATTCACCCACCCTATTTGGGTAAGTTTGATTATTGATAGATAATTAGTTAATGAGGTTTTAAGGAATAACATAATGTAGTTTAGACTAGTGTTAATCACATCTTTAACTAAGTCTTTCAAAAGGCTGACAAGTTTAATTGGATCAAGCACCCCAACCCTATCGATATTGCTATAAGGTGTCCATATATCATTATAGAATGAGGTTTTCTTTCCATTCAATATTTTGTAGAGGAAGGTTACCCTAGCTTTTTCTTTAGTGCTAAGAATATTCACTATGGTCTATGATGAATTTTTCCTAGGCTTGATTAATAAGAAATTATCCCTCCTTAAATAGTATTCATATATCCATTTTGTCAATAAGGATTGTTTATTAATAAGTGTCAAGCAGATCCTATTTACCATCACTATCGTGTTGGTTAGTTTTAAAGGTATAAACCCTAAACCTCCTTCTATTTTAGGCTTGCCTACCTTTTATCATTTCACCTTAGCAATTGCTTTTTTTGGACCATTTCTTGACCACAGGAATCTCCTTATGATTTTTTCAATGTTTTAATACTAGAAAGACCAAATAGGAGGACTAATTGATATGGATGTTTTTGACCATTGAATTTATAAGCTTATCTCTTTCAGTTATTAATAGGCTATTATTGCACTAGCTTTAGATTCCTCTTTAGATTTTGTAGTAGTGACTAGATATTTGTGAAGGTTGGTTTTTTGGGGGATGTTGGAATGCCTAGGTAGGTGAGTGGTGGCTTTGGTAATCTCATCACTACTGTAGAAGATGTTCGCATTGCATCTTTCATTGCACTTATTGAAAGGTATAAGCCACTCTTCACCCTATAGAAATCAAGTCTATGGCCTTCTGAATGTATTCAAACCTAATATTTGAGCACTCAAAGAAAATGTGCTAGTTTTAGAAAACAATAATATGCAACTAACAAAAGATAAGCTAAAAAGTTTAATTCTTTTGTACCTACTATGGAATTTGTATTTCCTATCCTGGGATATGGAGACTTTAAGGTGCTTTGTCAAAACCTCTATGTAGAATATGAATAGTTAGGGGGACGTGGATCCCTTTGCTTTAATCCTCTTATACCCTAGATGAGCTTCGTAGATTTCCTATTAATAAAAATGCTAGAGGATATAGTTATAGTGCATTGTTTAATCCATCTTACAAATTTTGATAGAAATCCAAAGGCTTTTAGGGAATTTAGCATAAAGCACCAATCAAACAATTCGAAAGATGTACAAAAATCTATATTAAAGGCACAATTCTTAATATAATGTTTCTTATTATAGTTTTTGAGTAGAACTTATGCAATTAAAACATTATCCCTTATATTCGAGCCCCTTATAAAAGCTCCTTATGACTCATCTATATGAGTTAATGACACTTTTTCATCACGTTTGTAAAGAACTTAAATATGATATTATATATTATAACAGAGAGCAAATAACTATATATTCTCTTACGGAATTATGAGTACTAACCATGGGAATATGGAAAAATAAATATCTTGTTTATCTTTGTAAGCATTTTTCCATTCTTGAAGGAATCAAGTAGTACATTATTGATTATATTCTTTATAAGTTGTTAAGAGTTTTGGAAGAAGAAAGCATTTAGGCCATCAAACTTAAGTGTTTTATTGAAGATGAGTCAAAATATAACCTTTTTGTATATCTTCTTTTGTATATGTGATCACAGGTTTACGTATGATAAGTTTTAATAATTTAAACCTCAATAGTACAATAAGTGCATGGCTCATTCGCGTAGTACCTTAGGTGTCGATCCTATGAGGAGGACTAAGCTAATCCTAAAATCTAAGGCTGAACTAAATTGCAATAATTCAAAATAAACAAATCAGGCAGAAAATTAATCAATCAAGCAATCAATCTCAAGAATTAAATTTTAGAAATATAAGCAAGATAGCAATTTGTACAATCCAATCAAGAATCAACCTAGGAACTACCAATTGAGAAAAAAGGTGTTTTACCTTAATGGAAACCTAATTGATTATGAAATTATTGAATTAATAGATCTATATGGTCCTAAGGTAGAATACTCTCTCTCAAGTAATAATCTTTAACCCTAATTAATAATCCCTAATTACATTATGGAATTCCAATCTCTTGACTCATAATTTACTGAAAACCTAAATTAGTTCTAAAATTGTCCAATAACCTACCAGGAACCTATGTACGATCTCTCGTTACATAATTCTACTAGTTTGATTCAATTTTTAATCTATCAAACTATCTAACTCTCATTTGTCTAATTTGATGATTTTCACTCAATTCACCCACTTAGTTTGTTACTGAATTATTAAGAATAGAAATTGAATCACAAACAACTTAATAAAAACACAATAAACCAAATTTCATTAATATCAAAGATAAAATCTTGAAGGTGAGTTTAGACAAAAATCAACATTCAACAAAACCTATTGTCGACAACTATCTCAATCTTATACATTAATAAAAGTGAAATAAATTGGAAAATACAATTGGAACAGATTAATGGAGGTAGTGACAGTGGGAAACCTCTAGTTCTGGGAAGCATTCCGCATCTAGCTTCTTCTCCATGTCTCTCTTCCTTCATTCTCCTTCCTTAATCTCTTGATAAAGCTCTCTAAGGTTTCTAGATATGGCTGATGCAAAAAATTCCTCCCTTCTATTCTTTATGTTCCTTAAATACCTTGGCAGCCATAGTGTTGATTCGGGGTTGAAACTATCTGAAAAATCCCTCAAATTTTGACTTTTTCTCTTATTTGTGTGTCTGCCTAATGCAGACCATGATCATGACCCTGCCTATCACGATTGTGGCCAGCATCGAACCTATCTGTCACGATCATGGCCCAAAAGTCATGATCGTTGCCTGTGACAAAGTCTTTCTGTGGTCTGTTTCACAGGTCTCTATCACAATTGTGGCCTATTATGCCACCATCGTGGGCTGTGATTTTATCCCAAAAGTCTACGAAACTTCTCCATTCTTCAATGCTGGCCCTAAAACACCTGAAAACACATCAAGGTACCTCAAAAATATAACATTCAAGCCCAAAGACTTATACTAACCCATAAGGCACTTAAACACAAAATTCTAACCTAAATACACACTGAAAAGTCAATTTAACACTTAATTCACAACGATTAAAACCTAAAACTTGACGCAAATCATAACTATCAACATCCCCATACTTAAATGTTTGCTTATCCTCCAGCAAAGGAAACAACATCCACATAACAAACACACAACAAACAATGCAACAATGAGGCAATCACTTCAACTTTATGAAATAAATTTAATCTTGAACACAATCATTTAAGTTATATTAAACCATCAGGATGTAAAATCTGTGTCAGGGGCCTAGAACTAAATACACAAGTTAATCAAGATCTAATTGTTAATTTATTTCAATTGCACACACGCATTAATAATTCTTTGGTCATTCATACTTTGAAACTATTCCTAAGTACATTTTCATGAAAATTCAAGCTATTACAAGATTGGTAGGTTTTTATTAAGAACACGCACACACATTTTTTAATAATTTTTAAACAAAGATTTAGTTGTTTACTTAGAGGAAAACAATGGTGATGAATGTCGATCCAGTTACTTAACTAAGTCATTTTTATTGACATAGCTTGGTTGAAGTGTCATTATGGCTTTTTGACACAGAGGCACACATTTGTGATGTGTGTCAATCCAGTTACTCAGCTATATCATGTTTTCAACTAGCTATTAACTCTATTCATAACCTAAAGGTCAGCGGTATATTTATTTATTTAAAAAAATTTAATATTTTATTATTACCTACCTTGTTGTTTAAGCTACTCGTTTCCATGAAAAATACTAGTAAAGCTATTTAAGTTGAAAGGCCTCAAATTATGAATGATTATGGCAATTTAGAGGGTGCTAAATTTACACCAAATCCTAATTAAGTTGTATATTCATCCAAAGACCGATTCACTAATTTTCAAGCTAATGATTATTCACAACCTAATAGACTATGTTTAAAATTAAATAAATTTCAATTCATTTATGCCATTGACACATTTAAAAATTTCACAAAATGCAACCTAACAACTATCATACAATATGTAAAATCATATTCAAAAGCAAAACACGTGGCCCCTCCCCACATTTGAACAACACATTGTCCTTAATATGAGAAAGGAACAAACAAGTATATGAAAAATAAGAAAAGATAGAAATTAAAGTAAGCAAAAAATAAATAAAAATAAAAATAAAAATAGAACTGAAGGTTAATTTGAAAAAGAAAAAATGGGTTAGAAAAAATCTTATAGAGATGGAGGTAAAGATTTGCCATGAGAGTCAACATAAATTACCAACTTTTTATTGAAGTTTCAAAACTAATCTAACTACACCTAACAATTTCAAATAAACATCTAAATGCACTAATTTACGGGTCTTAGCTTAACCTTGTGTCCACGGAGGCATCTTAATTATTCGAAGATAAGGGAATTACTTCCTTATCTTTAGGAATCACTCCTCCAATATAAAGTTTGCAACGATGTTTGTTGACCTTAAAAGTCCCCTTACTAGCGTTTTCCAGTTTGATGGCTTTATGAACAAAAACTTGAATTACCATAAATAGTCCACAACATCTAGTTTTAGCTTCCTTGGAAATAGTGTCAACTGTGAATTATATAGCAGAACAATGTGACCTACCTTCAATTCCTTTTCTTTGAGACGAGCATCATACCATTTTTTAACCTTTTCCTTGTAAAGTTTGTCATTTTCATATGCATTAAAATGAAACTCTTCAAGTTCATCCAATTGTAGAAATCTCTTTTCGCCAGCTTGTTTCTAGTAAAAATTTAATGCTTTAATCACCCAGTATGCTCAGTGTTCTAATTCAACTAGCAAATTACAAGCTTTCCTGTACACAAACTTATAAGGAGTTATTCTGATTGGTGTTTTGAACACTGTCTTATAGGCCCATAAGGCATCATCTAGCTTTATTGGCCATTCCTTCTTGGAATTGTTATTTTAGCTCCCGGTTAACAACTTCCATTTGGCCACTAGTTTGCAGATGGTATGGTGTAGCAACTCAGTGGTACACTTCATATCTTTTAAAGAGGGCATTAAAAGATTTGTTGCAGAAATATGTGCATCCATCTATTATTAACATCCGTGGCACTCTAAACTAATTAAATAGTTGCTTAATGAACTTCTACACTACCTTCCCATCGTTGGTTAGAGATGCTACCATTTTGACCCAATGTGAAACATAATCAACCACTATTACAATGTACATGTTTCCCATTAAAGATGGGAAAGGACCTATAAAATCGATGCCCTATATATCCAAGACTTCCACTGCTTGAATGTTGGATAAAGGCATCCTTTTGTAGATGTTACCTATTCTCTGGCATCAATCACATTATCCCATGTAGGTCTGAGCATCCTTAAACAACTGTGGCCAATAAAATCCACTTTCAAGTATCCAAACAGCTATTTTGTTGACTCCATAATGCCCAGCATGCTGACCTTCATGACATTGCTTTAGGATGTCTAATGTTTCCTCATCTAAGACATGTCATCGCATTAACCCATCTGAACATACTCTATATAGGATTTGTTGATCCTATATATATTGATTACAATCATGCAAGAACTTCTTCCTTTGTTGGTGAGAGAGATAGGATAGAAGTTTACCACTGGCAACATAATTTGTGACATGCACAAACTATGGAGTAGTCAAACTCTCGAGTAACATCAGAGTTTCATCAGGGAAATTTCCATTAATATCATTACTGGGCTGGCATTCCCCTCGCTCAAATCTGGATAAGTGTTCTATAACCACATTTTCCGCTCTCTTTTTATCTCTCACCTCTATATCAAATTCTTGTAAAAGTAGTAGCCATCAAATGAGCCTAGGTTTTGCATCTTTCTTATTGAAAAAATATTTTAGTGTCATATGGTCAGTGAATATGATTACCTTTGAACCTAAAAGATACTGTCAAAACTTATCACAAGTGTACACAACTGCGAGTAGTTCCTTTTCTGTAGTAGTGTAATTCAACTGGGGTCCTGTCAAAGTCTTCCTAGCATAATAAAGCACATGCAACTTCTTATCTTTCTTTTGGCCCGGAACACAACCTATGGCTTGGTCACTTGCATCACACCTGACTTTGAGCAGAAGTATCAAGTCCAGCGGTGATAAAATTGATGTTGATATTAATACCTCCTATAATGTGTTGAATGCATACACTTATCATCAAACAAGAAAGGTACATCCTCGACTAAGAAGTTTGTCAAAGGTTGTGCAATATGTGAAAAAAATTTGATGAATTGACGGTAAAATCCTTAATGACCTAAACATCTCACAAACTTTTTAAATTGCTTGGTGGTGGAAGTTTCTGTATTACTTCCATTTTTGTTCCGTCAACTTCAAATCCTTAATGTGAGATCTTATACCCTAGCACTATCCCTTCTTGCACTAAGAAATGACATTTCTCCCAATTCAGTACCAAATATAACTCTTCACATCTTTGAAGAATTTTATCCAAATTAGTTAGACACATGTCAAAAGAATCTCCAAAGACTGAAAAATCATCCATGAACACTTCCATTATGTCCTTTATCATGTTAGTGAAGATAGATATCATACATCTCTCAAATGTAGCTAGGGCATTGCAAATGCTGAAGGGCATCTATCTGTACGAAGGCACCATAGGGGCAAGTGAATGTGGTCTTCTCCTGATCATCAGGGTAGATGAAAATCTGATTATAGCTAAGGTATCCATCTAAGAAGCAATAAAAAGAATGACTAGCTACCCTTTCTATCATCTGGTCTATGAACAAAAAAGGAAAGTGATCTTTCTTAGTCATCGAGTTGAGTTTGCAGTAATCTATGCATACTCTCCATCCTTTGACTGTTCTTGTTAAAATTACTTTTCCACTATGAGAATCCCACAACGGTTAGAAAGCAAAACGAATTATGCCTTATAAAGGTATGGATACCTCTCCCCTCTAGACGCATTTTCCCAGCTGGGTTAGGAAGAGCAAAATTGTGAGGGTTGGGCTGGGCCCAAAGCCCAAAGTGGAAAATATCTATGGGTAGCTGATCTGGGTTGTTATAAATGGTATCAAAGCCATTTCTCCACCCGTCATGCCAACAAGGACACTGGGCTGAAAGGGGGTGGCCATTGAGGACGCTGGGCCCAAATGGGGGTAGATTGTGAGAATCCCACATCGATTAGAGAGGGGAACAAAGTATGCCTTATATGGTTATAGATACCTCTCCCTCATAAGACGCATTTTTTTTAGCTAGGTTAGGAAGAGCAAAATCATAAGAGTTTGGGCTGGGCCCAAAGCCTAAAATGGACAATATCTATAGGTGGATGATTTGAGTTATTACAAATGGTATTAGAGCCAGTTCTGGACCCGTTGTGCTAGCTAGGACGTTAGACCCAAAGGGGGATGGATTGCGAGAATCCCACATCGGTTGGAGAGGAGAACGAAGTATGCCTTATAAGGATATGAATAGTTCTTCCTTATAGACACGTTTTCCCGGTTGGGCTAGGAAGAGCAAAACCGTGAGGGTTGGGTTGGGCCCCAAGCCTAAAGCAGAAAAAATTTATGGGATGGTGGTCTGAGCTGTTACATCCACTATCACTTTCTATTACTGTCATTCCAACTTTTTTAGGCACACATTGTACTGGACTGCCCTGTTTATTATCAAAGATGGCATATATTATCCCTGCATCTAGGAATTTAATGATCTCCTTTTTGACTACCTCCTTTATGTTAAGATTGAACTTTCATTGACACTCCCTCACCATTTTACATCCTTCCTGTAAGTTTATTCGATGCATACAGACATTTGGGCTTATGCCTCGAATGTTAGCGATCTGCATCCGATGGCTTTCGTACACTTCCTAACAACTTTTACCATATTACTTTCTTGTTTCTCATTTAATTGGCTAGAAATTATTATTGGTAACGTTTGAACTTCCCTAAGAAAGGTATATCTGAGATTTGCAGGTAAAGGTTATAGCTCTAATGTCAGTGGTTTTTCTTACGATGGCGGGATGGGTGCTTCATATCAAACTAATTTATCTTGATGCACTTGAATATCTGCCTCCTCCATTTCATCATCTCCTTTAGATTCAGGGTTCTCAGATACATTGTCTGTCTCTACTTCCACTGACTACACTTCTGCGATGCAACTCTCAACTTGTTCTTGCAGATTCTCCTCCGTAACTTCACCTTTATACATGCGCTATTCATTGACAATTCTTATCTTTTTCAAAATCCAACACTACAAAATCTACTAAAATAATGAACTTATCCACTTTCATCAAAATTTCTTCTATTATTCGAAGTGGTATTTTGATTGATTGATCTACCAACTAAATTAACACTGATATAGGCTTAACTTCACCAGTCCCAACTTCTTGAATATTGATAAAGGAATAAGATTAATGCTAACTCCTAAATCACACAAACAATTTGTAAAGTCAATCTCACCAACCACATAAGGTATTGTGAAACTCCCTGGATCTTTCAATTTAGAAGGCATTTGAGTGGTGACTATGGAACTACAGGTGCCAGTTAAGGCTACCGTCTGATTATCTTCCCTAGTACACTTCTTCGATAATATGTTTCTTAAAAATTTTGCATATTTAGGCATGTGTTCCATTTCCTTTACAAAGGAGAGATTTATCTGTAACAACTTTAATTTCTCCAAGAACTTTGTAAATTATTTATCTAACTTCTTCTTTTGCAACTGTTAAGGAAAAGGGACCTTAAATTGATACGATGGAGGAGCGACATATAGAGGGTATTCACTCATGTCCACTTCTTTCTCCTTTTTTTGATTTTTCTTAATAGGCTCAACAGGTTCCTCTATTGTCCTTGTGGGTGGTTCAAGTTCTTTCCCACTTCGAAGTGAAATAGCCTTTAGTTGCTCCCTTGATTTTGTTCTTAAAGTGCTAGGAAGATTTCCTACATTTCACATATAAAAGGCATTCGACAATTGATTCACTTAGGCCTCTAGATTATAGATTAGGAAGCATGGTTCCTAGTGACTTACTCAATTTTCCTTACAGCTTCATTTGTGCATCGTCTAGAGTTCCAAACTTATCTAAAATTCTATCCAACTTCGATTTCATCGAGCTTGCTTTATCTTCCTGAAAGTTAGATTGTCCTTGCGGCCTAAACTATCTACCTGTGTTGTTTGTCCAGGAGAAGTTAGGGTGGTTCTTTCACCCAGAGTCGTAAGTGTTGGAGTAGGGATTATTAACCCCTCTTCGTCCATATTGTGCCCCCATATAATGTACTTACTCCGGATTATCTTCCTTATCAGATAATTCTACATCGTATCATGGTCTAATTGTCCACAGAGCTCACACTTCAGTTGTACGACCTTTGCATGAGTTGAGGAAAATGCCTTCATGTTGTTGAATTGTCGTGTTAAATTGTTGATCTTTGCTTGCATCTCAGTCATCTGATTAACTGCGATGATTCCCTTTTGCTCTTTGAATGTAGGAGGTTGCCTCCCTCGCTTGTTTATCCACAAATAGCTATTGCTCGCTCCTCAATCAGCTCCTCCACTTCATCAATAGTCTTCCGCATTAGAGATCCTCCTAAAGCTGCATCAATCATGCCTCTCATTGGTAGGTTGATTCCATTGCAGAAAGTTTGCAACCAGAACTCCTTGTGTAAGTTGTTGTATAGGCACTTCCTTTGCAAATCCTTAAATCTCTCCCACATTTCGTAGATTGATTCCCTATCACCTTGTTAGAAATTGGTAATTTCCTTAATAATCTTGGTAGTCTTATTCGACGAATACTTGTCTAAAAAGGCACGAACTAGCTAGTACCATGTTGTAATGTTTACTTCGCTAAGTGAATGAAACCAAGCCTTCACTTTGTCTCTAATGGTGAAGGGAAACAACCTGATTCGGATAGCATCTTCTGACATCTGATGATACAGACAAGTATCATAGATCTCAAGGAAATTAATTATGTGGTCATTTGGGTCCTTATTATCCAACCCATATAATTGCGCATTTTGCTGAAGCATATTGAGGAGTGCTGGTTTAATCTCTAATAAGGTCATTTGAACAGGTGGCCTGGCTACTCAATTCGTCACATTGAACCCTGGTCTCATAAAGTCCATAAGGGTCTTTTGTTGTCGGCCTTGGTTCACTTCGTGGTCTATGTTTTGTTGAAATTCTTTAGCCATCTTTGATTTTTCGATCTCTTTTTCTTCTTCTCGCTAAGCTTTCTTAAGGGTTCATTCTAATCGTGTGATATCCAAATCTAACATTTCTACTGCATGACTTGAACCTCTCATGATACTTGTGTTCATACAAGAGAACGAGTTCTAAAATAAAATGAAAGAATGATAATAAAAATTAAAAACTAATCTAAACTAATTACGCCTTAAATTATAGAACTAAACTATCACCTCCCGATAACGGCGTCAAAATTTTGATCATAGGTTTACATATGATAAGTTTTATTAATTTTAACCTCATTAATTCCATAAGTGCACGAGTTATTTGTATAGCACCTAAGGTGTCGATCCCATGAAGAGTACTAAGCTAATCCTAAAATCTAAGATTGAATTAAATCACAATAGTTCAAAATTAACATCTCAGGCGAAAAATTAATCAATTAAACAATCAATCTCAATAATTGAATTTCATAAATAAAAACAAGATAGCAATTTGCACAACCCAATCAAAAATCAAACTAGGAACTACCAATTGAGAGAAAGGGGGTTTTAGTCTGACCTTAATGGAAACCTAATTGATTATGAAATTATTAATTACTGGGTATAGACGATCCTAAGGTAGATTACTCTCTCTTGAGTTATAATTTTTAACCCTAATTAATAATCCCTAATTAGACTATAGAATTGTAATCTCTTGACTAACAATTTACCCAAACCTAAATTAGTTCTAAAACTGCCCAACAACCTATTGGGAACCTATGCACGGTCTCTCGTTACACAATTCTACTATTTTGATTCAATTTTTAATCTATCAAACTACCTAACCCTTATTAGCCAAATTTGATGATTTTCACTCAATTCACCCTCTCAGTTTGTTACCAAATTATTAAGAACAAAAATTGAGTTATAAACAACTCAATAAAAACACAATAAATAAAATTTTCATTAATATCAAAGACGAAATACCGAAGGCGACTTTAGACAAAAATCAACATTCAACAAAACCTATTCTCAATTGCTATCTCAATTTTATACATCAATAAAACTGAAATAAATTGGAAAATATGATTGGAAAGATGAATGGAGGTAGTGATGGTAGGAAACCTCCTGTTCTAGGAAGTACTCCACATCAAGCTTCTTCTCTATGTCTCTCTTCCGTCATCTCCTTCCTCAATCTCTCGATGTGGCTAATGCAAAAAGCTCTTTCCTTATGTTCTTTATGTTCCTTAAATATCTTAGCATCCCTAGGGTTGATTCAGGGTTAAAACTGTCGAAAAAATCCCTCAAAATCTGACTTTTTCTCTTGTTTGCGTGTCTGTTGGCCTTGCTTGCCATGATCGTGGCCAACATCTAACCTCTCTTGTGGCCTGTGATCATGTCTTTCTGTCACGATCATGTCCCTTGGGCCACGAATATGGTCTAGTTCATAGGTCTATGTAACGATTATGGCCGAGTTTGCTACGATCATGGGTTACGGTTTTGTCCCAAAAGCCTCCGAAACTCCTCCATTCATTGATGTTAGCCTTGAAACACTAGTAAACACATCAAGGCACCTCGAAAAAATAACATTTAAGCTCAAAGACTTATACTAACCTATAAAAATATTAAACAAATAAATTAACAAAATTCTAAACCAAATACACATTGAACACTCAATTTAACACTTAATACACAACGATTTAAATCCTAAAGCATTATGCAAATCACAAATATCAATATAGTACAGTAAAGAGATCAACCTTCTGAGGGTTAAGATAATCCTTAATAATTGAGATAATTAGTTCAAAAAAAGATTTAGCCTATATAGGTGATCCAAACGAGTTGGAAAAGTAGGAGAAAATTTCTTGAAGGATCTTATCTTATATAAAGATAATGTTAGCTCCAATCTTCAAGGAAATCATTCTATTTAAATTTCTTCTTAATATTAAGGATTTGAGGAATAAGCTAGTACTTTTTTCTACATCTTTTAACCATAGAAATCTGGTTCTTTTCTTCCAAAGAAAATGATTGATGTTGGTAGCTTGGATGAAGTTCTAGAGGGCATATTTTTCTTCTGTTTGAAATCTTATGTTCTCAAGAAATAGATAAAGCTGAGACTGAGCCTTATTAACTCTATGTTTAGCATCTATTAGGAACTAATGAGTGTTGTGGATCCTTTATAGATTTAACTTCTTCAACTTCTCCTTAATAGTGCCTAGTTTCATTTTAAAAATTTTAATTTATGGCCTTATATCTCCATGTAGGTAACTCTACATTCATCTTCTTAAAAACCGTCCATATTTGGCAGATGATTATTGAACCTAAATGGAAATTTTCTTGAGTCTGATAAGATCTTAAAGTGAACCACTACTAGGGAGTGAGTGATATGAGATTAGAGGCTTAATGAATGGAGCCTTGCTATTAGCAAAAGATGAAGCTAGCTATTATTGACTAGAGCTCTCTGGAGCTTTTTTCTTAAGAATGCTCTCTTTTTTTCCATATTAAGTAAAAAATTGACCTTCCATTCTAAGGTTTGTAAACTCTATATCAACCACACAATTCTTAGGATCCTTTGAGTGGTTTTTGAGGCAGTTGCTCCCCTCTGTTTCATCAGGAATAAGTATGCTATAGAATTAATTAAGAATAAACAATGGATGATTTTGTCCCAAGTTTATCTCCCTAAATTTAGTCTAAAATTGTACTCTTTTGAATACATGATTATAGGCATAAATTATCATCTAGTCTATGATAATGGAGCTTAGAATCTCCATTTTATCCTCATCATAGGCTATAATAATCTTGCCATATAGGTGATTTTGGTGGTTGGATATCAATTTCTAAGAACCTCCTAAAAACAACAAAATTTTGTATTTCTCCTCTCTTATCTTAGTTTCTATAAGACCTATTATTAAAGGTTTATATTTTGAAATCAATTTCTTCAGTGATACTTGTTTAGAGGGCCAATTAATCCCCCTTACATTCTATGAGATTATGATTTTGAAGGAGAGGTATCACTTCTAATCTTCTTTCTTTTAGATTCTCTATACGTTACTATTTCAAATTGATTGGCCTAGACTAATATTTGATCATTGCTTAAGATTTTCTCATTTTTCTTAGATTTAATAATAACACCAATTTATGTTGGTATGGAGTAAGTACCTTCCTCAACTGAATCTAGATTTATTCCTTTATCCCCTTTCATAGCTCCCAGTTTTGTAGCTTAAGGATTAGTATCTTCTTTGATACTTACCCTATTAATCTCAGTGTTATTATAATCCAATGCTAGAGGAAAGTCATAGAAACTTGGGGTTCCATCCCTTACCTTAAATGTAGCATTGTCTATTGATGGGCTTGCATGAGCAATAGGAGTTTCAAGTTCTAGGTTCAACTCAACTATGTTAAATTTAGTTTTCATCTTTCATAGTAATCTCCACTCTTAAACCTTCTCCCTATAAGGACCCATTCACGTTTTGGGGAGTTTTAATTTGGTTTCTTGGAATAAGTAAATCCAACTAAATCCTTTACCAACTTATCCCCTTCACCTGGTCTAAGTAATTCGATACTATTAGGAACCTCAAAAATTTTAACAAATAGTACAAAAAATCTTATATAATGGATTCTCTATATGGACACTATTTCTGTAATTTATATTAACTTACCTATATAACTATTAAATAGCTAAGGCCCTTGGTTTTCTAGTATTCTATGAGTAAGTTATAAATGTTAAGTTAGATTGAAACTTGAATTTACTTCAATTCCTCTGTACTTAACCTTAGAATCCATCTTTAGACAAAAATTGGCATGTTTTTCTAGATGCCATAGTCTTATTTTCATTATCCTTTGAGCTTATATGGAAGTTCCAAATCAATAAAAAATGACACCCTCTTTATTAACTAAGACCTTAACTAGACATATTGTTTCCATCTTTCTTATGCCCATGCCTTCATTACTAGATATGGAGGTTTTTTGTCTATAAAGAAGCCTAAGAGAGTAGCTTCCCATCTTACTGTACCTAATTTTAGTAGCAACATAAGTAGACCTACTATGAAACTTTCATCTTACTTACTGGGTGAATAGTAGCGAAGTTTGATATCAACCTTTGCATCCTCTATAATCTAAAACCATGTTGATTTTGTTGGTGAAAAAGGTAGCCTTTGTTCTTATGTTGGTGATTATGGTAACCTCCACTAACTATTATGCAGGTTGTGTTTAAGTGGTTTTATGGGGTAAGTTTAGTATGCATAAAGGTTGCAATGTCATAAGTTTAGGAGGCATTAGTAGGAAAATTTCAGTTGGAATTGGCACTTGACTCTAAGTTACCAAAAATGGTTAAAAAAATTTACTAGGACAGAAAGTAACTAGAGTAAGGAAAGGAGGGTAGATCAGCAACAATTTGCACCAAGAAGATTTCCATAATGATTCTTGATCCTATTTATATCCTATTGGTGAGGGCATATCAATGTGTCATCCTCCTATTTGTTAATTCCTATGTTTACTTATTTTCTAAATGACATATAAATAACTCAAAGTATAAAATGATACATAAGAAATAATGCTTATTTTGTTAATTTTTCCTTTTCACCAAGATATAAAGGAGTTATGATTAGTTAATATATGATTATACAAAGATTTAGTTTGTCATTTTCAAAGACAATTTTTTGTCTCTTTACCCACCCCATATGCTAGTCTTCCATTAATTAATTCATATCTAATAACGATTGCCACTTTTAATGATAGATTTCTTTTTACGTAGCTTCATCTTAACCATCCATTAAAAAAATAGTTGAATTCCTCCAAAGTTGAAAATAGTTATTATGCAAGCATTGAATAAGAGTTATCAATCTTAACGAAAGAATTAGAATCATTGATTCATTTTTAAATTATTAAAAATAAAAATCACCAAATTTTTTCAATAGTTAAATACTCTAAGATTGAATATTGACCTTTCATTTTATTATATATAAGATTTTCTCTTTTCGTAAAAAGAAGCAGGGGATCATTATTCATTTTTGACATTTTCCTAATTTCTGCTTAAATATAATCATAGTACTAGACTTGATTTCTTTGAAAGCACCACCAATCATTACATATTCCTTTTTTTTTATAAACATCCATTAAAATGTGGAAAACTTTTTAGACATTTATCACAAATCCTAAAATTTGCCTTTTACTATTATCTCTTTCCACTTTATATTGAATAATCACTAGAATATGAAAACTCTTTCACCTATAAACATAACTTCTTTTGTCCAAAAAGTTTGTCACTTAGATCCACAAACATACTGTTCAAAATATATATATATATATACCATCTTAAAAGCCTTTTCTTTTTTCAAAGACTCATAAATTTTTCCTTTGTTTACGTTAGGTAATAAGATATTATTCATTTTTCTTTACTTCTTGATTCTCTTAAATTTTAGTTTATTTAATTTATTATCTAAGTTGGCTTATAACTTCTTCTAATTTTATATTTTTTTCCCCACTTACTCTTTTTCTAAATGGGAAGGAAAAGGTTTAGGTTATCATAACATTAATTAGAGAAGATTTTTGAACAACTAATGGTAAAATTTTATGCACTTCAAAATAATCATGCATTTTTCCTCCCTTGTGATTAACTCCTAGTTAGTTTATATAAGCGTACTTTATAATATTTTCCATGCTTATTGTTACATGAATTTTCATAAGTGATCATGTCATTCGAGCTTTAAAATGTATAAGCCCTTAAATACCGCAAGCGCACGAGTCGCGATTGTAGTATAAGAGGTGTCAATCCTAGGAGCTGGGAAACTAATCTAATCTTAAATTTTAAGGCCAATAATATGTGAAACTCAAAATAAACAATGCACAGAAAGTAATCATGAGAATTGAATTCAACCAATTAAATTAGAAATTAAACACGATGGAGTTAACAATTGAGAAATATGCAATCACAATAGAAATCAACCTAAGGAAATTACCAATTTATGAGAAAGGGTAATTTACCTATCATTAATATTAACCTAGTCTATTACGTGTCAATTAAGTATCAGTTCTAGAATGTCCTAGGGCTGATTACTCTCTTTCTATAGTTATAATCATTAAACCCTAATCAGGTTATGGAATTTGTAATCTCTCATTTCACAAACTATCCAAACCTAACTAAATCTGAAGCACTCTAATGACTACTGGAAAATCACACGAAATCTTTCTCTGCACAATTACCAATATGATTTATTATGATTTCTATTAAATCACCTAACTCTCATTAATCTAATTTAATCATTTTTCACTCAATTCACCCTCTCAATTTATTACAAATAATGCAATAACATAATTAAATCATGACATTCATCCAAATAACACAATCAACTAAATTATCATTAAATCAAAATAAAATCCCGAAAGAGAGTTTGGAACAAAATCAATATTCCAAATCCTATCATTATACTATCCATCTTAATTATAGACATCACTAAAATTGTAACGAAAAGGAAATAGATCTAGAATAGGCAATGGACAATGGCGACATCGAAGAACCTCCTAATCCGGGAAGTACTTCAAGTCAGCTTCTTCTTCCTCTTCCTTCTCTTTCTCTCTTTTGATATTCTCAGTTAAGGTATCAATGATGGCTGCGAAAAACTCACTTTTCTCTACCTCCTCTTATTATTTTTATTCTTCTTTGCATTTTAGGTAACCTTAGGGTTTTTGGGGGGTTTGAAAGATTCAAAAATTCTCTCGAAATAGAGCATTTGTGCATTTGCTAGACATAAGCCATAATCGTGGCCCTACAGGCCACGACCGTTGTTCACATCTAAGTCTTCTATCATAATCGTGATGTACAAACCACAATCGTGGGCCGTTCCTTGAGCTTTTATCACTATCATGGAATGGAAGCTATGATCGTGGACCAATTTGGAGTTTCTGTCAAGAGCGTGGCCTTCACCATTATTTTGGCCCAAATGTCTCCAAAACTCTTCTGTTCTTCTATGTTGGCCCTGAAACACTAGTAAACACATCAAGGTACCTCAAAAACATAATATTTAAGCTCAAAGACTTGTACTAACCATAAAACACTTAAAAAAACAATTAAATCACAAACTAACACAATTTTAGCCTAAACACATTAAATTATTGAGTTAACAGCTAAACACATATCAAACTATGTCCTAAAACATTATGTAACTTACAGTTATCACATCCCCACACTTAAATGTTTACTTGTCCTCAAGAAAACAACACAAAATCACAAAGCACACAATGCAAAAATGAGACATTTACTTCAACTTCATGAAATAAGTTTAACCTTAAACACAATCACTCAAGTTGTTCCAAATCATTAACATGCAAAATTCACATCTTAGAGCTCTAGATTAAATATACATATTAATCAAAACTTAAATGTCAATTTTATTCACCCTTTTCAATTATACACTCACATTAATAATTATTTGGTCCTTAAAACTTTGTAACTAATCCTAAATATGCTTTATAAAAAGTTAAGCTACTTACAAGTTTGGTGGTTTTTATTAGAAAACATTTTTTATTACTTTTATAGACATAAACCTAGTCTTTTTATACGGAAGCAAACATTGGTGATAAATGTCAATTTGGTTACTCAGTCAAGCTATGTTTTATTAAGTTACTTGGTTGGAATGTCATTATAGCCTTTTGAGGCGAAGCCACACATTGGTGATACGTGTCCATCTGGTTACTCAGCTACATCACGTTCTTAACTAGCTATTAGCTCTATTCATAACCTAAAGGCCAGCGGAATAGTTATTTTTTTAAAATTTTAAAAACACACATATTTTTTATAATTAATTAATACCTACCTTGTTGCTTTAGCTACTCATTTTCATAAAAAAGCTACTTAGTCTAAAGGCCTAAAATTATAAATGAATGTGACAACTTATAAGGTGATAAACTAACACTAAATCCTAATTAACTTGCATATTTTAGCCAAATAACCCAAATCACTAATTTCGCAAGCTAATAACTCTTCATAACCTAATAGATTATGTTCAAAATTTAATCAATTTCAATCCATTTAAGCCATCGATACATTCGCACAATTCATAATATGCAACCTAAACAAACTAATGTAATAATATGTAAAATTCACACTCAAAGCAAAACATAAAACCCTCCACACACTTGAACAACACATTGTCCTCAAGGTAAGAAATAGACAAACAAACTTATATGGAAGGAATTAACATTAAAAAAAACTAAAAACTAAAGGTGAAAGAAAAAGGGTTAGAAGCAAAACCTTATGGTAGTGGAGATGGTGATGGTGTCGGAGGTGGCAATTGTATGCCTTGAGCCTCGAAGTAATAATGAATTTGACTTATATCCCAACTTTGACATCATTATGTGCAGGCCATCTCCTTCATCATTCTAAAGTTCTTTGGAAGTGTCTCAATAATTTCTTTGGTGTTGGTGAAGATTATATCGAACATTTTATTCCAACCAGGTTCTTTTATGTCTTCCTCCTCTTCGGACTCCTCACTAGTTGAGTCCTTTTTTGCCTGCTGAGGTGGCACTGTGCTAGAACTCACTTGACTGGCCCTGATCTTCATATAAGTCTTTTCCGAAGTTCCATGTTATGAGACTTTAGGATTTCAGCACACCATAAGTGATGGTGATTTAGAAAATTAGGGAGGTAGACGGTTAAACCACTACAATCCACACCATGATACTCAGCAATGGTAGAAACTAAGTACCCTATACCTAAATTATTGCTCCTCTTATGTAGAGTCACAACAATATTGATAGCCTGTCGCCAACTACCAAATAATAAATTCTTAACTAGAAACTATGCAGTAAATGGTGAGCTAAGGTCAAACTATAGAGAGTTAGGAGGAAAATGCTATTTCAAATGTTGTAACAAAAGAAAACAAAGCACCCTGAAATGATGAAGATGAGACAGCTAATAAGCAATGAACGTAATCAAAAAGACATACACAAAGCAAATTTAGAAAAGTCTAATAACAATTAATATGCAATGAACGTAATCAAAAAGACATGCATAAAGCAAATTTAGAAAAGTCTAATAACAATAGTAAAGAAGTGAGCTGAAGATATCTTTGGGATTCTAAGATGTTCATTGATCCTTGAATCTAAACAAAAGGGTACTATCATCATGGTGTTAACCTATGAACCTGATTAAGCTCTCAAATCCTTAATTTCTTTAAAATAGGCAAAACTAATAAGGTCTAGAAATGCCTCGGTTTCCACTATAACCTAGAATAGGCTCTCTAAGTTCAATAGCAAAGATGGATTAGGTACTACAAAATAACTAACTTAGGCCACCTATTCATAAGCTCAGAAGGTGTAAACTAAAGGTATGGGATCCTAGAATAGTTGATTAAGTATCCTGACAAATTCAACTAACCTATTGCTACTTCCAAGAATCACTATGGACTATTACGTATCATAATCTTAACCCTAGCCTTTGAATTAGAAAATGACCTAAAGGGAGATCAAACCTATAAGCAATTTCTAATTCATGACATTTATCCTAAATCCCAAACCAGCCTAAACCTACAAGCACGAATTTAAGACAAATTCAACTCCATTCTTACAATTTTCATCCCTTCATCCTTATAATATCTCCAAAACCCCAAGTAGTCTAGCCACACATGTTCATATTAAGCCCAATTGATATTAAATAAACAAAAGTCATACTCAATTAAATAAAACCAAGGCTGGAAATTATAAACAAAGTGATAAAAGACGAAATTCAACACTAACTTAATAGAAATCAAAACTCTTTATGTTCTCAAATGACTAATCATATCCTAAATTACAAACTCTAAACTAATTGCATCAAAATGAAAATTCCAACACACACAACTTGTATAAAAACCCAAATTAATTGATCATGAATCTAAGAACATACATAAATCCTAACTATTAAACACAAATTAATCAAGAGCATCACAAATAAGTAAAAACCCATAACATAAACCATTAAACATTAAACATTCCATTAAACATTAAACATTCAAATGCCCAAAATTTTAGAAATGAAAAAGCATATGAATAAACTTAAACAACCAAGATTAAAGATGGAAAATTGTAGGAATAAACATCTATTGATATACATAAAGATTCCATACAAAATTCATAAAGTTCAACTACAAAATCCATCAAACATTCATTCTAAATATTCTAAAACATGTAAAAACATTATTAACACTAAGAAAGCTTTAAACTAATTGAATAAATATGAAAATAAAGCATTGAAACTAAAAGAGAATAGGTAAGCTTATGGAAAATAACAAAAACTTCTCTGTTGGTTCCTCCTCTCTTCTTGGAGCTTTCCAAAATGGCAGATTTTGAGAGTCTCTCCTTTAATCTATATGTAAACACAAGATGAACACAAATTATGTATTTATACACAACAATATGATTGAAAAGATATTGAAATGAATAAGAACATATAAGATGATTCAATCCTATCAAGTACCCTCACACTTGAACTATTTCTTGTCTTCAAGCAATTTTAAAATAACTGAGATATTATGTCAATTTGTTTCAAAGAAGATCGAGTATATGCAATCCTTCAAACTTTGACAAACACAAGTATCGAGCTACTAGATAAATCATAATGTTTTTATCAATGCACATAAACAAAGTCAAAGATAGACACCATTAATCAAAGGTAGGATAAATCTAAGATGGCTTTTCCTTACGATATTCAATCATTTCACTCAAGTGTTTAAGGTCGGTATTTCACTCAATACTCCCTACACTACCATAGGCTTGCAATTTCATCAATTTTGTACCACCTAGATTACATGTTATCATGGACAAAAAGGCCTTTTACTAAAGGTTGTAATGGGATTTGGGTTAAGGTAAGGCAAAAAGGTCAAAGGTAACTCACAAGTATGAAAAAAGTACTAAGTAAGAAGGGATAACCAAACACAAATTATGAGATATTCATATAAATACCACAAACTAAAACTACTCATCACTAACTAATGCTACTACGTTTTGTTCAACAGTAGAAACAAAGACGCTTTTAATCATTAAAACAAAAAAGCAAAGATGTTGTTCTTTTTCTCTTTTTTTAATAACATTAAAACAACAAGGAAATAATAGTAGCACAAATCAATAAAACATTAGTAGAAGTGCCTCTCAAAACATCTCAAAATTGAATACAAAACAAAAGTCCCTTAATCATATACATCAAATGCTCACTCATCACTTCATTAAACCAGTGACAGGGTAAGGATAATGAGCTTTTTAGGTTTCAATGTAAGGTGACTAATTTAGAAACAAGTAAGGTTAAAGGCTCAAAGGGGTTGGGAAAGGCAAAATGAGTTGGTGGGTCATTTAAGCTAAGGGTTCAAAACAAAGAAGGCCTTAATCATTTCCATAAAACATGCTTCTCATAGTTTCAAACTAGTCTAGTGGAGCATCACATACAACAAAGAAACATAATGTAACATACCACTCCCATAGAGCATATACTCGACATATCGAAGGATATTCAGGAACATACTCTACGAAAATGGCACGTTAAGACAGTTAAATCAATTCATTTTTACTTTTTAATCCATCGCATAATATAAAACATTCCAATAATCATATTGTTCCTTTTTTTTTGCATAAACATATACAGTCTCAAATGTCATTACATTTCCAAAATTTCACATGCATAATATGAAATAGTTAAGAGATACAATCCTTGATACAACATAACTAAGACATTTATAGGTATAATTGATTCCGACACTGACCTATACCCAAATGCAGAAGTTACTTTAACTAGACCAACTAGATTTTTCTTGAACCTGAAAAACAATGGTGCAATTTTGGTGAGTTTGCAAACTCAGTGAGTGAATCATCATTGATTTACTCACTCAAAACAGACATAAATATTATAAGTATATAATATAGTTCAATCAGTATCTCACATCACTCATAATCAAATCTTATATATCATATCATTCAGAATTTAAGACCTGATCGTAGTATTCATCATATTTCAACAAGTCCATTATGAACACAAGCATTTTATATAATGATTTTAGATAATCTTATCGTTCATTTCATATCATTCATATCATCCACATATACACAAACATAGCATATCATTGTATCCACTCAATTCAGTTATTCTTAGCAAATATTCACATGGTACATATAAAAAATACATATGCAATGCACATGAGACTCCACTTTCATTTTTATTTTGTTGTGAAGAGTGCCTATTGATTATCTCATATCCTTTGTGGATACTGCAACATGCATATAACCCCTGGGAGGATATGCAGATGCCACATATAACAACATGCAAACATATCATATTAACAATTCTAAGCGTTCTCAGAAACTCAAGCATCATACATTACATTACAATTCATTATGTTTTAAACTTACTATACATAATGTAATGACAGATCACAAAACATATTACATGCCTTGAAATCCAAATTTCCTCCTATTTATAAAAATTACAAACCATAAATGCAAAACATAAATTGTCTCATCATACTAAGTGCAAATCAGTAACAACCACAAATTGAACATTATACACAACAAAATGCAGTCTTCAATAGCCATTGCGGTTGTCTTTGTGCTAGTTTTTATACCCATATATCTGAACCTACATGAAGGGAAAACCACCGTGCTAGGCATAAAGCTTAATGGGGGAATAACTAAACAAGATAGAGTTTGGCAACTCTTTCTAACAGATATCTAAAATTAACATATACAGATATATCACATTTCAAACAATCTTTAATTGTTTATATAAAAGCGCATCCGAAATAATATGTATCTCAGAACAAAATATGCCAAATCAAAATAAGGTATATTCGCTTCAAAGCAAAACTTACAAGTATCATAACAAAACTTGTCTGTATCAAAAACATATCTGATTATATCAGAACATAACTTAATTATTTCATAACAGAGCTTAATTTTATCAGAACTGAGCATATAATAGAATACAAAACAAATCAGCCTGCTAATCCTTTTTACAGAACTAGATAACAAGATTAGATCAGAAGATACTATGTTTGGCATCTGAAATAGAAGAGAATTAAGTCTTTGAAATAGAAGACATAAAAGTGTCTGATATCAGAAGACATCGAAGTGTCTAGCACAAAAGACACCTTAGTGTCTAATTAAAGAAGTAGTTGCTAACCCTTTTAGGCATGCCTATTTACCCATAACTAGGAATTGGAAGTTTTTTTAAAACAAAAAACATATCACATTTTAGAATATTCATGCCAAAGATATATTGCAAAACATATGACTTTATTTTATTTTGCACAACTTGAACTCCCATTAAGTCAACTCAATGTCTATAATCATAAGCATTTGAATCAATATATCATTGAACCATTAAGTCATTGCAAATTATAACATCATAGAAATTCCCGATTCTCAAATATCCATATATAATTCTGATCACATAAAACTCTTGGAACATATGTGTATTCTTAGAAACAAATTCATCTTGAATATACCATACATTTCAAATTTAGTCACATTATTAAATAATCACACATTCTTTAAGAAATTAATTCAATTAATAGTCCATAAGTAGATTAACTTCTACTCAATTAATCTAGCATCATCTAGGCTCATTTTCAACCTCAATTAAGTTCAATTAAACCATTCTTAAGCACCTTAACCTTTTATAGTCCAACAATTGCCTAAAACTGACATTTTCCCTTCCTAAGTAGTGCCTACGATCATAAGTACCTTCCCATGATCATGACAAAGGCTAATCCCCCATTTTTCCTATAATTTTCCAATTTTTCTCAGGTCAGATTTTCAGGTAAGTTTTGTACGGCTATTCTAACATAGATACTAAAGTTTTTAGGCAATATTTTCTTCTAAACAAATGTTCCTCTCTGTCTTAGGTTTCTAATATACTAAATTTCATACAATTTAAGTCATTATTTCTACAAATATCCTTAAAATACTACAGACTTTTTAGAAACAGTGACAAAATCCAAAACTCAATCTAAAAATTAAATTTCAAAAATTTTAGTGATAGAATTCAAATTTGATTCCTTCATAAAAGTTGTGGAAAATTGTATCTGGTCTAATCAGAATTTAAAATCATCCCATTTTGATTTCTATAATTCAAGATATGGTTGAAAAACGGACACCTGTTTGGTAAAACCAAAACAATTATCTCATTTCTTACACCTTCAACACCCCTTCTCCAAAGTTCGTCAATTCAATGCATATTCAATTCCAATTCAATCATTACAAAACTTATAATAATACATGCTATCAAGTTTCAAATTCCCTTACCTTCTTAACTTTAAGTTTCTTCTTCAAAGAACAAGCTAAACTAGCCTTCATGCAACTAGCACACCTCCAAGATCAAGGTTAAAATATTAACACCAAGAAGATAATAGCACAAAAGATAATAGAATCTAATTCCAAGATCAAGGTTAAAATCTTAACACCAAGAAGACAATAGCACAAAAGATAACAGAATTTAACTTCCTAGATGCAGCATCTTAGAAAGATATCAAGTGATGATGATCCAAATTGAAACAAAATCTAGGAGTTTGTGAGAGTAATAGAGAGTTTCGGTAGAGCAAGTGCAAAGTGTAGAGAGAAAGTTGCAAAAACTTCGAAGATGAAGATTATTCATTACTTGCCTATCACTTTCAAATCATGGCACAATTTTAATGCATATTATAGATGTAATTTCATAAATATGTAACATTTCACCTAGGGTATATTTTAGGGCCTTATAATTCTTTCCCCCTTAAAAGAATTTCGCCCTCAAAATTCATACTTGATTAAAATAGTTGAGGATACTGAGCTTCAAAATTCATACTTGATTAAAATAGTTGAGGACACTAAGCTTTGATGATCTCTTCTGGTTCCCATATTGCTTCTTCAAGTCGATGATGTTGCCAGAGTACTTTCACCAAAGGTATTTGCTTGTTCCTGAGTTATCTGACTTCTCTGGCTAATATAGACATAGGCTCTTCTTTATAAGACAAATCTAGTTGTACTTGAATTTCTTACACAGGAATCTTATATGTATCATCAAGTCAATATCTTCTCAGCATAGAAATATGAAATACATCATATAACTTAACTAATTCTTCAGGAAGAGCTAATTGATAAGCTACTGGTCCAATTCTCTTAAGAATCTAATATGGACCAATATAACGTGGGTTGAGCTTACCTTTCTTCCCAAACCGAAGTATGTGTTTCCATGGTGACACTTTTAAGAACACCTTATCACTTACTTGATATTCAGTATCCTTCCTTTTCAGGTCAGTATAGGACTTCTAGCTATCACTTGCAGCTTTCAACCTATGTTAAATAACCTGAACTTTTTCTTTAGTTTCTTTCACAATATTAGGCTCGATCATTGATTGAACCAAATTTATACTATAAATTGGCCCTATTTTCTTAAATAATTATGCACTTGTTGACTCCTAATTCATGACTTTTGTGCTTAACTCAGTTCCTTAACTTGAATTTTTACAGTTTGCAAATTGCCAGTATTTTGTCGTCATTTGATACCAATTTCTGTACAATTTTTATAAGGACAATTGATAGTGCAATTGTGTTATTTTGTACGAACCAAGGAGTCAACCATTTAGAAGTCAACGAGTCGTGAGGATCTTGCATTCTTCGGGACGAACCAATACTCCCGTTCGTCTCGACGAATTTATTAGATATAAATAAATTCGTCGCGACGAGTGGCCATTTTTTATGCGTCGCGACGAACATCTTTCATTAGTCGCGACTAATGTCGGGTACCCGGCCCTTAAATGGCAAATTTTCTCACTGTACCGACCCGGCCCGCTTTCAACTCCTATAAAACCTTCCATTTTAGGTTAAACGAGAGAGGCCGCATTCCCGAGGGAGCTCTCGATCTTTCGTCTTCTCCATTTTCTTCTGATAGGTTTGTTTCCT
>JAOSBN010000008.1:20729918-20747881 GCA_027563595.1 Erythroxylum suave | reverse complement strand
GTCTTAACACCGAACCTCTATAAAAACAGTGTTTGCCTTTCTTCCTTACTCTTTTACATTTCAATTTTGATTGTTTACTTTGTGTGTTCTAATTTTCTGTTTTTTGTAGCACTTTTCGGGAGAAATTAAAAATATCTATTCAACCCCCCCTTCTAGATCATTTTCACCTATAGCCATCATCAAAAGAATCAAGTCTCGAGGACAACTGGAGCATATTGATTCTCACAACGATTCACTGGAAGGAAAAATCACTAAGGAAAAGGCGAAATAAAGTGAAGAAGAGTGACGGTGGAAACCATAACCTGGTAGCTCATATGCAAATTATAATATCTATGATTGTGCTACCACTGCACAACTTGCTTAAACCACCCTGAGCAAAAGAAAGGCTTAGAGCCACTAATGGTAAAGAAGCATTGCATGGGAGGTAACCCATGGTTTTATTGCTTGTTATTCCCTCTTTAATATTAAGTACTTTTGAATTTTGTTATTTAAGTGTTTCATTTCCAAATAAATGTCTTGGAAGAATGTAGATCAATTTTGACATAGGATGATCGAGAAAGCAAGCACAATGAGTTGATAAGTGAAAATGAGAAGTTAAGGAAGGATCTCAGGGAGGGGGTGAAATGATGAAACGAAGAAAGATCTAAAAATAGTAGAAATATTGCAAGTCACGATCGTGGCCTGTGGCGGGGTAAATTAGAGACATGCATTTTTCAGCTAAAATTTTTCCAATTTTACCCTTTTTCTTCCACTTATATATTTACATATAACCTAATTTTTCTTACACTTTTCATTTGTACTCTATCTCTCTAAAACTAAGACTCTCAAACCCTCTCACCTCTTTTTACTAGCCTTCCTGTCTTTCATTCTCTCCAACTCTTCATAACTCTCATTCCTGATGTGGTCGTGCATTGAGCAAACTATCAAATGCACCCAACGCAAGGGGAAAATCCAAGTATTGGGCTACAGCTAAAGGAATAGGGCAGTGGATTACAAAGCACCCTTCCTAATCTTTTTAGAACAGATAGGTAACCGATTCCACTCCTTAGGCTTAAGCAAATAATGGTTCCTAAATACTTTGATTTTGATACATTGGATAATATAGGATTGAGAGATAAGGTTGAGAACCTAGGATAAAGAATTTAATAGGGAAAGTTCATACATATTTTGTTCTTTACCTCTATTCAATATGAATCAAGGAACCCAAAGGAACTGTGGTTTAGGTTGTGAGGTCAACCATAAGAGCTTAATTATAAAATTTGTGTGAAATTTGTGGTTTTCTTGAGTTATCCATAGTGGATCAACACAATGTCTTCCACACTACCCACCATTAAACTTAACTAACTAGGTTAAAGTGTTTCTATGCCAAAAATGGCCACAGCAACATAATTAGAAGCCATTAACACTTTTTATTGCACAAGTTTATATGTCAAATGGTATTTGTCAAAATTGAAGTCAACAAGTGTTCAATCAAAGAACTTTTCTTGTTGTGGTGCATGGACCATAGCATCCCAGTTTGTACCTTTACCTAAGTCTTCAATGCACTTATTGCTACTTTATATAAGAGGAGCAATAATTTAGGTATGAGTTACTTGGTTTCAGCCATTACTAAATACTATGGTGTTGATTGTGATGGACTCATTGTCCATCGTCCTTGATAATTATGTTTTGCATGATGTTTAATTTGTTATACATTTAGTGTTAAATTAAGTGTTGAGTATTCTTATAAGGCTTAAATAGGTTATTTTATGCATTTGAGTGTTTTTATGGGTTAGTTGGAATTCTTAAGCTTAAATGGTACATTTTTTAGGTACCTTGATGTGTGTGCTAGTGTTGCAGGGAAAACAGGAAAAAATGGTGAAGATTTAAAGAGTTTCGGGCTAAAGGACATAGGCCAGAATCATGCATTTAGGCCACAACCGTGACAGAAAAGGAAGAGAGCAAGCAGCTAGGCCACGATTGTGAACATTTGGCCACGGTCATGATAGAGATTGTCAAGTCAGGATATGATCATGCACTCCAAGTCAAGCTTGTGATAGAAAACATCGACCATGATCGTGACATACAGGGCCATAATCCTGCCCTATGTCAAGCTGATGCAAAAACTCAATTTTTGGGTTATTTTTATACCGATTTGACCTCGAGTTTGACCTGAGGCTGCCAGAGAATAAATAGAACAATCTCTAGTAGCCAACGACAGTCTTTAAAGAGCTAACAAAGTTTTACAAAAAAGTGAGATTCCCTTAATCCCCAAAGAAAACCTAGAGAGAAATCAAGAGATCGATGAAGGAGACAAAGGAAGAGAGACACAATGACGAGCTAGATGCGAAGTGCTTCCCAGAACAGGTGGTTTCCCACTGTCGCCGCTTCCAAGATTCCTTTCTTGATAGTATTTCCACTTATTTCAGCTTTATTATTATATAGAATTAAAATAGGTGTTGAGATTGATTGTGTGAATGTTGAGTCGAGTTTATACTCACCTTTGGATATTAATTTTTGAGATTAATGAAATTCAATTGATTGTGTTTTCTATTGCTTGATTGTGATTTCAATTCTGTGCTTAATAATTCGGCAATAAACTGAGAGGGCGAGCTGGGTAAATATCATTGATTTGCGCTAACAAGAATTAGGTAAATCGATAGGTAGAGAATTAGATCAAACCATTAGATTCGTGTAATGAGAGATCGAGTATAGATTCTCTTTAGGTTAATAGACATCTTTAGAACTAATATAGGTTTTGGACCAATTGCAAATCGAGAGATCATGATTTCCATAATTTGAATTAGGGATTATTAGTTAGGGTTAAGAATTATAACTCAAGAGAGAGTAATTCACCCTAGGGCCATCTAGACCCATCAATTCAATGGTTTCATAATTGGTTAGGTTTCATTAATTTTAAATTAAATCCCCTTCCTCTCCCTTGGTAATTTCTAGGTTAATTTGGGGTTGGTTGTGAGTTGTTATTTTTGTTACCCTTTTGGTGCTTTAATTTCTCAAATTTGATTATCAATTGATTTACTTTAATTTCTGAAGTAGTTGTTAATTAGGCATTGTGAACTTAGCTGCCTTATATTTTAGGACTAGTTCCCTTCTTCATAGGATAGACATCTTAGGCACTACGTGAATGAATTGTGCACATGTGGTAATTACCAAGGTTATAATTAGTAAAACTTAAAGCTTGTAGAGCAGTCCTAAGTTCATGAATAATCATCACTTGTGGCAAGTAGAAATATTGAAGTCTAATAATATGGAACTTCGAGATATTAGTGCCAAATCTCACGAAAAACGAGGATAGGACAGGTAAGTTTGAGTTCATCACTACAGCAACAAGAAGAGGATTTAGCAAGTGAAGAATCTAAAGCAGAAGAAGAAGCTGGTTGCAAGAAAGTACTCACTGCACTGTCGGACACTACAAATCACTTGCAAAAAAAGCAAGGAGAATGAGGGAGATGGTCAGAGAATAGAAATCCTAGAGCTGGGACAACCGACACATTCATAAATACTTCGATCCAAAAGGCATTTAACTACCACCTCCTTCACCATCACCACCTCCATCACCTTGACGGTTTTGTGTTCTAACCCTTTCTCTTTTAAATTACATCTTTATGTTTCGTGTTATTTCATGTTTATTCCCAACTTTTGTGTTGTTGTTGCTCTTCTCACATTGAGGACAATATGTTATCTAGGTATACAGAGGGATCTGTGTTGTATGCTTTTATTTTGAATTTGAATTTTGCATGTTAGTTTGTTTTAGGGTGCATTATGTGATTTGAATGAATGTGTTAATGGCTAGGACTTAACAAAATCAGTTTAACTTTGAACATAGTATTTTAGGTTGTGAAGATTTATAAGCTTGTGAAATTAGTGACCTAAGTTACTTTGTCTAATTATGCAAGTTAATTAGGATACAATGTTAGTTTATTCACCTTAGGAATTTTTCACATTCGTTTATAATTTTAGGCCAATCAAATAAGTAGCATCACTAGTACCTTTTACGGGCTAATATCAAAGAATGGAGAAGTTTCAAAGGAGACCCAAACTAAAGTAAGCCACAATCATGATAGAAGCAGGTGCAAAGAGCCATGATCGTGCCCTGTCTGCCATGATCGTGATAGAGGGCAACACTCCAGGCCATGTTCATGGCCTACATGTTAGAAACGCGGACATACTTTTTGACTTGAGTTTTCAAGGGATTTTTTAGATCTTTCGACCCCAAAAAAGGCCTTAGGGTTGCCTAAATTTGAAAAGCCTATAAAATTTATTATGATGAAACCCTAAACGGAGCATCACTTTTCTGCCACTTTTGGAAAACCCTCAAGGAGAGAGAAAGTAGAGAGAGAAGAAGAGAGAGGAGAAAGGAGCAAGTCTTCGTGGCTACTGCCCTCCTGAGGCATCCAAATCCCTATTCTATTGAGTGTTTCTTTCATCTTGTTGTTCTTTCCTTTGAATATGAAGATGAATATGAATATATGTATGTATTTGGGTTTGATTAAAATGTTTTAAATTTCCTTCAAGATTTGACCTTGATTTAATGTTAATTTAGTTATTATTATGCTATTATGATTACCTATTGTGATTGATAGTGGTATCTACATATTTCGGTAATAAATCGAGAGGGTGAACTAGATACAGATGATTAGATTGGGTTAATAAGAGTTACGTGATTTAATTGACCACATAATAAATCTAGTCGGTTATTATATGGAGAGAGATCTAATATGAGACCTAATTGTTTATTAGAGGGCTTAAGATCTAATTAGTATTATGAGTCTTTTGTTAGTTGAGAGATTGCAAATTCCATAATTTAATTAGGCTTAATGAATTAAGGTGCATGATTATAACTTGAGAGAGAGTGGTCCCCCTTTTGATAGTCTAAAATCGATACCTCGTTTTAAGGTTAAGATTAATGATAGGAAGAATCCCCTCTGCCATAATCTAATATTTTTCCTTGATTGATTTTCATTGTGAATTTTGCGTTGTTTAATTTTAATTCCTTTTGTTTTAAATTCTTGAAATTACATTCCTACTAATGAAATTCTCGTGTTTAATTTTTTGTTCAATTTTATTTTCATTTTAATAATTTTCTAGCGTTAGGTAACCTAGGATTAAATTAATTCACCCTCCTCATAGGATTGACCCTTCACTTACTATAAATCATGACTTGTGCAGTTGCAGTATTTAAGGGCTATAAATTGTAAGCTTACAAATCAGATAACAGAGATAAACCAGAGAAGGATGTGGAGTTGACTGGAAATTTCAAGAAAATTTTTTTAAAACTTCAAAAAGCTATTGAATGAGTTTGAACAAGCTTTAAAAGCTCTGAAATGTGCTTTGGAGAATTAGATGACACTTTTGAATGAGATCCAGACGATTTCAATGACATTTAGTGATTTCCATAATCAATCTGAAAATTCCTTCGGGCAACCAAAAAGTTATTGAACAATTTTGAAATATGATGAAAAGCTTCAGAATAAGGATTAGAGTCTATGGGAACTGAAACAGGTCAAAATGGAGGTTGTTTGAATAGAATTCGGATAAACTGAAATTATTGTACTAAAATGCCTTTTTTGGAAAATAATGGGTATTGATGATTCTAAACCCATTCAAAATTTTTAAAAGCATTCAATAAACAAGTATTGACCCTAATTAGAGTATTTCATAATCAACTTGATGATAAGACAATTGTGGAATAATTTTGGGATTTAATTAAGCTAATTGGTGAATTAAATGTATTAAAGGGCAATTTGGTCTTTTTGTAATTACTCAGGGTAATTTGGCCTTTTAACATGATATTAGTGAATTGATGAGTCATTATAGATGATCATTGAAAAAATGACATACGTGTGTGATGAGTCATTAGTGATAATAAATAAGAAGGTGACATGTGTAATCCATTAATTGAGTATAAAACCAAAATTTGGCTTCATTTTCTAACATGGCTGCGAGAGTGAATAGAGAGTTCTATGACAGTGACATTAAAGAACCCAAAAACTAAAAGAAAATAAGAGAGAAGCAAGAGTGGAAATGTTGGCCATGGATGAGGGAAAGGAAGGAAGAGGGAGAAAAAAGCAAAGAAAAGAGAAAGGAGAAGAGAGGTTCAACTATGGTCATGGAAAAGTGAACCAAACCATTTTTCTTGCTCTTCTACCTCCAATCAAGCATACAATAAAGTTCCATAGCCATTCAATTGAAGAAGAAGAAGAAAATGGGTTGGTAAGCTTACTTGAAAATTTAGATTTGTTGGGCTATAGGTAAGATTTGGTTTTGATGGTGTAAATTGCACACTTTTGATGAGATATCAAGGTTTTATTCCATTGGAAGCTATTGGGAGAAGGAAATCATGTGAATTTAGTATATGGAACCTTGGTCAAAGATGAGATCTATTGTCTAAAGTGTTTTATTTTGTCATTTATTGATTTAAGATTAATGAATGGAATTAGAAAGTTGGTTTAATGATGAAAGAATGAAAGAAAAACCATGGAAATGATTGGATGAGCTTTTGGCCATGGCTAGGGATGTTAATGTGATATGATCCAAACTTTTATTTTGATGTTTTATGATGTTTATAGCATGATTTTGATGCTAATGAAGTAAATAAATGAAAAGGAATTGGTTTTGGTTGAAATTTGACTCAAGAGTGCTAGATTTTGTAAAATATTTGTTAATGAAATTTTATGGCTTAAATGTGTGTATGAAATGTCATAGAAGCGAATTCAGATTGGTTTTAAGAGTTAGAAATCAAATGTAATTGAATTGGAAAATTTTAGTGTAAAATATGTTAAGTTTAGCCTTAAAGGCATTTTTGGTATCAAAGTATGGTTATGAAGTAATGACCATGTGAATATTGTTAAGGATGTTCATTAACCATATTTATGGTATTGGAATGATTAAATGAAGTGTTATGTTATTAGTTAGAGAAAAATTAGTATATGAAGCGTATGTGGAAAGTAATGATGTCGACTTGATTAATCGTCTATTTGGTTAGAGAATGTATGAAAGAGTTGAATGTATTTTTATTAGGTTTTTATCATAAAACAAAACTGATTGAATGAGTTTGACTTGGTGAAAAAGAAACTAGCAAGTTGTGAGTATTTATATCACTAAATTCTTTGTAAAAGAATTGATGACAAGTGAGTGTACTTTAAATCAATTTTATGAATATGGTTTTCATTTGATCATAAAATAAATATTTATGTTGAGTTTTATGCAAATGATATTTTACAAGTGAATATTGCTAGCATAAGGTTATGCTTTGGCAATATATTAGTTTTTATTTGAAAGTTAAATTTTTATAAGATTGGGAGCTACATTGAAATAATTCAATTATGAATCCTCTCATACTTTATTTAGAAAATAAGATG
Source organism: Erythroxylum suave (assembly GCA_027563595.1). Classification (NCBI taxonomy): domain Eukaryota; kingdom Viridiplantae; phylum Streptophyta; class Magnoliopsida; order Malpighiales; family Erythroxylaceae; genus Erythroxylum; species Erythroxylum suave. Next base: position 20,740,520 of record JAOSBN010000008.1, on the reverse strand, counting down.
AGTCGTAAATGTAAGAGTTGCTTTTGCCTATGGTACACTACTAGGCTTTATACATGTTATTATACCAATATATTTATAGTGGTTAACCTATTATGGGTAAGTGATGCAGAACCAACTCTGTAAATAGTGGTTAACCAGTCATGGGTAAGCGATGTAGAACTAGCTCCGTGACTTGTTGTGGGTAAGAGAAGAGATGCAAAACTAGCTCTGTAATTACCAATTTATGAAAATACATGTAATGGTGTTATACTAAAAGGAAACAATCTAATAGTTACAAGCTAGTATATTCAGTGGCCAAAATAAAACTAAGTGTGATATAATGACTTTGGAAAGCGTCAGAATTCAAAAGATAGGAAATGTGCTTTACTCTCTCCTCTTTCTCTTGATGTTTATGTTCTAGTTGACCTTTATTTCTTTGTCTACATTGTAGTTACAGATTGCTTGTGTGAATCAAATGAATACCTGTGATTGGAGTTTCTTGTATGTATGATTGTGGATTACCTTTGCCTCTTCCAATTTCAATCTTCGTGTTTATGATAGGAGGTGCTAGCTCTAATTTTTGGGATTATCTTTTCTCTCTCTCTCTTTTTTTTTTTTTGCAATGAAAGTTGCTTATAAATTATGCCTTGTACTTTAACTTAGATCCCAACTCATTTTGAGAGTAAAACTCTAATGCATGTATAGTGTCCTGATTATTATGTTCTCTTATATGTTTCTTTGGATTTGTTATATTTATGGTTTCACCTTTTACTTTATACATAATTTGAGTATTTCCTTATCACTAGAGTTATTAAGTTTCAAACTTAGAATCTAGTTTACAATGTCCTCCATAGTTGTGTAGTTGAATTGGATATTGAACCTTCTCATTATGGTTCTCTATATGGTTTGAGTGTTATCACATGAAAACAACATGTGATCCCTTTTCTCATTGTCTAACTCACTAAGCATACAACTCTTTGTTTTTATCCAAATCATTCTATCAAGTGCGAGAAATGTTTTATACCATCTGTCTTTCTAGTTAAGAGTGATGAATAGGTTTGTGCATGATTCTGTTATGAATCCTTTAAAAGGCACTCTACTCTATATGATTGTATCTTCTTTGGTTTGATTAGGCAGATAGATTAGGAAGCAATGTAAAAGAGTGCTCGAACCTCTTTTAGGATAATGCCATTAGTTTTTTTAATATAACACAACTAATCTTTGCATCTAGTAGTAAGGAATGCTGAGTCATATTATATGAGGGGTGTAGATGTAAAGGGCCTTGCTTTGTCCAATTATCAAACCAAATTTTAGTTTGTTTTCCATTTCCAACTTTGTGCTTCATTTACCTTCCTATTACCTCTCTTAAGCTCAAAATTAGTTTTGTGGCTGAAGAAGAATTCGCTAAGGGTTTCATTATCCAAAAATTGGAATCTCTTATGTATTCTTCATGCATCAATTGTACTCACAATGTTTCTTTATCATTAATAGATTCTAAATTCTTTTTTTCATCAAGGCTTTGTTTGTCATTTTCATTGGGTTGATTCCTAGCCCTCTATATGTTTTAAGCCTGCATATATTTTTCCATTTTACCTTAGGACATCCTTTACTATTTCTTATCCCGCTTTATAAGTAGTTTCTAAAGATCCTTTCAATTTCCTTGACTATTTTATCTAGTAAAGCAATATTAGAGCTCTAGTATATGTGCATTCCATTAAGAATTGCCTGAATTAATTGGATTTTACATACATAAGAGAGTTTATGGATAAACATAGCATTTTTTATTCTGGATGGAGTTATAAAGAGGTTTACAGTCTTGAAATGTTAATTTTTAGGATGGAGTTATAAAGATGTTTACAGTCTTGAAATGTTAATTTTTAGGTTAAAATTGGCATCTAAGGTATTTGATAGGTGTTGTTGAGAGTTAAAGGGTAAAGATTTAAACTAGTGTCTATTGTGGTTAATCAATATTTTGTTAAGACTATGATTTGCTTTTCTCCTTATTGATAATCAATCTAGATATGTTTTAGATTCTTCCAGCCCTTTAAGGGGTACCCTTACTAACCTATCATCAACTTTACAAAGAAGCAGTAAATCATTAGCAAATGACAAGTTAAGGAGTTTAATTCTTTTAGTATTATTTTAAATATCCCCCTTTTATCATCCTTATGAAAACCTCTATAGCTATAACAAATAGGTAAGGAGATATGGAATCTCTTTGTCTAACTCTCTTTGCTCCTCTGAGCATTTGTGTTGGTTCACCATCGATTAAAACATTGTATGATAGGGTGGAAATACACTAGTATATCCATTTCAGGTAATCTAATTGCTTGAAGAGTATGAAGTAAAAAAGACCAGTTAAGTTAGCTTAAAGCTTTGGTGAAATCCATCTTCATAATACAACTATTGATGGCTTTGTTTGAGCGATAATCCTTAAAGACTTCTTGAGCTATTAATAAGTTGTCTCTAATGTTCCTATCTGTAATAAACCCTATTTGGGAAAATTTTGTTTGTGTGTTCAATAAGGGTTTTAGCCTTTGAGCTAGGATCATTAAGACAAATTTGTAGGGAATATTATAGCAAGATATTGGCCTGGAGTCCAAAAATTAAGAAGGTTTAAAGGTTTTGGGTGTTAAACAAAGTAATGTTTTGTTTAGCTTCGTTAGGAGAATTTATGAATTGAAGACTTCTTTAACCATCATACAGACATTAGCTTTAGCTAAGTTATAAGATTTTTGGAAAAAGAAAGTGATGAAGCCATCAGGGCGTAGTGATTTGCTTATTGAAAGATAAACAAGGTTTTTTTATTTCTGAGGTGGTGATGGGAACTATTGAGGATTCTAATTGGGCTTAGTTTAAAGGACGGGTAATAAATTTTGAGAGAAGTTCCAAAGAGCTTGAGGTAGGGGATTTTGATCTTGCGAAAGCTTAAAACTGATTAAAACTAATTATTTCAGCTTATCCTGGTCAAAGATGGGGATTCCCATTAGATGTAGGATCCTTGAAATTTCGTTTCTATTTCTTCTTCCTGAATACTTCTAAAGAAGTAACTAGTGTTGGAATCTCCTTCCTTTAACTAATTAGTTCTCTCTTTTTGTTTGAGAAGAGAATTATAGGATTTTAGGTTGACAAGTTATGGTTAAGCTTAGTTTTCTCCTTTTCTCTCAATTTTTGATTCAATGGATTTAGATTCAGTTGATGTTGGATATTATTTAATTCCTTCTTCCCTTCTTCCACTTCCTAATGAATTGAAGTTTTAATTATTTAGATTTTTACGATCCTGTTTAATGAACTTCAACGTGTGTAGCAATTTCTAAAATTCATATCCTTTAATTAGATTTTCCATTCCCCTAGTAATGATATTATCAAATCCTTCCAAATCAGGTAGGAGTTTAAAGAATATGAATGGTGTCTCTAGCCTTCTGTTATATACTCCATATTAATTTCTAACAAGGTATGATCTAAAAATATAATGTTTCAAACTAGGCTATTAAATTTGAGCTGCCCTTTAATGGTTCTAGCTATTTCCTCAATATTTCCCAATAATTTACTTCTTTGAAAATCATAACTTGTTATATATATGAATGTAATCTAGATTCTTTTTTGTAGTAACTTTTAATAAATCTTTGTATGAATGAACTAATCAAATTGCTTTGTGTTAAGAATTTGAATTCTTTTTGGTTTATAGACTAGGATGATTCTCCCTAGCTTATGAAATAGGTTATTTAAGATTATGTTCTATTATTCTCCTAAGAAACTTAAACCTTTGGTAAATATTTACTCCTTAATTTTAATTTCTAGCAAGCCTATTACATATAGATTTTTTTCCTTCTAAGAAATTTTTCATTGCTCATTATTTTTTGAGTTAGTTCATGGCCCTGGTATTCTAGGCTGTGAATACAAGGTATTAAGGCTAATATGGCTCTTACCTTTTTGCTTTTTATTTGATCTTCTTAAATTGTTCCATTGTGATTCACTTTGTTCTACCACCTATTTTCTGGCTCATCTGGTTTCAAACTTCCTTCCTTAATCTCTTGGGCTTACTGAATAAAGAGGATAGACATATTTAACTCATTCGTATGAGATTCGAGAAGGGATATTGTTTCCGGTTTGGAGTTTATAGTTGATGTATCCGTTAAAATAAGACGGGGTTGTTTTATAGAGGAACTTGAGAGAGTAAGATTAAGAGGATTCAGATTTTTATAGGCACTTTCTATTGATAGGAGTAAAGGGGAGTTGGTATATTTGATATAAGATTCGGGGTTTTTCTAAAATGAAGTTTGATTAAAGGTAGAAGGATTTGAAGAGGTGAGAGGTAGTTTCAGGTTTCCATATCTTTTGCATCACTGGTTGATTTGGTAAATTTCAATTTATATGGTTTCTACTTCTCCATCCTCTCCTAGTTTCTAGATAGATACAAAATTTAGAAGTTTAGTGTTTCTTTAAGGTAAGGAGATGTGACATAGACCGAGTTATTTAGAAAGGAAAGACCCTGGTATTAAGGGGGAGAAGGTGAGGAGATATTTTGAGCACAGAGGTTAACGGAAACAAATTTGGGGAAAGGAGAAGAAGTTGTAGTTGACAAGGGAGAAAAGTGTTTAGGGGATGAAAGAATTGGAGGATTTCTAGATAAGGTTGAAGGTGACATTAGTTCAAAGCTTTCGGGCATAGGAATTAACTAGAGATAAGCTTAGAAGTTAAGGAAATTCCTGGTATTTTAAGAGCACGGTTGGATGTGGAAGAAGAGGAGGGTAGTGAAGAGTTTTAAGAGGAGAGGAAGGGGGGAGCAGTTAGCAGTAGGAAGTTAATACCCATTGGATATGTAGGAGGCAACCTCTTTTACGAAGCAAGTGAGAATTTTGTAAATTATAAAAGGAATGATTTAATAGGTAAAAGACCGGTGGTTAAAGAATGGCGAGGAGTTTGGAAAACTGTTGGCTAAGGAATTTCTAAAGAGAGGTTATACCCTCTCGGTATAAACTTTAGGACAACATTTTTATCATAAATTAAGAACTTTTGAAATATTTGATGGTATTCGCCACCATTAAAATAGTTAATTAAAGTATAATACAAAAATAAATGAATCTTAATTTGGATTTATATGATAGTTGAAGGTGTTACTTAACAATAAGTAAATATCAATCTTCAAAAGTAAGTTAATAAAAAACAAACTAGTGAAATAAACATTACCAAACTTTTATCTCATCTTTTTTAAAAATTATTACTTTTCAATTCTTTTATGATAAATGAATAACATTACGCATATATGTAAATTCATTAAAATAAGAAAAAAGAAATATTTTTGTTAATCTTGATTTATCAACTTTTTTTGTCTTCAATTAAAAAAAATAGTTGTAACAAATCAATAGCTAGACAAAAGTAGGTTTAATATCAGGTTCTATAATTACAATCAATTCTAAAAAAATAAATATTTAATCTTTAAATTTCTTAAACAATTACATATATCCTCACTAAATTAATTTTTTCATATATTTATCTTTCAATTACTTTTAGTGTGTGATTTATCACATTTTTAATATATAAGTAATGAATATATAAATTATAATATTAATTAATAGTTAAAATTAGATAAATTAAATTTTGTTTTAATTTATCTTGAATCTCTAATTAAATATTTTATATGTGTTGGTTAAGATTGTCATCTACTTGTATGTTATAATCATTCCAGTATTAGGATTGTATAGATTGACTACCTTTTACGATGATTTTGATGTGTACGTGTGTACATATATATATATATATAAGGAAATTTTGTAGGATTGATATTTAAAAATATTAACTTCAAATATCAATCTACTATGATTAGAGAATTTTTCAAATTAATATTGATTAATAAAATATTCTTAAAATAATATAATATTTAATTAATTATTTTAACATTATAAATATTATATTAACATTATAAACTATTTTTATATACTTCGTAATATAACTATCTATTCAAATATTTTATGTAGAATGTTAGCATTAAAATACAGTTCTTTTTGTATGAAAATCTAATACTCCAATAGTTAGTTACGTGCTTCAAATAAACTAGAGCATGCATGATGAAAAGCAAAAGATTTTAGAAAGATATAAATAATGAAAATGCCATCTTACCTTATTAAAAATAAGAGAAAACCAACAACAACAAAAATGGAGATGTATTAAAAGAAAAAGGAATCTCTTAAAATATAAAACATGAGAATTAAAGAAATGTCATAAAAAAAAGAAATGTCACTAGGGATTTTAAAGGAAATAAATTTTAAGATATCGTGTGTAAAATTTAAATTCTTGGATCTAAGAGATGGATTCCAAAAAAAGGATTGAGCTTAAGGTTTGAGTGACTATATACTTTCGAAAGTGTAAAAGATTAGGTTTATGATTAGTTCTTTAATGTAGAGCTACAATCTGAATTTGATTTGGACATTTTTTATTTGATTAGACTAGCCTATATTACGATCAATTTAGTTTTAAATGGACTTGATTTAATTTGTTAGATTTTAAATGACTAAATTTGAATGTAAGGCATTTGATTAGACATAACTTCACCTTAAATTAATTTTTGATTGAACTAAAATTGAATATGATTGCGTGGAATTAAACATAAATTAGCTTATTTAAACACAATCAATTATAAGTTTAAACTAACTAATTTTTGGGATGGATTTGACGATAAATTAAATCGAATTGTCTTTAGAGATCCAATAATGCACAGAACCAAATTTTGAACTCATAGTCTGTGAGAACAACGGGGATCTTCATAGTCTATGGCTAGTCGTCTAACTTTGTGCAAATCAGTTTTGGGTTCTTTACCAATTTATTTAATGCAAACTAACATGCTTCCTAAGTCTTCTTGTGATGTTATAGATAGGTTTGTCAGAGATTTTCTTTGGGGGAGCACAGAATCAACAAGAAGACCATCACTCCTTAAGTGGAATGAGATCTACCAGCCCAAGCTTAGAGGAGGCTTAAGGCTATGAAGAGCTTCTGATACGAACATTTCACTGATTTCAAAGATTGGTTGGCAACTTATTTCAAAAGCACAACCTCTTTGGAAGCAAATCATGTTCTCAAAATATAAAACTCCTCAACAAGAAGTCAGAACATCAATCCCTCCAAGAAGAGGCTCCCATATATGGAATTCAATCAGAAAAGTGCTCGACAATATGCAAAATGGCATCAAGTGGGCAATTGGTTATGGGAACTCAGTCGCTTTCTGGACTGACGTTTGGACTGATTCCAACGTCCCCTTGATTCATCACTGTACCCTTCCTTTGTCTGCCATTAATTTGCAGGAAAAAGCATATCACTTCATTTCCCCGGAGGGCGACTGGAAATGGACCCTCTTAAGCTCAATGTTGCCCCCAATTAAGCTGGACAAAATCAGAGCCATCCCACCCCCAAATGCATTAAATGGACCAGACAGGGTTACATGGAGATGGACAAATACGAGAAAATGCTCACCCACCTCTATCTACGAAACAAACAACATGGATCATTGGAATAATGAAGATCCCCATTGGTCCTCCATTTGGAAGCTCAAAGTGCAGGAGAGAACAAAAGCATTTCTTTGGAAGGTGGCTCGAGATGTTTTGTGGACAAATGACCATCGTTACAGAAGACACATCACTGCATCACCAAAATGTGTCACATGTGGAGGAACTGAGTCCACTCTACATGTGTTAAGGGATTGCCAACTGCCAAATCAAGTGTGGAATGCATTGAACACATAGATTCCACCAGAATTCTGGATGGAAACAGACCCAAAAATTTGGATACTTTCTAACACTGGAAATATCTGTATACAGGGTAATCAGACATGGCCGGTACTTTTTGCCACAACAACAGATAAATTGTAGCAGGCAAGAAATGAATTAATCTTCCATAATGAACCCACAACACGAAGGCAAATAATGTGCTTAGCCTTGGCAGCTACCACACTCATCACAAGGATTTTCACAATAAGGGAGTCACCCTCATCATCGACGGGGATATGGAGTAGACAAACAGAGGCACATAACTTGATTCCACCACCCAAAAAAAAGCTCAAACTCAATGATGATGGTTTAGTCATGCCACCGAACAATCGGGCCGGCAATGGGGGCGTACTCTGTAACAACCGTGGTAACTGGCTATGGGGATTTACATAAAAAATCGGCATCTGCAACTCCCACCACATCGAACTTCCAGCCATTCATACGGGATTGACCTTGGCAAAGGAAAAGGGGATCCCAACATTAATTATTGAGTTGGATTGCAAATTTGCAATTGATCAAATCAGCTCCACAAATCCACTCCACATGCAACCACTATCCTTGATGATTAAAAAGATTTTGGAATTAGAAAGGGATTATTAGTTAACATATGTAAATAGATCGACAAATGGAGTGGCCGATTGGCTAGCCAAGCATGCCCGTTCCATTACAGAAGGACAATTACACTTGCTTCCCACTCCCTACACGACCTTCTCCTATCAGATTTCCCATCGGCAACTCCAATGTCGGGTCAGAACTCGTCGGATGACACTGCATCATCGTCAATCGATGTGGGAAGACATCACACCTTGCCGCAAAGACAAAGAGAACAACACACTCTTCATCTACTCCAAGGGGGTGAACCCTACTTTGAGACTGATTAACCTTTTGTTTTCACCAATTTTCCCCTGCCTTAATGGGTAAAATTGTCCTTTTGTGCCTACTAGTGGGGCTATACACCTTCCACTGTATTAAAAAAAAAAGCATAAAGAAACGTAACGAAAGAACTCGCACATCTTCCCTTAAGACTGATAGAAGTCAGTACAGTGCATTGCAAGAAGACTTGAAGGAAGGTATGTCCTCCCCAATGCGACACCATCTAAAACAATGGAGAAGGTTAATGAGTGAAGAGCGTGATGGCATTTCCTCTACCCACTTGTTACATTCTCGCATCTGTTCAGTTACCATCACAAGCCACCCTCTTCCAAATGACAAAAATCCCCAACTCGTGAAATTAGGTTAATTTCTTCAGTCAGGCAAGTGAAGTCTTCAATCGAGACTCCATGTTGCAACTGGGGGAATTACCAATTACTTGTGGTGGAAAATAATAGATATAATAATAAGAGACTTTATTGAGTACATAATAAAGGTTTCCAACATTCAAAAAGTGTTTGAATTGTGTCTCCATTTCTTAATTCATATTTTACCTACGTCGAACAACAATTTACCATGCTAATACCTTGTTCCAACGTTATCATTAGGTGTCGGAACTCGACTAAATAAGATTTTAAGTGTTGAATTTCAACCGTCACGGACAATTTCTTTGGGTACTTCAAAAATATTTTTTGAACAATCTGACCAATACTATACTCTTCCAAAAGCATGCCACCACTATACTAATTGATTTGTGTAATTGCTGTAGTGTGCATCACGTCCAAAATATCACAATAACTTAACTACCAACCAGTATTATGAGTACTATTCCAGACGGTACCGTACCGGCCGGAAAATAAAACGGTACCAGTTGTTAAGGTATGGGTCGTAGGTACCGGCTGGTACTGGCTATACCGGATGGCACCGGGCCGGTACCGTGAAAACACCATTGTTTAGGGACCATTTTGCAAATTTAACAAAAATTTTTTATACCCGAACCCCCCGACCTCTGGCTTTGACTTCTCTTCTTTTGATTTTTCTCTCTTGGCTTTTTGCTCTCTCTCTCTCTCTCACCATCTCCTCTCCTCGCCTCTGTCCCTCATTGTCCGATGTGTTGCTCTCCATCTCCGGCGTGCGTTGTTGCTCTGGCTGTCACAGACTCGCCTCCTGTCGCGGACTTGTCATCTCCTCCCGTCGAGGGTCGCTTCCTCCGCGCTGCCTGTCACCGCGTCCTCTCCTCCGCCTATTGCCACATCATCCTCTGCCTAACCTCGCGTCCTTCGGTCGCGGGTCGCCGCCTGCCGCCTGCCGCCGCCATCCGATGACAGATCTGGGATTAATACCCAGATGTGGACCCGAACCGAGTCACCGGACCTGATTTGATTTGAAAATCCGATTGTGACTTTATATTGGTGTAGTTTTTTTCCAATTTTTGAATAGTTTTGTTAATTGTTTGTGTTGTTGTGACTTGTAGCATATGAGGAATGAAATTGATTTGGAATTAATTGATTGTGTTGCTGGCCTGTTGGGTTGGAAATTTGGAGTCGGTGGGTTGTATTGTTGGGTTGTTTTTAAGGATTTATGGTAAATGTGGATGAAGGAGGTGTGAAAAATGGTAATGCCGAAATTAAATTGAAAGTGGTAGTTGATCTAGGTGATAAATTGGTAATTGGGATTTTAATTTGGTAATGAAATTGAAAGTGGTGATTGATTTGGGTTGTAAATTGGTAATTGGGATTTGATTTATTAATGACATTGTTATGGCCAAACCGAATGGTTGGCAAATTTGGTTCACTTATTTGGTTAAAGTAAACAGAATTTGGTTAACTTGTTTGATAATGAAATTTGGGATTAAGTTAATTAATTAATTGGTTCACAACTTCACACTGAATTTTTGAAATTGATTCAATAAATGTTTGGTTCATTAAATTTGAAAATAAAAACAGAATTTAAAATAAAAAGAGAAAATTAAGATGATTGATTCATGCTTTGC
>JAOSBN010000008.1:20701117-20729818 GCA_027563595.1 Erythroxylum suave | reverse complement strand
CAAGTGATAAGTGGGTTGCATCTCAACATGCTAGGTCTAATGCTAGAATGGAGGTTTGTAATATCATACTAGAAGATGGAGAATTTTGGTATCAATGTCAATTTTTCATACGAGATTGTGAGCCTTTGGTCAGGGTGCTTCGATTGGCTGATAGTGAAGTAAAGCCAACAATGAGTTATATTTTTTATGCTTTGGAGAAAGCAACGGAAGCAATCAAGGCTAATCTGAAACATAAAGTTTCTTTGTACACGCCCTATCTTTCAATTATTAATGAGAGAAGGGAAAGAGAACTTTCTTCTCCATTATTTGCAACTGGGGCATTTTTGAATTCAAGTGTTTATTTTAGACTAGATCTTAATAAGCAAGCTATAGTAAATCGAGCAATGCTTTTAACAATCACAACAATTGTTAACATTGACTCGATGCAAGATCTGCTAAGCTTACAAATGGAGGTTTATAAGATGTCTTATGGGGATTTTGGAATGTCGATTGCTATTCGATAATGAAGAAAACTTTCTCCAAGTATTAGTTATTTCTTTTTTATTTGTTGAAAATTAATTATGACTTTATTTTGGTTATAACCCTGCTTTTGTTATCTTATAACTTACAATTTCTTGGTGGGATTAATTCGGGACTGGTGTTCCAGAATTGAAAAGATTTGCAATTCAGATTTTAAGTCAATGTGTGAGTGTAACAGGCTGTGAAAGAAACTGGAGCACATTTGAATTTATCCACGCTAAGAAAAGGAATAGATTGGAGTATAAGAGGCTGAATGACTTGATTTTTGTTCGATACAATTTAAAGCTTTGGGAAAGGTATGTTATTATCATTACTAATTTCGATATAATTTCTTATAATTTTCTAAGACTTAAGTTATATCCCACTTTTTTGTGATTGTTGAAAATGAGAATTGGAAAGTATTTTATGAATGTTTTGTGATTACTGGAGATGAGAATTGTTAGAAATGCAAAATTTTTTATGAATGTTTTGTAATTGTTGGAAATGATAATTGTTGAGAATTGCTGGAAATGGAAATTTTTTATAAATGTTTTGTGATTGTTAGAAATGGGAATTGTTGAGAAATGTTAGAATTGGAAATTGTTATCTGAATGTTTTGTGATTGATGGAAATGAGAATTGTTGAGAATTGTTAGAAATAGAAATTGTTTATGAATGTTTTGTGATTGTTGGAAATATGAATTGTTGAGAATTGTTGGAAATGGAATTGTTTATGAATGTTTTGTGATTGTTGGAAATGGGAATTGTTGAGAATTGTTAGAAATGCAAAATTGTTTATGAATATTTTGTGATTGTTGGAAATGTAAATTTTTTACGAATGTTTTGAGATTGTTGAAAATGGGAATTGTTGAGAATTGTCAGAATTGAAAATTGTTATCTGAATATTTTGTGATTGTTGGAAATGAGAATTATTAAGAATTGTTGAAAATAGAAATTGTTTATGAATGTTTTGTGATTGTTGAAAATGGGAATTGTTGAGAATTGTTAGAAATGCAAATTTTTTATGAATGTTTTGTGATTGTTGGAAATGAGAATTGTTGGAAATGAAAATTGTTTATGAATATTTTGTGATTGTTGGAAATAAGAATTGTTGAGAATTGTTGGAAACAGAAATTATTTATGAATGTTTTGTAATTGTTGGAAATATGAATTGTTGAGAATTGTTAGAATTAGAAATTGTTATCTGAATGTTTTGTGATTGTTGGAAATGAAAATTGCTGGGAATTATTGGAAATGGAAATTGTTATATGAATGTTTTGTGATTGTTGGAAGTAGAAATTATTTGAAATTGTCAAGAAAGATATTTTATTATCATTTTAAATATAATTTCTTATAATTTTTTAATAATTATAATTTATTGTTTACTAGGAGTATTAATAATACAAACAGTTCAAATGATCCAATTTTTATTGATAACATTGATGTTTTGTCAGATCGGGTTTTTGAAAAAACAAATTTGGTAGATGTCAATGACTTAGAATTGGAAGATAATCTTGGATGGGAAAGCCTTGACATGTCATTTGGTGCATTAAATTTGAATGATAATGATGATGAAGCTCTTCTTAATGATGAAGATTACCAAATGATAATTGAGGTCAGTGCAGTTATAGCGGGTATCCTCCTGTTGACAATTGAATTTTATGGCAGGTTATTTTTCCTCTTCTTTTAATTTAATTACTTATATCTGATTTTTATCAGTTTGTGTTAAATTTTAATATATGTGATGTAATTGTAAATATTTTTGTTTGAGGTTTGACTTCAGCTTGATTGTTTCCTCGTTACAATGAAATTGTAATAGTTAAAAGATATTTATTGTTCTTTTATTGAATGTTTTGATATGATTATTATTTATTAAAAATTTGAAATTATATTATTATTATATTTTAAATACTTTTTATTATTCTTATTTTTATATTAGCATTATGATGATTGTCTTTTTTATATTAATTGTGGTTATTATTTATATTGAAATATTTAAAAATTATTTTCATTTTATATTAAATTATTAATTGTGATTATTATTTATTATTATGATTTTTGGAAATAGGGTTGATGTAAACTGTACAATATATAACTGTACAATACATCAGTGGACTATTTTGCAAAATTTAAAAATTTTAGGAACTATTTTATAAATATAAAAAATTGCCTAAAATGGTATCCAGTATTGACCGGTACTAATACAGTACCGTACCAAAACTTAATCCGATAACGAGTCCAGTACGGTGTTTGCAACATTGCTGCCAACAATTAATAAATGGAAAAAGGAAATCTAATACAAGGGAAGAGTTAGGAGGAAGCAAGTGCCTTCACTATCGACGATGCACAACGGGAAATGATGGCAATTGACCAGCTACGGTAGCAGTCGAAATTCACAAGAGACAATCTTTGAAATCACCGCGAGGATTGGCCTTGATATTCGATGACAACTAAATTAGGAAGAGAATACGACTCTAATAACACTAGAAATTCATGAAATGTGTATAAAAAAAACAACATTGTTTAATAGTTATCAACCAGCGACAAAAATGATACATAATTTCTTAATGACAGCTTATCGACACAATCTAAACTAAACCTTCCTAGTTAAATTCCACGAGTAACACTAAGCTCCTGTTCTATCTCGAAACATGTATTATATGTTGAATCACTAGGCGAGAGATTTTGGAAGTGCACGAAATGAATGCTACAGTTCCAAGTCCAGCTCCTTTCCCGCTTAATCTAAGTCCCGACGAAGCTAGCCCGGGATGGATGAACAAAGGTGACAACGCATGGCAACTAACGGCAGCCACTCTTGTTGGTCTACAGAGCGTTCCGGGGCTTGTTATACTCTATGGCGGCGCTGTGAAGAAGAAATGGGCTGTAAATTCAGCGTTCATGGCATTTTATGCATTTGCTTGCGTGCTTTTCTGCTGGGTGATATGGGGCTACAGAATGTCGTTTGGAGACGAGCTTGTACCTTTCTGGGGAAAGGCCAATATAGCCCTTGACCAAAAGTTTCTTCTACGACCAACATTTAGTGGGAAATTCCCAAATGCTACTATGGTATATTTCCAGTCTGTTTTTGCAGCAATTACTTTGATTCTGATTGCAGGTGCCGTGCTGGGGAGGATGAATTTTTATGCGTGGATGATGTTCGTACCCTTGTGGCTAACTTTCTCATATACTTTTGGAGCGTTTAGCATATGGTGTCCTCGTGGCTTCCTCTTTAAAAATGGGCTTATAGATTACTCAGGTGGTTATGTAATTCATTTGTCAGCTGGTGTTGCCGGTTTCACAGCTGCTTACTGGGTAAACAAAATGCTCTCTCTCTTGCTTGGTATGCGTGCACTGACTCTTCATATTCGAATTCGAAACAGAAGATTTGATCATCAACGAAACCTCACATCCAAACCTTTCTTTGGTTTTTAAATCTACTAAATTTTTATGTGTTATGAAATTGACTGCTTCAATCAATAAAGAATGGTATACTTATCCAGTCAGCTGGTGGTCTCTTATTCATAGGTTGGTCCTCGTCTACCAAAGGACAGAAGAAGTTTTCCTCCAAACAACATTCTTTTGATGTTGGCTGGGGCAGGACTGCTGTGGATGGGCTGGGCCGGATTCAATGGAGGAGATCCCTATGCCGTAAACATTGACGCTTCCTTAGCAGTCCTCAACACTCATATATGTACCGCCACAAGCTTGCTCACTTGGATCGCACTTGATATGATATTTTTCCGCAAGCCTTCAGTAATCGGTGCGGTTCAGGGCATGATCACCGGTTTGGTTTGCATCACTCCCGCGGCTGGTAGGTCCATATATAAACACTATTTTTTTCCAAGAAGAATATTCTAATTGTAAGTTAATATCTAAACCCGTTACTTAACTGAGTTTTGCTATATGGTTTAGGTGTTGTACAAGGATGGGCAGCTATAATTATGGGAATGTGTTCTGGCTCAATTCCTTGGTTTACCATGATGGTTATTCACAAAAACTCGAGGCTCCTCCAGAGTGTGGACGACACTATGGCTGTTTTGCACACTCATGCAATTGCCGGAAGTCTAGGCGGTATTCTTGCTGGCGTATTTGCCAAACCAAAGCTGAACTATTTGTTCTATACTACGTACGGACAATACGTTGGTTTAATCTATGGTTTCAGCACACGAGAGGTGGATACCGGGTTCAGACAACTTGGAATTCAGCTCCTCGGAATTTTGTATATTGCGACACTCAATGTGGTGAGTACGAGCGTAATATGCTTGTTGATCAAACAAGTGGTGCCACTGAGAATGTGTGAGGAAGATATGGAGATTGGTGATGATGCTGTTCATGGAGAAGAAGCCTATGCCATCTGGGGCGATGGTTCAAGAGATAGTGCTGATGAGGACATTCCGGTCACCGGAAGTGCAGAATGTTGACCTCTGTAGATGCATGAGAAATAGTAGTAAACAAAAAAAAGCATTGCGCCATTTTTGTTGACATGTCTCTAAAAGCATAATTTCTGCAAGCTTTATTAAATTTATTCGAAATAAACTAGATCTTTTCCAAATTTTTTCTTTTTTCATTTTCATTAATATGATTAATTATATGAAATTTAATTATTTTTATAATGATTTTATTTAATATATGTTCCTTTAGTCATATTTTATGTAGAACAGTTTACTATTATAATCATTATAAAAGTTATTAACATAGATTTGAATCTTATAATATTATATAACATATTTAATTTTTATTTTTTAGCAATCATTAATTTTTATAATTTTAATTTAAATAACTAATTTGGTTAATATTTGATTAAATTTTTTTAATAAATGAAGATTCATTATGAAAATTTAAAATAATGAAATTTGCTAATAAATTAAAAAAATAAAATTACAAATATTTTATAATTAGTAAAATTTATCTTTAATGTTAATTTTTTAGGATAGATTATTAGAATTTCTTAAATTCTTTGATCAACAATCTCTAATTTCATCATTATCATCAACAACGCTCAGTTTAAGTCCTAAATAAATGCTGAATCTAAGAAGGTCTAATAGTACGTAATTTTACCCCTATTGAATAGAGAAATTGTTTCTGATAGACGGACATGAAATATGACATAAAAATATTTAAAAAATTATACATGGATGTGATACAAAAGAAAGTAGAAGTCAATACAAAAAATTATAGGTAAACTCAAAAGTTAGAAGCATTTATCAGAATGTAGGTAAAAATGAAAATGCAATGGACTGTAAAAGATCTATTTTTACCATCGCTTTTACAAAAATATAACCTAATACGGGTACAGGAAGAGAGACAGAAGCTCGCTCGCTATTTGCAACTTGGACATCCGCTTCAAAACCTGCCAAAAATAAATGAAGAAAGTCAGCAATTCAAAATATTAGTTGTTGCAAACTGCCTAGCCCAAAGATTCACTTCAGACTTCGCAGAGCTTTACGTCTTTGGCAGCTTGGCGTTGGGCAGCAAGGAGGGAGATCTTTGGTCACGGCCTTAAGCAAAATAAACGATTTAGCTAATTACATCCTATAAATTCAATTAAATAAAATTAATAATAAAGTTAGAAACAAAAAATTTGCAGTGCATGTTGTATTGCATTGACATGGCTCACAATGTTTTGAAGATTCATAAGAACTCTTCTGCTTTTATTCTTACCGCTGAAATCATATCAAATGGTTGGTATTCCGGTCTCGAAATAGCCAAGTTACTCGTCAACTGCATCTTCAGGTTGGGTAGGCAGTAATTTTACGAGCAACTAAAAAACTTTGAATTTCATAAAATCCCCAAATTCCAATCCCAAAAATTCATTGTAGCACCTAATCTGAAATCCCTACTTTGCTAGTGAAATCTTCTCATTCTTGGACGACGAACTCTCCTCCTTCCTCGACGGTGAAATCTCTTTATTCAATGCTGAAGTCGTCCTTCTTAAGACTTTTCTCCTGCCTCTTTGGACAGGCTTTTGTCAATAAAGTTTTTTTAAGAAAAATTTTCTTAAGAAGCCAGTTGATTGTTTGACTATTAATTAAAAAATAGTATTTTTAAAAGAGTTTTTATACAGTAGATTATTTGACAACATAAAAATAAAAAGTACTTTTATTAATGTTAACTATATCTTATTTTCTAATAAAAATTATTTATGCATATAAATAAAATTTAAAATATATTAAACAAAGTTCAACAAGCACTTGGTACAGGTCATTCCTTTTCTTTTAATCCTTATACTAAAAGAACCAACGAGTCGCGAACTTCCCAAGTCCCTGTTCTCTGGCAAGATGCAGTCCAACAATGAATCACAAGCATCTTCAAGAAGGTCCAAAACTTGAAAAATATAGCTAGTATCAAGGGACAACAAATTCATAAGTTTCAATAAGAAATTTAATCAAAATTGATAATAAAACTGGAAGGCTTGCAATAATCCAATATATCTTTATTAGAGGGACCAACATATTATTAGGAGAAACTTGTAGGCTCTACTGATAAAACCAGCATCCATAGACTGAATGCTCAAAACACATACATACAGAAGACTGATAACCCTATAAACAATCTTTGTTCTAAAGATTAACCCACCTTGATTCTGCTTGTCCACAAATCAAAAATTAATTGAAAGGCAAGTTTTGTTCAACTATGATGGGTTTGCAAAACAACTGAGCAAAAGATTCCCTTGAGAAGATGGGTGTGTCCCTTGAGAAGTTCCCTTGAGAAGATGGGTGTGTCCCTTGAGAAAGCGGTGGTCACTTTTTCTCTTGTGAAGATGGGTTTGCTTAAACAATGTGAAGAATCATATCTTAATATTGGGGTAACTCGAAAAAGAAAAAGACGAAAGTTAAAGAAGGAAGAGAAAACCAAACACAAACGAAGAAGGTGCCTGTTTGTGTTATAAACATAGATGACGGAAAAAAGTCTACCCGAAAAAGCTAAAATGAGGGGCTTTTTTGAAAAGTTCCAAATTTAAGCTTCTTAAAAAGTTGTATTTTAGCTTCTAAAAACGTCATTTTTATTTAAAATGTACTTTTGAATTTTACGGCCAAGTACTCATTTTTCTTAAAAATAGTTTTTACGGTGGAAAAAAGTGTTTTTTCACCCTCCAAAATCTGGACCAAACAGGCACTTCGTCTCCTTACTTGGATCATGTTAAGTAATTCCAATGTGGTTAAAGACATTTTCAAGTTTCACATGACACATTAAGGCTATGTTTACTTAGACGTAAGATTTTCAATGCAATAAAATGATTTATAATAGACTGAAATCTAAATAAATGTAATATTAAAAAATTATTGTTTTAGATAGATGAAAGAGTTCATAATATAATATAGTAAAATGTTATTTATCATTTTACATTCTATCCTAAATCTCCCAAATCATAAGTTTCTTACTTTTACTATGTAGAATGGAATGAGTGAAATATGAAACTCTCTTCTTCCATTTTATTCCATTATAAGCCCTCCTTCCAAACGATGAAATAATATTATATTTCGTTTCATTCCATTAATAAACCCCTAACCAAGCATAGCCTAAAAGGAATACAAAATATTCCCACCACCATATCACCCATCAACTACTACCATTTATATAATTTAAGAGCTTGGATTAAAAACATGGAAAGAAAAATATAAAGGGAATTAGAGCCATTATATTAATCAACTCTATTCTTCTTTAATAGTTTTTAAAATTTTGATAGTGATGAGAGGAATCACTTGGCCATTATAACTTTTAAAACTTTTTCATAGTTTATCATGTCATCTCAATCTCAATCTCGATCTCCATCAACATCAACCTATGTTATCATTTAATTGAGTTATTTGCCTGTCATCTTCTCACAAAAGCAGTTCGACAATAAAGATTAAACCATTATCATCCTAGTTAAAAAATTTTAATATCTCCTCAGAATAAATATCCTTCATCTTCTTAGCCATAAGGTTAAGAATTCAGAGAACACGATGGATGCTTTATAGTTAATCATTTGGTCGTAGTTTAATGACATAATTATTTAATGTCATTCTTTATCTTATACTTATTCAGATGTATATGATAAATTTTATGCAATAATTATACATAGAAAATGAAATTATGATACAATTATATTAATGAGATTCATATTACATTTATTTATTATCCCTAAGTTATTTCTAGTTTTTGTTCTATTAAGACTGGATTATAATGAAGTGTAAAAATACTAACATAAGTTATGTTTCTTCCTTATAAAACAATTACTCAATCTTATAGAATAAAGTATAAAGGTAATTAAACAATTGTATGATTGCTTGTTAGAGAACAAGTTTAATAAACTAACCTTATATGAGAATTTTATTTACACGTTTATAGAAATACTTATTGTGATGATTGTAAAAGTGATCATTTGACTTGATGTTACAAAGTATCTTATATAGGAATTTCTATATTTTGATACTACTTATGATTTATCAAAATCAAGTGTAGCTTAGTTGGTAATCAATGAATATAGTATGAGCTATATACAGGTAATTGTGTGGTTAATATATGATTTATCACCCTCAAGTAAATAGGGAGAATATTTCATTGTTTTCGATTAGTATTGATTTGAAAAATCTTTGGCCAAAGTAAAATGACAGTTTAAATGTCAGTAATTAAATAAACTACTAACAGTGGAGAGCTAACATTATTAGAGTCAAATAGGGTAGATAATAATTATATATTCTATGTCTAATTAGAATATTGTATGATAAAATGATTAAATTATAAAAAAAAGTATGCACGAAAAGGTTAATTAAAGTTACCTTGACATTCCTAAATATTTGGGTGGTCATAATATGTTGCTAGATATCAATCTTAACTTATAAATATAAAATTAATTAGAGAATTAAATATAAATTAAAGAAGTTTAATTTATTTAATCCTGAATATGATTTAGGATTATAATTTATATTTATTGCTAAAATATGTGGGAACCTAATAGGTTACACATAAAGAATGGGTTGAAAAGAGAAAAGATATTTTAATCAAGATGGACTTGATTGTAAAATTTAAGAAACTTTATAATTAACCATGTGATATTTAATAAATAAGGACCACTATAAGATTTTATATTTAATAAATAAGGACCAATATATAATATTAGATCTTATTTAGGTATAATTTTTATTTAAATAAATTTAATTTTAATTAAAGTATAATTGAAATTAGAATTTTATTTTAATTAAATTACTAAAATATCCAGAACCTATTATAAATAGACTTAACGTTTAAAAGAGCTAGCTTTCCTTGCCTAAACCTCTTTACAACAGTTATGAAGTTCTCTCATCACATTATGTGGATACTATTAGACCTGACACTTATATGACTATAGTGGTTGAGATAAAATAGTTTTAGAAAACGATTTAAGGAAAATGATGAGAAAAAGATTAAGCTTGACAATAACGTACAAATTGTGATTCATACATTATTATGATTTATTTATTAATTATTTTATAAATTTAAAGTAATCTTAACTTTCAAAAAATCATATGAAATAGTTTTATAATTATTCCCCTACGCATAGGATCAGATTCTGTCTCAAATTTCCAACAGTGGTGTTAGAGTTATCCTTAGTTTTATAACTTAAATAAAATTGTTCCTATTATTGATCTTGAATTTTGTAATTGAAATAAAAATGCTAATTTAAGATTGAATTAGATTCAATTTAATCTGAAAATTTTTTACATTAATACTTTACAAACCATAGAATTCCTATTTAGATATGATTTTTTTTAATTTGAAGAATTCAAATTATAGAATCGTAGACTTTAGAATTATGGAAATATGATTTTAGAAATCCAAAAACCCTAAACTTATGGAATTTCAAAAACTTGAATAATAGTTGCTAATAGAAATACAATAAGTGCATTGTTTATTTATGTGTCTATTTTATAAGACCTAAAATCTGAAAATTAAAAGGTTTAAGAACCTTAAAGTAATAAAATATGACTTTAATTTATGTTAGAGAAGGAGGTGGTATGGTTGAGGATTAATTGTCATGTCTGTCTTGTTTTTAGTTATGTTTTAGTTAATATTTATGGTTATTATTAACATTATAGGCAGAATAGCTCCACTGGATAACTTACGATAGATTTTAGGGAAGTTGACATCTAAGGCTAAGAGAGAGGAGGCACTATCTTGCAATAATGGAGACAACGGTGTTGTTGGCTTTGTATTGCACCATAAAAGAGACATGCTATAGCTGCTTCTAAGTCTAATGTTAGTTTAGCTTTATGGCTGGTGACAGGAGAAAGGATAAGACAAATGAATTGACAGCTGCATATATGAGGAGAGGGGGCTAAGGTTCTATGAGACGGGTGACATGTGTAAATTATATTCTGTTTTCTTAGATGTTTAAGTTTGCTTTTGAGAGTTTGTTAGATGATTATCATGTGTATAGGGTTAGAATTATATTAATGTTAGAGTTTGTATGTACTCTAAGTGTTTATTTGGTTTAGAACAATAATTGGATCTTAATTTGTGTTTCAAGAGGTGGTTGATGTTTTTGTTAGGGATGGAAACCAAGAAATTGAAGAATGAAGAAGATGGGGGCTAAATGATAGAAAGGAATTTCTAGAAGCATTAATGACAACACTTTCCAAATGCAACCTTTTTCATATCTTCTAGGGTTTGGGATATTTTTGGAATCTAATGAAGTAGGAAAACCATAGAAACAACTGTAGGACCCTAAAATACTATTTAAGAACATGAAAGACATAAAAAAGGAGCATCCATTATACAAAGCAGTTCAAACAAGGGAGATCGAGAAGAACGTCTAGGATTTCTAGCCTTTTATATCAAGCTCCAAACATAATTTTTCTTCTTTTCCTTTTCTTTATTTTCATCAAACTTGATGTGTAAACTAAATCTCAAGATGTTTATTATGTTCATGATTTTATAATTTCGAAATTAGGGTTTATTCTAAATTTACCTTGTGACTTTGATTATTATTGATTTAATACAAATTTTAGTGTTGTGATAATTTTGCATGCTAATACTTAATAACAAATCAAGAGAGTGAGTCAAAAGTATTCAAATTAAATTGAGCAACAAGAGTTGGTAGTTTAATATGCCATGCAATTATTAAATTAACAATCATTTAAAGAGAGATCTTTTGTGAGAAATTTATTGTCCAATAGATAACTTAAGATCTAATTGAAAATGTTGGGAAGGTTTTGCGAATTGAGAGGTTGCAGTTATGAACTTTCTAGATTCAATTAGGGATTAATTGATTAGCTCTTGAGATAGAGTAATCAATACCTTAGGAAATATAATTTCTAAAAAAAAATCCTTAGGAAATATAGGATCAAGACATAATTGGATCAATCATCGTTAAAGAAACAAAAGAAAGAAAGAATACATCCTAAGCATTCATCATTGATCAAACCCAAAATTAATTGGCATCTCACTTCTTATTCAATTTAATTTCCTTGTTTTATTATTCTATTTCAATTTTGTTATTTATTTTTATTAAAACCAATTTATTTTGACCTTAGACAAGGTTAGGTTCAAATTGGTTCTTGTATAATCCTCATGATAATGATACCTTTCAACACTACAATATACGATCCGTACTTCTTGGTATTGAGAATGTAATTATTTCCTTTAATTATTTAAGAATAAAATAATAGTTTTTTTATTGTAAAGCTTGTCGAATGACTTAAGACCAACTAAATTTGTATGATTTGGATGAGTGAATGATGATAATTTAAATTTAAAGGCAAGGTTAGGTATAATATATAGAAATAAAATATAAGATATATTTTGGTGAAGAGTTATCACCTATTGGGTCTAGGAGTCACATAAGTTATGATTGATAAGGATGTTACCTACCTAATTTAAATTTAGTTGGTTTGTTGAGTGACTCTAAGGTCAACTAAATTTAAATGGAATTCTAGCATACTAGAAAGATTAGAGTAATCTTTTTGAAAAGTAATGAGGTTTATTATTTTGAAAAAATAGTAGGGATAATCAAATACATGATTAAAGTCTTAATCTTATTTAGTAGTCATGAAATATAATCAATACTTGTTTTTATTACATTTATATTTTGTTTTGAGTAGAAATTACCTTTATTTTGTATATTGGATACTAAGTGTTAAGGAACCAAATTTCTAGGATACAATTAGGTTTAAGAGAAATTCTCAAAGTTATATTGAAAAATTGTTTTTCTGTTATACAATTCTACTATTGATTATAGTGAGGATTTAATGTTAAAGTTTTAAAGATATGTCAAAATCACATGAATGACAAAATATAATGATATTTAAGTTGACTAATATCTCATATATTTTAATTACAACATTTAAGTTGACTAATATCTCATAGACTTTAATTACAATATATAAGATAAATGTCAACATTATGACAGCGCAATGTAAGAGGTTGCATAAAGTACAGCTAAAAAGTATAATAATTTAATGGAATTGTTCGATTCAAATTTAGCTTACTAAAGCATAAATATTAACTATAATTATAGGCATTGGCTTAGATATGATAATAGTTATCATTAGACGAAAAATGATTATGTTACTTTTCATACCTATACATGATATGGTAAAGATCGTATGTATTTCTAGTTTATGCTTATGGATATTTATTACTAAATTCAAATTCAATATTACTATAATGCTTAATACGTAATAAGAAATAGATTATTGAGTAAAAGAAGTTAATCTAAGTCTATACAAAATTTTGTATGTATTGTATCAAAGGAGAATTATACTTAATATAAGTGGTAATAATGCATAGTTGGATAATCGAGACTATACTTTTACACTATGTTGGTTAAATGAATATGATGAGAATCGTAAATAACATAGAAAGATATATTTATCCTTTTGATTATGAAATGTATGAAGCTTATTAAGTTAAATAATAACCAAATCAATGTTTGGTGAAAGGATGACGGTATTGAATTGTTAAATTTATACATATTGATAAGCCAATATTATGTTTAAGGCATCACATGATTATTTAACATAATGGATAAGACATTACATGATTGTTTCTTACTTTTCTAAAATATATCATCATTGTTGAGTAAGAAAATAATTCCAGAGGTAGATTTTCTCTCATTTGAATCTACTTCCCAATAAGCATATGTTATATGCTTGTATATGTTGGTTGTTGCCTTGATAACACAATTCATGGGCAACAGTATTTTTTTGACACCTCTATATTCTTTTTTTAGCTTTCTTGCACACCATTCCAATGACATAATAAATATTTGGCCTTGTACACATCATGGTATAGACTTCTAACTGTACTAAAGTAAGGAACTTTCTTCATTTTTCCATTTCTTGTGGCATAGATGAGCACAACTTCTTGTTAAGACCTTCACTTTAGTAATAGGATTATATATTAGTTTGCAACCTTACATACGAAATTGTTTTAAAATATTTAAATGTAAGTTGTTTAAGAAAGAGACTTGAATGATTTTTTAAAATTTTAAATTCAATAATACATGTAACTTCACCATTTCTTCAATCTCAAATTAAGATGATAACCAATTTTTGATTTGCTTAACTAACTCATAATCATTACAAGCAATCAAAATTTCATCCAAATATAAATATAAAATCATAAATTTATCTTTAGATGTCTCAATATACATGTAATGTGTCTTCATCAAGCATACAAAAAATCCTATGAAATGATTGCATTATGAAAATGAATGTACCAATGCCTTGAAGATTACTTTAGAATATAAATTGATTTTAATAACTGAAACACTTTATGTTCTTGACCATTCTTATTGAAACCTACAAGTTTCTCGTTCTTATAATTCATTTAAAAAAGTATTGTTTACATAGATTTGATATAATTCAATACCCAAACTGGTTAATATGGACAATATTAGATGAATTGAAGTAAACCTCATAATTGGTGAAAATGACTCGTCATAATAAATTGCCTCCTATTATATCCTTTCTCTATGGGGCATGCCTTTGATCTTTCAATATTACCATCATCATTTTGTTTTATTTTGAGAAGCCATTTGTTACCAATAGCTTTTTCCCTTTTAGGGAGATCAACCAAGTCCCATATTTGATTTGAGCTTAAAAAATTCATTGCTTCTTTCATTGCTTGTATCTATTCTTCCTTAGCAAGACCTTTAAAAGCCTTATGTACATTCCTTGGCTTATCATCTTCTTGAACAATAATCATATAAAATTTCCCTTTTATTTCAAAAGGATGTCAGGGAATCATACCATAATTACTTGGACATAAACCTGGTTTATGAGAAACAAATTTATCAACATTTTGATTATTCCTAGTTAGATTAGATATGGTAGGTAAACTTTCAGTAGGTTGTAATATTAATTGCCTTTAAGTTAATTCTTCATATTCTAGACTACTCTCACTTAAATAAAGTCCCTCTTCATTATTTCCTATAATGGAAACGTTCTAGCTAATATTTTAATATAGAAATAGGTCTTTTCCTATTTCACCCTATTATAGAAAGTCATTTTTTAAAAACAAAATATCTCGTGATTCAAATTTGGTTACTCTTTCATTATCTCATTTACCTATAAACACATATTCTTTTGAGTATTTAGAATATCTAATAAAGATGGTGTTCTTCTCTCCTAGGCCTAATTTCCATATTTATGAGAAAGATCGTGAACATAGGCAACATATCCATATGGTTTTGGATGTTTCATGTTTTCTTCCTATTTTTAACTCATAGGGGGTGTTTCTAACAAATTTTATGGGCACTTGATTAAGTACATAAATCATCGTAAGTAATGCATTGCCCCAATAGGTGATTGGTAATTTTTCTTATGTAATTATGAACCTAACCATTTTTATTAACATTTTATTACATTGTTCCACAATGCCATTTTATTATGGCATTCTAGGATATCTGAATGCCTTTCTGTTCCTATTTTATCATATAACATCTTGAACTTATCAAATAAGTATTCTTTCCCTTGATTAGTTCTTAATGCTTTTATTTTCTTATCTACTAGTTTCTCTACCAAATTTATATACTTTATAAAACAATTTTATGCTTGTAATTTGTGGGAACTAAAATAGACATGACCGTACTAAGTATAGTTATTTATAAAAATGATAAAGTATACAGCTCCACATTGTGCTCTTATTAGCAATGGATAGGAGGCTCATAGTCCCTTTCCAAATAGTTTCCTTACTAGTTTACTAGTTAGACAATATTCATAAATAAGGTAAATTTACTTAATATAAATAACCTAAGAGGCATTCTTTAGCTAATAAATTTATTCAATTTAAACCAAGATGATATAGTCTAGCATGCCAAAAAATTGCATCATTATTGGAATCATTGAATGATGTAAATAAGAAATAACTTTTTTATTATTTGAATAAACAACATTTATAAGTGTAAATTGCCTCTGTTTTATGGCAAAGTTTAATATGTGTTTAGCTGTTAATTCAATCATTTAGTATGTGCTTAGGTTAGAATAGTGTTAGTTGTTAATTATTTATGTTTTAAGAGTTTTATGGGTTCGTACAAGTTTTTGAGCTTAAATATTATATTTTTAAGGTACCTTAACATTTTTGTTAGTGTTTTAGGGTCAACATCAAAGAACGGAGAAGTTCTGGAGACATTTAGGCCGAAACAACGACCTACGATTGTGACATAATAGGCCACGATAGTGACAAAAGCACTAGAGTTGGCCCACGATCGTGACTTACATGTTATGATCGTTACAAAAGCCAAGGAAATGGCTTATGATCGTGGCCTTCATGCCACGATTAAGGCCATGATCATGACAGAAGCCTAAGAAATGGCCCACGATCGTGGCCTACATCAGGCAAACGCACAGACACTCAAGAACGTCAAGTTTCGAGGGAATTTTTGGACCTTTCAGACCTAAAAAAAACCCTAGAGTTGCTCATAACATACAAGGACATAAAATGAACAAGAAAAGAGGTAGAACGGAGCTTTTGCATCAGCCATTGTGAGAAACCCTAGAGAGAAATCATTGAGAGATAGAGAAATTAAAGAACAAAGAAAGAAGTGGAGAAGAAGCTAACTCAACATACTTCTCGGATCAAGAGGTTTCTTGACGTCACTGCCTCCCATCATCCATTTAGATTGTATTACTTGTTTATTTTCAATTTTATTATTGTGTAGAATTGATTGAACAGATGATGATAGGATCTTGAATGTTGAGGATGTTCTAAAATCACCTTCAAAATTTTATTCTTGAATTAATGAAATCTGATTGTTTATGTTTTTATTAGATCTATTGTGGCTTAATTATGCAATTCCATAATTTGGTAATAAAATGAGAGGGTGAATTGAATGAAAAATGATTAAATTGGACTATCGAGAGAAAGGTGATTTAATAGAACAAGAATTGAATCAGATTGAGAAATTGCCCGAAGAGAGATCTTGCATAGGTTTCCAATACTTTATTAGAAAACTTCAAAACTAATTATGGTTTTGCATAAGTTGTAAATTGAGAGATTGCAACCCCCATAATCTGATTAGGGTTTAAGATCTAAGGTTAACGGTCATAACTCGAGAGAGAGTAATCAACCTTAGGATAGTTTATAACTAACAATCCAATAATTCATAATCAGTTAAGTTAGCATTAAGGATAGGTAAAATTCCCTTTCTCTCAATTAGTAATTTCTTTCAGCTGATTCTTGGGTGTGTTATAATTGCTTAGTAATTAGTATTTTCGCGTTGATTGAATTAAATTCTCGTATTATTTTCGTGCATCTCGTGTTTCTTTTATTTATTTCTGGCCTTAGATTTTAGGATTATATTAACTCCTCCCTCGTGGGATTGATATCTTTGGTACTACGCTAACAAATAGTGAACTTGTGGATTATTGAGGTTTAATATTAAAAAATTACACATAACAAACCACACTATCAAGTTTTTGGTGCTATTGCCAGGGAGACGATTAGTTTAATTCTTTAGTCTAAGGCGTTTTAGTTAGTTTTTAGTTTAGTTCTTTCATTCTATTTTTGAATTTGTGCCCTTGTATGAACATAAGAGTCATGAGAACTTTGAGTCATGCAATTGAAATATTAGAGCTAGATATCACTCGATTAGAACAATCAATTAGGAAAGCTTGATGCGAAAAAGAAGAAGAAAGCACAAAAGCAACAATGGCTGAGGAATTTCAGCAAGATTTAGATAACGAAGTGAACTAAAGATGGCAACAAAGAACCCTTATGGATTTCATGAGACCAAGGTTCAATGTGGCTAACCAAGGAGTAGCTAGGCCATCGATACAAGTAGCCTCTTTCGAAATTAAACCAACCCTCCTAAATATGCTTCAACAAAAAGTGCAATTCTATAGACCAACGAATAAAGATCCTAATGCATATATAGTAAATTTCCTTGAAATTTGTGATACCTTTTGATACCATCAGACGGAGGAGGGTGTGGTAAGAATTAGCCTTCTCCCTTTTACCCTAAGAGATAGAGCAAAGGCCTGGTACCATTCTCCCAACCTAGCCAATGTCACCACATGGGATTAATTAGTTTGTACCTTTTTAGACAAGTATTTTCCCTTTATAAAGACCATGAAGATTATGAAGAGAATACAAAGTCCCAGTAAAGTGATGGAGAATTGATCTATAAAGCATAGGAAAGATACAAAGATTTACAACGAAAATACCCACACCATAACTTACTTGAGGAGTTCTTGTTGCAAACATTCATAATGGAGTAACCCTACATACTAGAGGCATGATTGATGCAGCTTTAGGAGGATTACTAATAAGGAAGACTATAGATGAAGCAGAAGAGTTGATAGAGGAGATGATAAGTAATAGCTGTCTATGGACGAACGAGTAGAGTAGATAACCCACTACCTTTCGAGAATAAAAAGGAATTATAGCTATTGCTCGAATGATAGAGATTTAGGAAAAAATTGATAACTTAACTCGATAGCTCATCAACTTGAAGGCTTAGTCCTCAGCTTTAATAAAATTCATGCAACTAAAGTGTGAACTCTGTGGATAGATGGACTGTGATACGATGAATTGTTTCTTGATGAAGGATAATGATCTAGAGTAAGTTAATTATATGGGAGCTCAATATGGACGAGGAAGGGGAAGAAATCCCTGCGCCAACATATGTGATCTTGGTTAGAAGAGTCACCTTAACTTCTCTTGGACAAAAATATGGAAGGACAATTCAGATCTCAAAGACCATTAGGTTTCTAGTAAGATAAATCAAGCTTAATGGAATCTAAGTTGGATAAAATTTTAGATAAGCTTGAAACTCTAGACAATGCACAAAAGATTCTGGAAGGCAAATTCGAACAAGTAACAAAGAACCATGCCTCTTCAATCCATAATCTAGAAGTCCAAGTAAACGAATTGTCAAACACTTTCTGTATGCAAAATATGAGAATTCTTCCTAGCACTTCAGGAATGAAACCAAGGGAGCAACTAAAGGCTTTTACACTTTGAAGTAGGAAGGAACTTGAGCTGCCCGCAAAGATAATAGAGGACCCCTTCCCTCTTGTTGAGAAAGATCAGAAAAAGGAGAAAGAAGTGGATATTAGTGAATACTCCTTATGTCGCTCCTCTACCTTATTAACCCAAGATTCCCTTTCCTCAATGATTACAAAAGAAGAAACTGGATGCGCAATTTGGAAAATTCATTAAGAAATTAAAGACACTATAGATAAATCTCTCATTTTTACTGGCTTTGGAACACATGCCTAAATTGAAGGATCTAAGGAGTTTCACAATACCATGTGTTGGTGAATTTGAATTCATAAATTGGTTATGCAGCTTAGGAGTAAGTATTAAGGAGCAAGTATTAATCTTATGCCTTTATCAATATTCAAGTAGTTAGGGCTGGGTGAGGTCAAAACATCATGGATGTTAATTCAATTGGCTGATCAATCCATTAGAAGAATGTTTGGAATACTGGAAAATGTTTTGACACAAGTGGATAAGTTCGTTATTCTTGTAGACTTTTTGGTTCTCAATTTTGAAGAAGATAAGAACCGTCCACTGATTCTTGGTCGACTGTCTATGAATATAGGGAAAGCCATAATTCATATTCACAAAGGGAAATTAACACTTCGAATAGGCGAAGATCAGATCAAATTCAGTATGAATAAGGCTTTAAAGAACCTAATAGCAAGTAGGGCGTGCATAAAGATTGAAATTATGAATCAAAATGTGCAAGAACAAGTTAAGAGTTGCATCACAGAAGTACAGTCAGTGGCAACAGAGACAAATAATAGATATGAGAAAATGGAGTCTAAAGGAGATGATGAGATGAAGGAGTTAGACGTTCAAATGCATCAAGATAAATTAGTTTGAACTAAAGCACCCATACCACCATCTATAGAAAAACCACCCACATTAGAGCTTAAACATTTGTCTACATATCTCATATGTACCTTTCTAGGTGAAAGTCAAACGTTGTCGATAATCATCTCAAATCAATTGAATTTGAAACAAGAAAACAAGGTGATAGTAATTGTTACAAAGGTAATGAATGCCATAGAATGGAAGATTTATGATATTTAAGGTATAAGCCCAAATGTTTGCATGTGCCGAATAAACCTTAAGGAAGGATGTAAAATGGTGAGGGAGCGTTAACGAAGGTTGAACCCTAACATGAAGGAGGTGATCAAGAAGGAAATAATCAAACTCTTAGACGAAGGGATAATTTATTCCATCTCTGATAGTGAATGAGTCAGTCTAGTACAATGTGTGCCTAAAACAGGTGTAATGATAATAATAGAAAGTGAGAATGGAGAAGTAATTTCAATAAGAGTGGTCACATGATGGAGAGTGTGCATAGGTTATTGCAAACTCAAATCAGTGACTAAAAAAGATCATTTTTCTCTCCTGTTCATAGACTAGGTGATAGAAAGGGTGGCTGGTCATTTGTTTTATTACTTTTTAGATGGATATTCAGAATACAATAAGATCTTCATCAACCCTGATGATCAAGAAAAGAACACATTTACCTGCCCTTATAGTACCTTCGCATATAGACAGATGCCTTTTGGACTATGCAATGCCCTGACTACATTTTAAAGATGTATGATGTCTATCTTCACCAATATGATTGAAGAAATAATGGAGGTGTTTATGGATGATTTTTCATTTCTTGGAGACTTTTTCAAAATTTGTTTGACCAATTTAGATAGAGTATTTCAAATATGTGAAGAGTCATACTTGGTGTTGAATTGAAAAAAAAAGCCATTTTATGGTACAAGAGGGGATAGTGCTAGGGCATAAAATTTCACAACAAGGATTTGAAGTTGACAAAGCAAAAGTAGAAGTTATAGAGAAACTTCCACCGCCAAGCAATGTAAAAGGTGTGCGAGCTTTCTTAGGTAATGAAGGATTTTACCGTCAATTTATCAATGACTTCCCACAAATTGCAAGACCTTTGATAAACTTGTTAGTTAAGACTATGCCCTTTCTATTTGATGACGAGTGTATGTCTTCCTTGAACAAACTAAAGGAGGCATTATCATCAACATCAATTCTATCACCATCAGACTGGACACTTCCATTTGAGTTTATGTGTGATGCAAGCAACCAAGCTATAGGTTGTTTATTGGGCCAAAGGAAAGATAAAAGGTTGCATGTGATCTACTATTCTAGCAAGACCTTTGCAGGACCTCAGCTTAATTACACCACCATAGAGGAGGAATTATTCATAGTAGTGTACGCATGTGATAAATTTCAAAAATATCTTTTAGGATCAAAGGTAATCGTATTCATTGATGACTCGACATTAAAATATCTTTTCAACAAAAAGAATGCACAACCAAGGCTCATTCAATGAGTGTCACTTTTACAAGAATTTGATATAGAAGTGAGAGACCAAAAAGGAGCAGAAAATGTCATTGCAGACCACTTATCCATATTGGAAGGAAGGGAATGCAAGCTAAGCAAAGATATTAATGAAAATTTCCCCTATGAAGCCCTGATGCTACCTGAAAGATTGGTTGCACCATGGTTTACTAGTATCGTGAAATATGTTATGAGTGGTAAACTTCCTTCTAATTTATCTTACCAACTAAGAAAGAGATTCCTATATGATTGTAACCGATATCTATAGGATAGGCCAATTTTATATAGAACATGTGCTGACAGGTTAATATGACGATGTGTTCTGGAGGACGAAATGTTAGACATCTTAAAGCAATGTTATGAAGGTCCATATGCTAGACATTATGGAGCTAACAAAACGATAGCTCGGATACTCGAGAGTGGATTTTATTAGCCGCAATTGTTTAAGGATACTTAAACTTTCGTGTTATAATGTGATCGATGCTAGAGAAAAGGTAACATCTCTAAAGGAGATGAGATGCCTTTATCCAGCATTTTAAAGTGGAAGTCTTTGATGTATGAGGCAATGAATTTATGGGTCCTTTCCTATCTTCAATGGGAAACATGTACATTCTAGTGAGGGTGGATTTTGTTTTGCGTTGGGCTGAAGCAGTGACATCTCCAATCAATGATGGAAAGGCGGTGAAAAGGTATATCAAATGGTTATTTAATCGATTTGGAGTGCCGCATACGTTAATAAGCGATGGAGGTACACATTTCATAACAAACCTTTTGATACTCTCTTAAAAAGATATAAGAATAAAAAAACTATGCTCTGGGATTGAAGGATTGGGACCTCCTAATACTGGGACCAAAACCCATTGCCTTACCTTTTGGCCATGCCCTATTTATCTTTTATTCAACCACCAATATGTAGCTACACCTTACCATTCGCAGACTAGTGGTTAAGTGGAAGTTGTCAATCGGTATGGGCTTATAGAACTGCTTTCAAAATACCTATTGGAATAACTCCTTATAGGCTTGTATATGGAAAAGGTTTTCATTTATTGGTCGAATTAAAATACTGGGTTATAAAAGCATTAAATTTTGATTGGAAGCAAACAGGTGAAAAGCGACTTCTGCAACTAGATGAATTTGAAGAGTTTTGTTATAATGCATACAAAAATGCCAAATTCTATAAGGAAAAGGTGAAGAAGTGGCATGATTCTCATCTTAAACAAAAGGAATTTAAAGTAGTAGATGCAGTTCTGCTATATAATTCAAGGTTGAGACTGTTTACAGGGAAGTTAAAATCTTGATGGAGTGGACCTTTTATAGTCATTCAAGTTTTCGATCATGGAGCCCTCAAACTGGAAAATGCTAATAAGGAAACTTTTAAGGCCAATAGGCATCATTGAGGAGCGATTCCCAAGGATAAGGAAATGATTTCCTTCTATTCAAACAATTAAAATGCCTCCATAGATGTAAGGTCAAGCTAATGACCATAAATTAGCACATTTAGTAGTTCAATTAAAATTGTTAGGTTTAGTTAGAGTTGTTTTTAAAATTCAACAAAAATTTAGCAGTTTGAATTTATCTAGGATTATTAATTCTCTCACTCTCTTTAAGCAATTCCAAGATAAGACAACAACCTTAGTGATTTAGTGGATTTGTTCAAACCTCCGACACCATCACTGCCTCCATCACCGTGAGTCTTTGTTTCTAACCCTTTTCTTTTAAATTTAGTATTTATTTTTAATTTTGTTTTAATTTATTTTATTCTTCTTCTTTCCATGCGTGTTTGTTTGCCTCCTTCTCACATTCAGGACAACGTGTTGTTCAAGTATAGGAAGGGTTATGTGTTTTGCTTTGAGTGTGAATTTTACATATTGTATGATAGTTTGTTAGGTCGCATTTTTTGAATTGTGTGAATATGTCGATGGATTAGATGGAATGAAATTGGTTTAATTTTGAACATAATGAAATGGATTAGATGTGAAGAGTCATCAGCTGGTGAACTTAGTAATCTGGAATCTTTGGCTAAATATGCAAGTTAATTAGGATTTAGTGTTGTTTATTACTCTATAATTTGTCACATTCATTCATACTTTTAGGTCTTTAGACTAAAGTAATTTTACTAGTATTTTTTCATGAAAACTAGTGGCTAAAACAACAAGGTAGACATAAAGAAATATTTGCTAATTTTTAAATAAATTACTATTCTTCTGGCCTTCAGGTTATGAATAGAGCTTGTAGCTAGTGGAGAATGTGATGTAGCTGAGTAATCAGATCAACATGATTCACAAATGTGTGCCTTCATGTCAAAATGCTATAATGACATTCTAACTAAGTAGCTTAATAAAAACATGACTTAGTCAAGTAACCGAATCGACATTCATCACCAATGTTTTCTTCCATGTAAAAGACTAGGTCCATGTCCAAAACAAAGTGTTTAAAAATCTACCAACTTGTAAATAGCTTGATTTTTCATGAAAATGTACTTAAGAGTAGTTATAAAGTTTGAATGACCAAATAATTACCAAAGTGTGTGTATAATTAAAAAGGGTGAATAACTTGACATTTGCGTTTTGATTAATATGCATGTTTAGTCCAGACCTCCTAGACATGGATTTTACATGTCAATGATTTGGAATAACTTGAATGATTGTGTTTAAAGATAAATTTATTTCATGAAGTTAAAGCCATTGTCTTATTACTGCATTGTGTGCTTAAGATTTTTGTTGCTTGAGGACAAGCAAATGTTCAAGTTTGGGGATGTTGATAAGTGTAAATTTCATCATGTTTTAGGGCATAGATAGATATGTGATTAGTTGTTAATTCAATCATTTAGTATGTGTTTAGGTTATAACTTTTTTAATTGTTAATTATTTATGTTTTAAGTGTTATATGGGTTAGTACAAGTATTTGAGCTTAAATATTATGTTTATGAGGTCCCTTGATGTGTGTACTAGTGTTTTAGGGTTAACATCGAAGAACATAAAATTTTTGGAGACATTCGGGCAGAAATAAGGACCCATAATCGTGGCATAATAGGCCACGATTATGACAGAAGCACTTAATAGTAGCACTAGAGTTGGCCCATAATCTTGGCCTACAAGTCATAATCGTGATAGAAGCCCAAGAAATAGCCCACGACCATGGCATGAAGCCCAAGAAATGGCCCACGATCATGGCCTATGTTGAGCAAATGCGCAGATACTCAAGAGCGTCAAGTTTGGAGAGCTTTTTTGGAACCTTCGGACCCAAAAAAAATCTTAGAACTGCTTAAAACATAAAAGGATATAAAAAGAACAAGAAAAGAGATAGAGGGAAGCTTTTGTATTAGCCACCTTAAGAAACCTTAAAGAGAAATCATCGAGAGATAGAGGAAGAGAAGAAAGAAGAGAGAAGTGGAGTAGAAGCTGACTCGATGTACCTATCATATCAGGAGGTTTCTCGATGTCGTTGCCTTCCATAATCCATTTAGTTTGTATTCCCTATTTATTTTCAGTTTTATTATTATATAGAATTGAATTGATCAGTTGATGATAGGATCTAGAATTTTGAGGATGTTCTAAACTCACCTTCAGAATTTTATTCTTAAATTAATAGATATCTAATTGTTTATATGTTTATTGGATTTGTTGTGATTTAATTCTACAATTACACAATTCGGTAATAAGCTGAGAGGATTAATCAAATGAAAACTGATTAAATTGGACCAATAAGAGTTAGGTGATTTAATAGAACAAAAATTGAATCAGATTGTGAAATTTTCTGAAGAGAGATGTTACATAGGTTTTTAATAGTTTATTAGAAAATTTCAGAACTAATTAGGGTTTTGGATAGGTTATAAATTGAGAGATTGCAACCACTATAATCTGATTAAGGTTTATGATTTAGGGTTAATAGTTATAACTTGAGAGAGTAATTAACCCTAAGATAGTCTAAAAATAACAATCCAATAATTTATAATCAACTAGGTTAGCATTAAGTATAGGTAAAATTCTCTCTCGTAATTGGTAATTTCTTTCGGTTGATTCTTGGTGTGTTGGAATTGCTTAGTAATTAGCATTTTCGCATTTGATTTTTAATTTGACTAATTAAATTAAATTCTTGTATTAGTTTCATATATCCTGAGTTTCTGTTATTTATTTCTTGTTTTAGATTTTAGGATAAGATTAACTCCTTCCTTGCGGGATTGACGCCTTTGGTACTATACTAATGAACTGTGTGCTTTTATACTATCGAGGGTTAGTATTGAAAACATACACACAGCAAACCACTAGATCAAACATCTAGAACATTAAAACTATCCAACATAAATCTATGATTATAACAAATCTATCCAATAGATAAAACTATACCATAAATATAGAAATTTACATAAAAGCTAGGATCGATTACTATGCATGTTTAATTTATAAGTTCCAATCCCTTATATATCAACCCTTTTAGTATCTCCTACATAAATTCACCTTGTTCCTTATGGAATTTTCTAAAATTCTATAAAGGAATCTTTATCCTTCATTAGATGGTTAGTTTCTCCCAAGTGTATAAATCCACGAAGGATGTGATTTACTTAAAAAAACAAAAGAAGAGACATTCACATAACAAATGTTTATATAATTAGATTATGATTGGGCAAAGTGACCTTTATTTCCCTAATTAAAGCATTTTGACTCTTTTCGTGTTCTTCTTTTAAAAGGGTATTTTCCTTTTTAATATTAGCTCCACTTTGTCTTTTTAAAGTCCTATGTATAGTGGGTATTTCTCTTACACTTCTTTTATTTAGGCCATCATTACGCTTCCCATTTATAGTTTTATATCAACTAAAACTAACTACACATACCTTGAAGGACATTTTATAGACTTTAAGATATTTTTCTTTTAGTATAAGATGCCTTATAGCATCTTCCATCTTCCGTCATCTTGATATTCTCATTGTGAGTTAGATGCATATTTATATGCTTCCAACTCTAAGATAATGAATGAATTATGTCTCACACTTGTTGCTCATCTAATAATTTATGACCCTGTCCCATAATTCACTTATCATATTTGACCATTTCCTTAACTTCTTTTTCATTTTAGTATTTATGCATTTCATGTATGTCTAAAACTTAATTAAAAGTAACCTCACTTTAGTTATTGAGGTGCCTCCAAAACTTGCAGCTAAAGGGAACAAATTTTCCTTAACAATTTCTTATTTGCGTAACTTAGGTATGATATCATTATATATGCCACTTAATAATGTAATAAGAGCTAATGGGTTTTTTTTTTCATATTTCATAAGCGTCATGATCCCTTGGGTGTTGGGTCTCCTTAAGAATGTCCATGGTTAGGTTTAATGGTTAAAGAGCCTTTTATTCCTATAGTACATATTGAATTTTCATTTTTCAAATTTCATAATTGTCTCTATTCAATTTCTCACTCTTTTTTAGTTTAACACAATATTCTTTAATGTAGTATCCATAATTGAAATATAAAGTTTCTAGAGAAAGAAGGACACAATATACATTCATGTTAATATCTTATTATATATATATATATAAATTGAATTTCAATTATTTACAAAATTAAAGAGGATATATGTTCTCAATCATCAATCGTGCGACAAATGAACGCCAATTTTCATACTTGAGATGAATTATCAAGTTATCATTCATAAAATATATTTTCAAATAAATTGAACATCATAAAACTTGACATACATAAATAAACATAATCCATATAGTTTAGTAAAACTTAGTTCTGTATATAATAATGAACGTTACATAGAATATAGTTAACCAATTCATCAAATAAAGCCCTTGAAGCTTGATATACAATTGTTCTAATCATTTTGATTAGAAGATCAGTTAAAAACAAATTATTAATCAATTATTTTCTTTGTACTTCTCTCATACATTATTACCTAACATTTATATGTTTTTGGATTAGGCCATTTTATGTTGTAATGCACGTTTAACATTTCACTTTCTAGTTATGACAAAGTTGAGAGTAAAGGTACGTAAATTGTGTTCAACCTCTATAAAAGCCAAACAACCTCCAAATTTGCACTAAGTTGTTAACAGTAATAACATGATGTGTTAGATCTTTTCCAAGCACGTATTGCATTTAGAGTAAGTGCACTAACAAGATGATCATTCGTCACTTGTAATATGCAAAAATCTGGATGACCTTTTCATAATCGATATTTTTCTAAAATTAAATTTTTCAGGAAGTAAAAGCTGCTCACAAAATCCAATAATTATAAAATAAATGATTTGATTTGTAACACCCCACTCCTGCAAGACCTGAACCCGACATCGATGGTAATATCCGAGTCCATATCTCGTAAGGGTGGTGTGCTAGAGCACTAAAACAATCAAAAGTCGGTATAAGTATTTTTTTTAAATCGCAAATCTGGGCCCATTTGTATTCAGAAACATTTTTGCTTACAAGACAAAATGTCGATTAGCCCACTCTAAAAATAAAACATATTACACTTTGATCAAGTTCTTTTACAAAAACCCAGACACTCAAAATACAATAAATTGCAGAAATTACAATTCAGTGCGAAAACAAAAGGACACAATGCAGACGCAAACTGATCCCGACCTCTTCTTTCACTCACAAGCTATAGATATACTCCCACTGCCTAACGGGGTATTCTTCTGAGTCCTGAAAAATAATTGCAAATTTTGGGTGAGTTTTGCGAACTCAATGAGTGACCATCATCGATGGCTCACCCAGTCGCATAACACATAATTCACACATCTCACATTATTTCACTTTTGGCATTATTTCACTTTCGTATAATTTCACATTCACATTATTCACATTTGATACACTTAATCATTCATCTTACGCATATGCAATGCAGCACCCCACTCCTGCATGACCCGAACCCGACATCGATGGTGATATCCAAGTCTGTAGCCTGTGAGGGTGGCGTGCTACATCGCTCAGTCAAAACTCAGTAAAAATTTTTTTTTTTACATTCACATACTTTATATATTACGCGGAAAACAATGTACATAAGGAATCATCGATGTGCTCAATGACCATGGGGGCCCTTTTTTAAATACAATATAATTTAATCTGTTGACTTTACAACATAACCTAATCATTTATACAAAAATTCAGAAAGTACAATTTTTTTTTTAGACACTAATGCAGACGCGAACTGATCCCAACTTCTTTTCTCACTCGCATGTGGTTGCTACACGCCCGTTGCTTAACGGGGTATTCTTCTGAGTCCTGAAAAATAATTGCAAATTTTGGGTGAGTTTTGTGAACTCAGTGAGGAAT
Source organism: Erythroxylum suave (assembly GCA_027563595.1). Taxonomy (NCBI): domain Eukaryota; kingdom Viridiplantae; phylum Streptophyta; class Magnoliopsida; order Malpighiales; family Erythroxylaceae; genus Erythroxylum; species Erythroxylum suave. The sequence continues at coordinate 20,701,259 of JAOSBN010000008.1, read as the reverse complement.
CATCATCGATGGTTCACTCAATTCATGCAACACATCGTTTCACATAACATATACTCACATTGTTGCATATTTAATCATATTGCACAATTTCACATGAACATAAACAATTTGATACATTTCATTCTATTTGACATCCATAACC
>JAOSBN010000008.1:20669524-20684908 GCA_027563595.1 Erythroxylum suave | reverse complement strand
TGAGTGATGTAGCACGCTACCCTCGCGGGGCACGGATCTGGATATCACCATCGATGTCAGGTTCGGGTTACGCGGGAATGGGGTGTTACACACATCATATCCTTAAGCACCTTACATATTGAGTTCACTATAGTCCTCTTCTTTTAAAGTGAACAAAATTGTTACAAACTTTTCTCTAGATTGGCTTCACACAAAGATTTCTAGAAGAACTTAAACTTAACTATCTCTCCTAATATTGCAATCACAACAAACAGCCTGGTGGATATTCTATTAGGAAAAAGATGGATTATAGCTTGGAAAATACTCAATGGATGTTGACATTCCCCAATTGGTTCTCCACTTATTCTTGTAACAACTTATCAGATCATACATCGATGCTAACTCAGACTGGGGTAGTTAATCATAGGAAGCCATTCAAATTCAATGACTTCCTAGCTAATGTGGCAAGCTTTAAAGATGCCATTTGGAAAGTATTAAGAGTAAGATTATTTGGATCTAAGTAGTGTTGTTGGAAAATCATAATGGGATCTGATCCTGACTGTAGTGGAATAGTTACAAACCTTTCTTTGTAATTTGATTTCTCAAAAATCAAGATTACTTTAATTTTGTAAAATGATTTAACACATAAATTATAATAAAGCATGAACCATAATTCATACCTTATTTTGAAATTAGATCCTTATCTTGTCGTATCCTTTGAACCGTATCCAAAATTGATCTATCTCAACCACCCTAGCCATACAAGTGTCTGGCCTCTAACAGTATCCACAGAATAGGTTAAAAGAACTCTGTAACTCTTACGGAGAGAGTTAAGCAAGAAATATTAGTTTTGTTATAGCGTAATAAATTTTAGACATTTTAGTAATTTAATTAAAATTAAATCTAATTTCGATTAAAATTACAAATAATTTTAATTAAATACCAACTATTCCCAAATAAGATCCAATATCTAATATTAATCATCATTTATTAAATATGTTGTAATTAATTATAAAGTTTCTCAAACTTTACAATCAAGTCCAACTTGATTAAAATATCTTCTCTCTACAAACCGTTTTATATGTGTGACCCATTAAGATCCCAAATATATTGATAATGATTATAAATTATAATTCTTATTCCTAATTAGGATTAGATAAATTAAAACTCCTTTCAATTTATCTTCATTTCTCTAATTAAACAATTTCTAATAATAGATCAAGATTGGTGTCTAGCAACGTATCATAACCACCCAAATATTCAAAAATGTCAAAGTGGTTTTGACTAACCTTCAGGGGCATGATTTTTTTTGTATAATTCAATTCTTTCATCGTATAATGTTTCGATTAGACAGAGAAAGAAATTAATGTCTACTCTTTTTGAGTCCAATCATATTAGTTCTCCACCATTAGCTATTGATTCAATTAATGACATTTGTAAACTATTTACAATGCATCATTCTACCTTAGCCAAGGATTTTCTAATTCAATACTAATCGAGAATAACAAAACATTCTCCCTAATTACTTTATAGTGATGAATCATATATTGATCATACAACTACCTACATATAGGTCATGCTACATCCAATGACTACTAATTACAACTTATGATTAGAATAGGTCATAAGTAGTATCGAAACATATCAATTCATAGACAACTTTAGAGACCTTAAGTTATAGGATCATTTATACAATCATCATAATGAAAATTTCCACAAACATATAAGTAATGTTCCAGATGAATTTCTCATGTTAGGTTAGTTCAGCGAACTTATTCTTTAATAAGTACCTACAAGTTTGTTTAAGTATCTCCATAATTTAGCCTATGAGATTAACTACTACTTTCATAAGGAAAAATATAATGTTTTCTAGCCTTTTTATGTTCTATTAATGTCCAATCTTAATAGAACAATGACTAAGAACGATTTAGGGATAATATATAAATGTAATATGAATCTCACAATTATAATCTCGTTATAATTTCATTTGCAATGTATAATTATACTGTGGACTTTATCATATACATCTAAACATGTACAAGATAAAGAATACCTTTAAATTATTTTTTACTAAACTAAAACCAATTGATTGGCTGTAGGGAAAAAAAATAACAACTACATCTTTTACAGGAAAATGGGCCTCATTAGAATGGAAATGAAAATTCCTTTTAAAGACAATATTGATAGCACACACCATCTATCAAACACTACTAAATGTCACTTGTATAACATTCAACACCAAATTTACAATAATCCTAGATATAGTCAATTGTAAGAAATGGAGAAAGATGCTCTCCATAATTATTCTAAAGCCCTCTGGTATGATTTTCCCTTGATAGAGTAGAGATTAAGACTAGAACGGTTAAAGAATGTGGATAGAAATACCTCTTTCTTCCAAAGAGTCGTCATTGCTTTTTAATAGAATTGTATCACTAGAGTTCAATAACTCTCAATTGAGTTTATAAGTTGAATTGGTTGATGAAGCTTTTAAACTATTTTAAGAACTGTTGAATAAGCCTTATAGTTCGCATTCTTCTATAAACCTACTTAAACAAATTATGTAAGATTGTTTATCTTCTCATGAGGCTAAATTCCTTTCTCAACTTGTTACCATTAAGGAGATTGAGGAAACACTGAAATCTTTACATCCGTATAAAGCCCCTATTTTAGATGGTTTCATTATGAATTTTTTAATAAAGACTTGGCCCCTCATAAGGAATTTAGGGTCAGATGTTGTTTTGGAATTTTTTAATAATGAATCCTTATTGACAAAGATTAATAAAACTTTTATTACTTGTATTATTAAGAGTCAAGAACTCAATCACTTTTTAGATTTTCACTCCATCTCTTACAATTCCATATATAACTATAAAGTTCTAGCTCAGAAGTTAAGAAAGGTGCTTCCTAATCACTTTGGAGAATCAATGGGTGCCTATAATCTAGTAAGGCTATTGGAGATAATATATTGATTTTCTAGGAGCTTATCAGAACCTATGCAAAAAAGAATGGTAGGGCCAATTGCTACATAAAGATTGATCTTAAGAAGGCTTATCATTATGTGGGATGGGGCTTCATCACCAACATTCTAGTTCCAAGAATTTCCCTAGGATTTTTATCTAATGGATCACTCAATGTATCTCTTCACCTCCCCACAACATCCTTATTAAAGGTTAGCCCACAAACACTTTTAGAAGTTATAAAGGAATTAGACAAGGTGATCATATACCACCTTACCTTTTTGATTTAGTGGTGGAGTTCTTCAACAGACTATTCCATAGGGTTTGCGGAGTACTTAGGGCTTCAAATGTCACTCTAAATGTAGAAGGGTCAATTTTTCTAATCTATGCTTTATTAATGATCTTATTTACTTGTCGAAGCTGATCCTACTTCTATATTATCTCTCATGAAAGCTTTTAAAATGTTAGTAGGATGTTTGGACTTCAAGTAAATTGCTCCAAAAGTAGTTTATTCTTATCCCATAAAGCTTCTAATCTGGAATAGACTTTAGTTTCTATTATAGGTTTTAATAAACAACAACTACCACTATTATATCTTAGCTTCCTATTTTGGATTCTAAACTTAAACCTATAGATTATGCCTAATTAATTGATAATATCAATCTTAGAATTGCTTCTTGGAGTTCTAGGAAACTCTCTACTATTAGGAGGGCATAACTTATTGTATCCATATTTAATTCTGTCGGTGTTTAGTAAGCAGCTCATATTGCTTTGCTTATAAAAGTTATTAAAACAATTGACAAAATTTTTAATAGTTTTTGTAGACTAGGTGTAAGGGAAATCCTCGGAAAGTTAAGATGAGATGGGGGGATGTTTGTTTACCAAAAAGCCAAGGTGGTCTTAGTATAATCTGTCTTAAATTATTCAACTTTGTTCTACTTTCTAAAAGGCTGTGGAGGCTCCTAACTGATAAGCAAGCACTGTGGTATATATGGATCCACATCTACTTCATTAAAAATAGGAACTTAAGGAGTTTTAACTCAGATAATGTATCCTCTACCCCTGAAAGCTAGTCTTAAGCTGATGAGGAAAATGAAACCTTATTTCATCCACCTTATTGGAAATGGGGAAACCATATGCTTTTGCCTTGATAATTAGTTATTAGTAGGTCCTTTATAGGGATTGGAGAAAGTTGCTACTTTAAAACCTCTTACACATCAACAAGATTCAATGGCTCAAGCTCTTACAATAAAGGATCTGATTAGACTTGTTCCAATTCCAACTCCTCTGAAGACTGAAATCTTGGAGACTTGTATTAAGTCATGTAATGGTATCATGATGTGGAAAAACACTACAAATGATGTTTTCACTAATCTATCTTGCAGACAAGTGATTAATAGCAACTTGCGAATCCTGCCTTAGACAAATATAGTCTGGTTTAGTCATCAACAACCTCAAGCATCTGCAACTATTTGACTCGCTATGTTAAACAATCTACCTACTGTTGAAAAAATTGTAAGATTTACACATCTTACTAATTGGTGCACTCTCTGCAGAAGAGCTAAGGAGACTTCAAATCATCCCTTCTTTGGAAAGCATTGATGTAGAAATGCCTGATTAGTGAAGTTCCAAAGGACTTCAACTAGATTAGGCTGTGGTGTATTGATCTGAGATTCCAAAATAAAACCATCAAATGACGTTTTTGTGTTTCTCTATTTTTTATGGCTATAACTATATGGGATGAAAGGAATACTAAATAATTCATGACAAATGCCTTTTCATTGAGCAATTCAACACATTTCTAAGGCTATGTTTAGTTGGGAGTTTATTAATAGAATGTAATATTATTCCATCGTTTGGGAGGAGGGTTTATAATGGAATGAATGGAATGGGATGGAAGATGAGGGTTTCACATTACATCTCATTCCATCCTAAACAGTAAAAATGAAAACCCTCTAATTTGGGCAGTTTAGGATGAAATGTAAAATGATAAAAAAAACTTTTCATTATATTGCATTATAAACCCTTCTTCCAAACAATATTTCACTATAGTACATTATGAACCCTTCCATCCCTCCCAAACAACAATGTTCAAATATTACATCCATTTACTTTCTATTCTATTATAAATCATTCCATTTCATTTCATTAAAAATCTTAAATCTAACTAAACATAGCCTAATGCAACTGATAAGATCTCACATTAGCATCCATATGCACAGGGAATTGCACCTGCAATTTTGCAATGCTGCTTGGAGTAAGTAACACTTTCTTCTAATTGTAACTCTTATGCTTATAATTATTTGGTTGTAAGCTCGTAGTTACTTTATCTCTCTTACAATTTGCAAGTTGTTTATGCTGATACTGATTCTCTTTGATTATCTTTTATGGTTTAATTTAATTCAACTTTAAAGAAAAAAACAAGTTATAGATACAATTTCATGTCAGATATATTTAATGCAATTCACAAATATGTTCTTAATCTCTTGATAACCCTAATAACCTTTATTGTTAAACAAAAAAGTTAAAAAATTAGAAATACAAATTTCTATTTCTAGTAATTTTTAATATTAAACTAATTTGGCTTTTATATTTAAAATTTATCTTAGGCATTAATAACTTCTATGAATTTTAACCTTAAAAATTTGAAAATTATTAAGTTAGAAGAGTTTTGTCAAACTTAAATTATCCTTTTAATGGTTAAGGTTCTTTTCTTTACATACAAAACTAAAAAAAAAATAAAGTGTGTACATTATTCTAATCAAAAGATTTGAACTAAATACAAATATTTATCTTAGACTCTATCAACTAAAAATCAAAGAAATAAAAAACTTGATTACAAAAGTTATATTTTTACCATTAAATCTTTGAAATGTAACAAAATATAAAATTACTTAAAGCACTCATATGAGGATTATATTATAAAATTATTGGAATTTTTATACCTAGTTTTCAATTGCATAAAATAAGGTAATCATGACTTCATATTTAGCTTATAATGTTAATTAATTAGAGTGATGGGTGAAACCTTAAAAGTTGAATTAAGAAGTAATTAGAACAATAAGAATATTTTATAATATTTTACTTATAATAAAAGACAAGCAAGTTTAATACACTTTCTAGTTTTTATGCTTGTCATTAGATCAATAAATCTAAATTTGAATTTGTCAACATTATCATAGTAAAACTTATACGCAAAACATTGTAGTTTTTTTTTTTACGTTATTTAGTTTAACATATCAGTAAAATATTAATTGAGAAAATATTTTAAATTGAAATATTCAATATTTAAAATTTTGAATATTTAATTAATTATTTATTTTTAAAAAGGCAGTGAAATGAATGAATCTAGAAAAGATTTGGAAGCCCAAGTCTATGCCTTAAAAACAAATTGTAACGCGTCCGAGCCCGATGCCATCTGTGGATTGGGCTCAACCCACAGTCACGTGGTGCGCACATCCGTCATTTGATCTGGGAAAAAAAGCAACAGAAGCAGGGGCTATCAAGTAATTTGGCGGCACCACCAGAAGGAACGAAGGGACTATATGCCTGCTAGGTTTTCAGTAGTACCTTACGTTTGAGAGTTGGCATTTCTGTGGCTCAGCGTTTCTCAGCTCAGGTGAACCCTAGCAGGGTTTTCTCTCACCGTCTCTGGTTTCTTTTTTCTTAATATTTTCATTTTGTGTGCTCTCCGTTCTATATTTGCTTCTTTTTTCATGAAAATTTTAGTTCTTATTGTGAATTTCTTTCTTTCACGAATTTTCATTTCATTCAGTATATGTTCAAACCTTAACAGATCCTCCTATTCGGTGGTTATGCTGATCTTATTTTCTAGATTTTGATATTTACTGGATTTTGTGATTTAGGGTTTCCGCCAATCTTGCGAGGCTTTTAAGTTTTTTTTTTCCTGGGTCGCCTGGATTCGTATGTCAGTTTCATAGATCTAATTATCTTGTTTCCATTTGGGCTTTTTTTGACTTACCATCTTTGTGGGGAAATTACTGTGGTTTATTGTAGTAGTTGTTTAAAATTAAAAAAAAAAACCGTCTGGGTCCTGTTCTTTGACTATGGTTAAAGTTAAACGCTTGTTGTTCATGGCACAAGTCGCTTTTGGTTGCTTGCTAAAACATTATTTGCTTGCCAGGTCTTTTGTTATGTGGTGTTGAGCTGTACTTGATATAAATATGGCCAAGAAGAAGAATCCTCTAGTTTTTTTGGACGTTTCCATCGATGGTGATCCTTATGAAAGAATGGTTTTTGAGGTATCTTCTCTCTTCTATGCATATTGGTATTTTAGGTTATATGAACCTAGTGCGTAATTGTTCCAACCTATTTATTTATCATTTATGTATAATTCTGCAGCTTTTCTTTGACATTGCTCCTAAGACTGCCGAAAATTTTCGTGCACTTTGTACAGGTATGTGTCTACTTGATTGACTTGCAATGCATTTTAATCTATGCAGCTTTTCTTATATCTTCCTCTTGAAAGATTGTCAGCATCTTGAATTAAGCTTATATTCATTTATTGTGTTTAGGAAGTCAAAGTCATGATCATCCAGCTTCTTTTTTTAATCAATTTTGTGATTCTTTAGGGGAGAAGGGAATTGGTCCAAAAACTGGAAAACCACTGCACTACAAGGGGTCTTTCTTCCATCGCATTATTAAAGGTTCCATGGCCCAGGTTTGTGAATGTGCTAATTGCAAATTTTTTTCTTGCATTTATACCCCTGAGATTTTTTCCAAGCATAGTTTTCTTGTTGTCACTTAGAAGTGGTCGGTCTTTTAGTCGGTTACCCTTGTTTATGCTGTAGGATACAGGGCTGATGATCACGACTGCTTTTCTTATGATGTAGTTTTAAGGTTGTACTTACTAAGTCATTAATCCTCACACCTCACTATGCTTTAGCATGTGTAACCTGATTTCGAGCGTCTGATGTCTCAATTATTAGTGGACTAATTGCTTATGCTATCTTGCAGGGTGGTGATTTTTTCAAACGAGATGGTATGTGTTCCTTCTACAATCAATTTCATTGTGCAAAGCAACTCCTTAATTTTTGTAGACACAAATTTTATTCATTCCCTATACTGTGCTGTGCCTAATATTTGTGGAAATATAGAGTATGTTTTTTGATGTAGGATGAAGAGAAGAATGCTTACTATTTCATAAAGCTCGTAGGCGGCTGGAACTTTAAATTTAGGGTGGAAATTATAAAAAGGAATTGGAATAAAGGATTGGTCTAGGGAATCACTCCTAGAGTTCGTATCAAGAACTAGGTATCACACCAATAGGTTTTTAAAACTCACTTTTAGAGTTCGGGAATAACTCCTCACTGCCTATGAATCGCGCACACTTCAAAAGTTAATTAATTACGATTATTCCTTTATTGCCAAAAGCATAACGTATATATAAAAAGTTCTGAGCCCTAATTTTAATGGAATAGGTTTTACATCTCCAAAAACAATAATAAATTTCTATTTAATAAGGATTCTTATTAATCTCTAACAGATTTAAACCTTAAACTAATAAGGACAAATCAAAATCTAAACAGTTTCCTTAAGAGGAAAACCAAATTAATTTTTAATATTATGCATCAATTTATTATGATAGTTGGTATTCCTTTATTGTTGCTGACATTCACCAAGGTGATAGATGTTGAACATTGAAATCATTCTATCATATACTTTTAAGTTGTTCTTATATGCTTGATTTGATGAGTCCTATATCTGAATTTATGAATTTTAAGCTCCTTGCTTTTAATAACAAGCTACTGAAAACCATATACTTTAATGATAGTGATAAGGACTTTAGGAGAACCACACCCCAAAAGCTAGCTTATGAGGGTGGAGAGCTCAAAGTCCTTATAAATCCTACACCAACTTTGTATTTAATCGATGTGGGATCCAAGTCCTATACTTTGCAATTGGATCAAACCATAACAGATAGTTCCTACTTTGGCTTCTCTATATTGATGTGTGAAATACAATCTGTTGTTTACTTTTTCGTTTCTGTCCTGTACAGGTTCTGGTGGAGAGAGCATATATGGGGAAAAGTTTCCTGGTTAGAATGCTAATCAACCCTTTTTTACTGAGTGAAAGGAGCAGCTAGTTAGGCTGTTGATTGCACAATCATAAGAGTTAGGGAAGTGGCATGTTGATATTAGGCTCATTGTCTAGTAGGAGCAGTTAGTTTGTGGATTTGTTTATCAGCTTGGTTGTCCCACAATATGAATTATTGGTGATGTTCTCTTCCCATTTAAATACTTGTTGACTTGTACTATTGACTGTTACATCCAGATTACCTTTTGAAGTAAGGAAAATGGGCAACTTTAGCCAGTGTGAAGTTGGCAGTATTAGCAATGTTGTTATGAGGATATTTTTTACTTTATATGTAGAGTCAGGTAGCATTACTTCATAACTGTCCTTTTTACATTTTGAAGTTTTATATTTTCTTTGTTGAGCTGTTTGGACTGTGAGAACTGTAATTTTATTTTGCTGTTGTTAATGATGCCATTCTGAAGCATTTTGTTCTGACATTTAGCATATGGGCATGGCAATGCATTTGAACAGTATCATGTTTTCTTCCAAGTTTTAAAACACGGTATGCATAATATTGTTAAACTTAGAAAAGGAATAAGACGGCTGAGATGTTTTTTCAGATGAGCCCCCAAGGTTGAAGCATGATGAATTTGGTCTTTTGTCCATGTCAATTGCTGATCGTGACACTTTGGGTTCTCAATTTGTTATTACTTTTACGTCTAATCATCATCTTGACAGGTTTGTTTTAGCAGTTTGTTGGAGAGAATATGTATTGTAGCATTTGCTTAGTAATTATTAACTTTCTATGTTGATATATCAGAAAGTATGTGGTGTTTGGGAAGCTTGTGCAAGGCGAAGAGGTACTCAAGAAAATTGAAAATGTGGGTGATGAAGAAGGGATGGCAAATGTAACAGTAAAAATAATCAACTGTGGTGAATTCAATGATGGTTAGATGGATTTGCTTTCTCATTTAAATATTTCAACACCTGTTCTATTTTTTCCTCGCTATGTTTATCTAGTACTTTTGTAAGTATTTGGGTCTGAATAGTCTGACAGTGAAGTTCTTTCAATAATCATCTTTGTTGCCTCTTTATGCAGAAAAAAAAAGTGCAGGTAAATTAAAAATGGTAAAAGATACTTCCCCTACTGGTAACAGACATGAAGCACACAAGAAGGGAAAGCACAAGAAATCTTCAAGAGATAGGAGGAGGAAGAGAAGAAGATATTACTCATCTGATTCAGAGAGTTCATTTGATTCTGATGTAGAATCTTCTGAATCTAATACTGATTCTGAATCATCAACGTCGTCATCAGAAATTAGTTCTTCAAGTGAGGAGAAACCTAGGAAGAGGAAGAAATCTTCCAAAAAAGAAAAACATAGGCGTAATAAAAGAAGGGAAAAGCGTCGTGAAAAGAAGCGCAAAAGACGTGAGAAGAGGTCCAAACGTAGATCAAGAAGGTTGGAAACTAATTCCTGTTCTTAAATTAGATCTTTTTCTTTATCACCTTGCTGATACTGGTCTGAATTTTTTCACCTTATTCTGTTTATTAGGACAAGTGCATCTATACTAATGGTTGTAACTTTAAAAGTAAAACCTGTGAGGGAAAAAAAGTAAAATTGGCTGATTGTATGTTCTGATTAATCACTTCAATTTTGGAGGAAGGGTTCCATTTAAATGGTGCATTCATTGAAAAAATGATTTTCTGTTGTTCTGTGTCTCTGGTCGTGTTGTTGTTTATCCTCTTAGTTGAAATAAGCTTTTTTACATTTCAATGTTCTTGTGCTCTCTTATTGTGCAAGTCATAAATTTGCTTAACGTATGTGAAAAGAATTTTAACCCCAATTGGCAATAAGTTCAGCTAATAATTATGAAATGCATTTTCTATGGAATGCAAGTTTTAGTTAGGGTGCTCATATTGAATTGTCCCGAACTTCCAGGGGGTCAGATAGTCTGACAGATACTGAGAGCAAGAGCGGGAGTGAAAGTAGCTCTGATACTGATGGTTTGGACGTACAAGCAAATGATAGGAAACGCAAAGACCCTTTTTCAAGGACAGGTACTATTCTCAACAATTGATGTATCGTAGTCAGCTTATGTATCCAATTGGACTGCTTTTTGAGTAATAGATGTCATCTTAGATTTTATTGTGGATGTTTCATGTTGATACTCTTATCATGTCTTCTTGTTTGCTTTCTTCTTTCTGCTTGAATTCGAAGGTGGGATGTTGTGGTTTAGTTTAAAGTGCTGCGTGACCTAATCTTGATAGAAGATATTATATCATGGAAAGAAACTTATTCTTTAGAAATTGTAGATCGTTGCTAATTGTGATTGGCCAGGAAATTCTTGTTATGTCACCTTGCACATTAAAATTACGCTATCTTTACTTTTCTACGGTGAATTCATTTGGTATATGAAGATTGATATATGCTCCTCGCAATATGTATAATATTTTTAAACTCCTTTATGATGTAATGCAGTTCTCAGTCAGTCTCCCATGCTTTTGGTGGAAGATGCTGCTTCACTACCCTCTAGGAAGAGGGATGAACAAGATATGATTGGCAAAGACGGTGGGTTGCCCAAGGAGAATGGAAGACGATCTGGCAATGGCAGCAATGCAAATGCCAGATCTGATGGGAGTGAAGATAGACAACCAGATATTGTAGATGATCACCCAGGGAAATCTAGGTCTACTTTCCATTCTTCTAACAACTCAGTTATTCTTTATGCTTACCAATTCTCCCAGAGCCTGTATGTTATTGAAAGTTAATCAGCAGGAGTAGAAGCATGAGCCCCAAGAGGGCCATGAGTAAGAGTATGAGTATTAGTCCTCGGAGGAGTCCGACGAAGAGTCCAAGTGTTAGTCCAAAGAGGAGTATGAGCAGCAGAAGCAGTGCCAGTGGAAGCCTCCCTTATATGTCACCTAGGAGGACTGTCAGTAGAAGTGTGAGCAGCACAAGTCCTGTCAGAATTGTTGGCCGAAGTCCAGTAAGGAGCAAAAAGGCTGGAAGCCCAGGCAGGAGTCCTGTCAGATCACATTTGCGAAGAAGTATTAGCAGGAGCCCTGTGAGATCTCGTTCTCAGAGAAGTATTAGCAGGAGCCCTGTCAGATCCCGTTCACGAAGAAGCATTAGTAGGAGCCCATTGAGATCCCCACCTCGGAGAAGTGTTAGTAGGAGCCCACGTAGAACATTGCGCAGATCGATTAGCAGAAGTCCGATAAGCCCAGTTAGATCATATCGGAGAAGCATTAGCAGAAGCTCAGGTAGGGCTCCACCAAGGAGGAGCACCAGCAGAAGTCCTATTAGGGCGCCAAGCAGGAGCAATCGTCGTAGTTATTCCAGGAGCCCTAGCATTGTTCGTAGGGCAAGGTCTCGATCACCAGCTAGAAGTTTATCTAGAAGTATTTCACCTGATGGATCTCCAAAACGTATCAGAAGAGGGAGAGGTTTTAGCCAACGATACTCTTATGCTCGACGATACCGAACTCCCTCTCCAGAACGTTCTCCTGTGAGATCATACCGTTATGGTAGTAGAAGTGACAGGTAAGATATTATTGATTGGCATTTTACTGTCTTGATGTCTTACTGTTATTGGAGAATGGCAGATTTGAGTTCATGGTGCTTTTCATTTCTTGCTTATTATTTCAGATACTCCAGTTATAGAAGATATTCACCTAGGCGTTACAGAAACCCTCCAAGAAGAACTCCCCCAAGGTCAGTTGAGATTTATTACCTTTGTTGCCCTTAAGATCATCTGAATTAGGATTTTAAATTGTCTGCAACTTCAATTGCAGCTATTTTTTCATTTCTTAAAAAAAAAATGTGGCTATGATATTGCAATTGCTTTCCAATCCATTACTACAATAAGTGGTTATGGTCGGGATGGCCACAATTGTGCATATATTACCAACAATTGAGCTGCTATGACCAATTTAAAACCTTGATTTGAACATCATGTTCTCTTTAGAAATGTAATGATTTATAGATGATAGCCTGGAATCGTCACAATTCTGCATACATTGCCCAGAGTTGTTCGCATCACATTGTAATCTGCTGTAACCAATTCAAAACCCTGATTTTAATAATATGTTTAGAAATGTCATGCTCTACAGATGATTCTTCTCTTTTGTTATGTCCAAAATTGTCTCCAGAAATATGTTTACTGACACTGTTGGTAGTTAAGGTGTTAACTTTACCATGATTCAATCTAACAGATATAGAGGCAGGAGAAGTAGAACTAGAAGTCTATCAGTATCACGTAGCCCACGTTATCGTGGCCGTCACTATGACCGCAGCCGTAGCCCAGTTCGCAGCCGTAGCCCAGTTGATGTGTCCAGGTCTCGAGGTTCGCCACGAGTTGAGAGGCGTAGATCACCATCTAGGAGCCAGAGCCCATCAGAGTCAAGATCATCATTGGACTCGCAGTCTCCCAAACGAGTGAGCAAAGAGAGACAAAGGTCAAGGTCATCATCTGGAAGCCTTGGTGGAAAGAAGGGTCTAGTGTCATACGAGGATGGATCTCCTGACTCTGGCCAAAACTAAAATCAGAAGCTGTAAGGGTTGCAATAATATTTGGTAGGAAAGTTTGTTAGAATACACCAAGTCTAATGAGCTTGAGCTTGCTTACGAGCTGTGGTTTTCTTCTGGCCAACTGAGTTGTATTTCTGGTTTTATTTTATCCTGCTAGAAGTTGTTTCAGAGGTTGTTACATCATTGGTGTTTTATAAGGAGATTTTGGAAGTTATTAATTTGGATTGTATCAATAGCTGACGTCTGGATGTTATTTGACTTGCACTTTCAACCGTATCTTGTAGTGTGAAATCTTTACTGAGTTTGAGCTGAAATGATGTAGGCTGACCTGGAAAAGATGAAACTTCTCGTACTTTTACTGAGGCCAAATGTTGAAACAAATGTGGGTTTATGCATATGATTATTAGGTCGTCCTGTGGGGTGGCCTTTACTATTGTTTATATAATCTTTGTCGGAAATGTGCCCAGAACCGTCTGATAATGGGGAGCCAGGTTCTCTAAGCCATTGAAGATGTTCCATTCTTGTGCAGTTCATTTTTAACTACATCTATGTGAGATTTATATCAATATGCGATAAATTTTAATAGAACAAGTAAAAACTGGTTAATTAGAATAGAGGATTTGGTCTCTACGGAGTCTTCTGAACTGGTCGCATGTGAAAATCGAAAGAGAGAAGTTGAAATTTTGTCATGGTTATATTTTCATTCAGGACCTCGGATGCTCTTAATGGCTGTGGCTTCCTATCATATTTTGTCTACAGGTTAACGATCATAAATTCTAGGAAAAGGGTTGGACTGAACGCCCAGAATGGATGTTCCCCATATACTGCACTCTGACTTGGCTCCAAAGAAAAATAATTTCAAATGTTGAGTAACCAATTAGAATTAAATATCAGAATTTAGTTAACATGAAGTGATCCAAATCTCAAATAAATCCACCAAATGATATGTAAAATAAGGTAAAGGTAACTAAACTCAAACCGAAAAGTCAGGTAAAAGGGACGGCAATTAACCTTTCCGAAAACTCTGCGGTTTAAGTTGTCTGGAAAAGTCTACATCCAAAAATTTTCAACAATAACAAATAAAATGGTTAATTTCTTATCTTTATAGATAATTTGTTTTTATAAAATACATTAATTTTATAAAAAAATTAATCATTAACTGCACCAATTACTGGACAATAACACTAAGCCCAACAAATTAGTGAAAACAGAAAATGTGCTTAATATTTACGAATTGATATGGTAAAAAAAAATCATATAAAATAAAAAATATTATGATTAGTAATAAAATATAATAAAATAATATTTATTGATTATTATTAAACTAAGGATATTTAAGTAATAAATTACTAAAATTCCTATTACTTTTATAATTTTCTTATCATTAATAAATTAAACTAAATCATTATTCATTTATGATACAAGTTATAAATGAAATAAGAGAAAAATGATTATATTATTTATTAGTATTATCAAATAATTAATAGAAATTTAATTTACAAAGTTAGTATATTTTCATATAAAAATAAATACATTAAAATAATTGATAATAAAAGTATGTGAATATAATAAAATAATAATTCTTTTACAAAATTCCGTTAATTAATATTAAAATTATGATTTACAAATAAAAATAAAGTTTTGATCTACTAGTTTATTATTATGTTAAACTAATAATTATATTATTAATTAATAATAAATGAGATAAATTAACAATGTTATAACTGATTACTAATTATTAATAAAAATAAATTAATATTACATATCAAATATTATTATTATCCTTTTGAATATAAGTAATAATATATAAAAATATGATATATCAATAAACCAAAATATATCAATGTTGTACTTGTAATCTCTGTATCAAGCTATAAAAG
>JAOSBN010000008.1:20642064-20662739 GCA_027563595.1 Erythroxylum suave | reverse complement strand
TTTATTAATAATAAATATTTTCATTACAAAACTATAACTAGAAGAAAATTAAGTTATAAGTAAATACACTTGCTTTCCAGGGCACTATATTTACATAACTCCAACAAAGATCTCCTTGGGGTCTTCAAAAAAGTTGTAGAACTCAGAGTTCTCTTTGAAAGTATACTTAAATGACCTTAATCAGAGATCCACATAACAAATTATGCCTAAAATACTAAAAACTATTCTTAAACAATGACAACACCCAGTACTCAGATTCCAGCCAGATTTAGAAACCCTTAGATACATAGTTCATATTCAACTCCTTCATAAAATTATATCCGTATGCTTATAGTTTAATATAAATAAGAAATAATCCCATTTGGATAACTAAAAATTAAGATATGGCTAAAATAAAGATGCATGTTTAGTTGAAGCACTCCATCTAACATATTCCAGCACACTTCATCATCAACCTTACATGCAATTAATCTCCAATCAATCATTATCAAGACATATTACAACCAAAAAGTTTTATAGAAGCATTAATAGTACATCAATAATCATTTTTCATGCTTTATACTTTCACTAATTCGGACTCTAAGGTACTCAAAAATTTGGAATTAATATAAGGGTCCTGTACAGGGGTCTATCACAGGCAGTATTAGGAAAACAAGCATAACTCAAGATCTAGCCACTATTTTCTCAAGAAACTTTCACAGAGGTCAAGCTACTACGTGTATCAACAACTTTTATTCTTTGTATTTCTTCAAATTAGTGCTCTAAGGATATGTAAAATAGATCAAAAAATGAAGATGAAATTGAAACCAGAATTCCAACTTATCTTGATAACCTCTTTCCTTCTCCTCTTCTCTTGCCCTTTTTCTCTCCTTCTCTTTTCGTTTTCGTTTTTCTCCCTCTTCTAAACTTATGGATGACCTTCATTCTCAATTCTATTGAATTTTCGTTCATTTTTTATAGAAAATTCAAGAAGGTCAAACGAATCCATGTGTCACCATTCCATTAGTCCATATGTCACCATTCTCTTGGTACATATGTTATCCTTCTATTGCCCCATATGTTACTATTTTATTGGTCCATGTGTCACTTACTATAGGCTCCATATGTAACTCATTTAAGCCTCCATATGTAGCTACTTATAAGACTACACATGTTACCAATTGTAAAGCTACATATGTCACCATTCTATTGCTCCACATGTCACAAGTCTAAGGTGTCATTTTTCACAAATTTAAATGGCCACTTGTCACAATTATACTTAGGCCATTTTTCATCCATTTAACTGAGCCATTTGTTACTTATTCCTAATGCCACATGTGACCATTTCATAGGCCTAATCAACCTAAATTCTTATGTTTCAATTTATCTTGCTCTTTAGCATTTTTTTCTTAGACTAGATGCACATGTCACCTCATCAATTGCTCAATTGTAATAATAAATTCCTAATTCACTAATTATAATCCATCAATTTATGTTATTGGTAAATCAAAATGCAAGACATTAGGACTGCACATTCATATCACATTCATTTTCGTTCCATACCCCTTAGTATGATAATTGAGTGCATATACTATTTTTGCAATGTTTTCTAAATCATGATTCATATGTGTATTTGAATATTATACATGTGCATGAAATGCACCTCATGAATTCTTAAATGAAATAACTCATGTGACTCAATCTAATAGTTTAATCTCTTAAAAATTTCAGGAGGTGAGATATTACAGATCTTGTGTGAGACCTGATTGTTTATTAGAAAGCTTAAAAGCTAATTAGGGCTAGGGATGTTTGTAATTGAGAGATTAAACGTTCAGTAGTAAACCTAATTAGAGATTATTATTTAGGGCTTGCGATTATAACTCGGCAGAGAGTAATCCTCCCTTCGATAGTTTAGAACCGACAACTCATTAACACATAAATGACTAGGTTGGCATTGATGATATGAAAAATCCCCTCCCATAATTTGGTAATTCTTGTTGTTTAATTTTCCATTATTAAGTTAGTGTGCTCAATTTTATTTAATTTATGTTAATTTTACAATTTAATTTTCTATCACTCCATATTCCCGTATTTACTTTTCTGTGTAGTTTTTATTTTCTTTTTAATAATTCTTAGGCCTTAGATAATTAGAATTAGATTAGGTTACCAACTTCTCGAGGGATCAACACCTCAAGTACTACAATTCACAACCCATACACTTGCAGTAGTTTGAGGGCTTAAAATTGTAAAACTTCATAACATCGATCAAGTTTTAGTGCCATTGTCGGGGAGTAGTAGGATTAGTTTAGTTCTTACATTCTAAGGCATTTTTATCACTCTTGTGTCTATACAATTGTATGAAAAAAAGAGTTACTCAAAGTACAAGTTAGATCGCAAAAACCTTAGCACTCAACATCAC
The DNA here is from genome assembly GCA_027563595.1 of Erythroxylum suave. Lineage (NCBI taxonomy): Eukaryota > Viridiplantae > Streptophyta > Magnoliopsida > Malpighiales > Erythroxylaceae > Erythroxylum > Erythroxylum suave. Next base: position 20,660,341 of record JAOSBN010000008.1, on the reverse strand, counting down.
TCACTTAGAATGAGCCATTCGATAGGCCAAATGCTAGGAAGAAGAAATAGAGGAACCAATGGCACAAGAATTTCAACAAGAGTTCAATAAAGGAGGACATCAAAGCAACCAATTGCAAACCCTTATGGATTTCATGAGATCAGGGTTTAATGTTACTAATCAAGGAGTAACACGACCATCAGTTTAAGACTTTTCTTTTGAGATTAAAACAACCCTATTGAGCATGTTGTAAATAAAGGTGCAATTTTATGGTTTGACCAATGTAGGATCCCAATACATATATTGTAAACTTCTTTGAAATATGTGATACCTTCCGATATCATGGGATGTCAGAAGACGTCAGCATAAGGCTTTTCCTATTAACGCTGAGGGATAGAACCAAACTTGGTATCACTCGTGAGCCCGTTAGATGTACAACATGGGAGCAATTGGTGCATGTATTCCTAAACAAGTATTTTCCCCTCACTAAGATGATGAAGATGATAAAAGAAATCATGAACTTCCAATAGAGTGATGGGGAATCATTTTACGAGGTATAGGAGAGATATAAGGAGTTACAAAAGAGGTGTCTACACCACAACCTACCAAAAGAATTCTTGTTACAAACTTTTTACAATAGATTCAATCCACCCACAAGATGTACCATAGATGCAGCATTAGTCGAATCGTTTATGCGAAAGACTATTGACAAAGGGGAGTTTGCTGGAAGAAATGACTAGTAATAGCTGTTTATGAACAAATCAACGAAGTAGACAAAACACAACCCTCTGAAAGCAAAAAGGAACTATAGCTATCGATCAAGTAATAGAAATGCAAGCTAAGATAGACAACTTGACTCAACAACTAAACAATATGAAGGTCTCTTCTTCAACCACTATAAATGCTATTCATAGAAGGTATGAGCTATGTGGATAGGATAGTCATGACACTATTAATTGTTTCTTGATGAAGGACCAAGAAGTAGAGCGAGTTAACTATATGGGTGCACAAATCGGTAGAGGTGGAGGGAATAATCCTTATTCAAACACGTATAACCCTAGGTGGAAAAATCAATCTAACTTCTCTTTGTCAAACAATATGAAAGGTCAATTATAACTTCAAGGACCAACTCTAAGTTGGATAATATCTTAGAAAAGCCTCGAGGAATGGAAGATGTTCAAAAGATGCTAGAACAAAAATTTGAACAAGTCACGAATAACTAAGACTCCTCCATTCACAGCATGGAAGTCCAAATGAGCCTGTTAGTAGATGCATTATTAACCTAAAGTGCGGGAACCCCACCCTTCCAAGAAACACTGAAATGAATCCAAAGGAGAGAATAATAATTATCACTAAGGTTGTTGATGAGAGTACCAATCAAGTTAAAGACGATAGGGAAAAAGAAATACAGAAGACCAATGAAAGTTCACTACGAATTCAATATAACCTATTTGAATAAAAGAACTATCAATCTCCAATTCCATCTATTTTAGCATAGCAGAAGTCAGAAGAAATGGAGTAAAAGGAAGTCTTTGATGTGGTAGAACAATTGCAAGCACAACTAACCATATGGAATTTATCAAAGAGAGGGTTGAGAATGAATTGTCAAGTGGAAGGAACTCCATCGAAATGCTAACACTATCACAAAATAGAGATGATCTGGGAGAATTTTACCTCCATGGTACCGTTGATAGTGTTAAAATAAATAAAGCATTCATAGATCTAGGGGCTAGAATCAGTATGATGCCTTACAAATTGTGTAAAAAATTGTAGTTAAGGAAGACGAAACCTACTAGGATGTGTGTTAAAATGATGGATGGATCAGTCCTTCATCCTAGAGGGGTAATTAAAGATGTTCAGTTTAAGATTGACAAATTCACCTTCCCCATGGATTTTGTTATTTTGGACATCGAAGAAGACATGGAAACACGAATTATCCTTGGACAACCATTCTTAGTGTAGCATCCCATCTCTCAAATGATTGAGAGATTTAAAGAATTGGACTAATGAGTCCTATGAGTGTCAGCATATAGCATGAAATTGGTTCATTTATGACATGAGTTCATAAATGTATTCAAAGGCATAATATGAGCATACATACATAAATTCTAAGTTAGACAAATGACACTCAATTGACATGTTTCAGGGCACGAAATTGAATTTAATATGAGATATGAATATGCTTTTCCAATGTCTTGTGCTTTGGTTTACCAAAGACAAGAATTGATGGATTATAATTAGCAAATTGGAATTGATTGTCATAATTGGGATATTGATAAATTAACATGTACATTTAGTCTTGGAAAAATACCAAGTGGCAAGAATAATTGAGACATGGAAAAGGAGGATGACTAAGCCTAAAATTGAGTGAGATTTGACATAGTTAAATCTGTGACAAATGGACTAGTAAATGTGTGACAAAAGAATCAGTTATTATGTGACAAGTGGAGCAATTAGTAGGTGACATGTGGAGTAATAATTTAATAAAAAATGGCAATTTGTGGTGTGGTTTAGTCACAACATTTTGATTAAGTGAATGTAATACATGCCTTAGGACAAATGCTGAGTTTAGAAGTTGACACCTGGTAGCTTGACTAAGCAAAGTTTCTGCAGATGCCTTCACTCTTTTCTCTCTACTAAAATTGCTCTTCCCTCTTCTCTGTAACTTGCCTAAAACTTAGTCCAAATTGTTACAAAAATAGACATGTTAACCCTACACAAAATTGTCTAGAAACTAGCCGAAAGTGATCATCTTATTGTTGTCTGATTGCACCTTGATTTGTGATTGATTTTGCTTGTTTGGAGACTTGGTTTAATCTAAGGTTTTATGTCAAATAGGATGCCTAATAGGGAAGTCATAATCTGAGATTTATGGCCTATTAAATAGTATAGGAATGATGCTTGAAATGGAATGAAATGCATGAGATATTGATGATGATATGTGTTGAAAAAATGATCCTTTTATGATAATTTTTGTTTTGGTTTTGATTTGTGAAAGTTATTAACTTGGAAGTTACTTAATGAATGTTTTTTGAATTGGTTTTGGAATAAAATTTATGTGTAATTGAGGCATGAATAGGGTGGAACTGAAGTGGAATTGATGAATTATGGTGAAGGGGTGTTGAAGGTGTATAATGTGAGTTAATTAGAGTGGTTCCACTAAATAGACATCATTGTTTTAGCCATAACTTGACCTATAGTGGAACATCCCACTGCCATAGCGTACATACCCAAACATTCAGGAACATTTAAGTACATATCCTATGATAAAGGCATGATAGAGCAAAACAGATCCAACTTACACATGGCATCATCTAACATAATCAGAAGTCATCAAATTTTAAAATCATTCATTGCATTCAATCACAACTATTTACACTATCTTCATTAGAAGAATATAAACAAAATCTGATACAGGTTCTAGCAAAATCTACAAAAATAAAAGCTATAACTCTCTGACGTTAGCTGACAGACCTCTGAGCCATATCTTAGTCCAAATCGTTCTCCTAATCAAGAATAAACACTAAGTTTCCTGTCTTGTACCTGAAAAAAATCACGTTGCAATTTTTATGAGTTTTGTGAACTCAATGAGTGAACCATCATTGATGATTTCACAGGATTACACACACATCACATATATCACAGATATTTATTTAGAACATATAATTATTTTTTATATACTCACACATCATGATATAACATATGGCACTCATTACAGCTTTGCAAATCATTCATGAATTTCAATCTTATATGAATGTTGTATGCATGAGACTCATATTCGTTCTTATTATTGTGACTAAGTGCCTATCACATACTTATAAAAAGATTGGCCCATAGGGCTAAACCATAACAGAATTATGGAGCATAACTCTACATGCAGAACATATATCACAGAGCAAAGCTCTATATGGAAGCACTTCAAATTGGCTATTCAAGTCACAATGCCTTTATCTGAGCATGCATTTTATGAAATGCATCAAATATTGAATATGTCATATATCACAATCTTATACAAATGCTCAGACAAAGTTTTTTTCACAGTCATCAGACCTGAATGCGACATTCAACTTTTGTTAAGAATAAAATGTCATTCAAAATTCATATTAAATCAAAACACTTCCAATACATTCCCAACTATTAAACTCCTCGGACCTCAGGTTCGGAATCCAAAAACAACACACAAACAGTTCAATAATATTGGAAGTTTAACAAATCAAATTAAATTCAAATCAAATCAATCCTAGGAAATCATCTAGGTTGACTCACAGTACGCTCTACGAAGCTATTGCCTAGATGATTTGGAAATATTCAATTGGCATCCAATGTGCTCCTCTAAAACATATACAACACATTCACAAATATCACATTTTTGCACAAATGTACAAGTGTTCTTTTATGCACATCAATATATAGAAAGTATGCACAATGCATGTTCAATGACAATTTCGGGTATCTTATTGATTCTAATCATCAAAACATTCAGATATCAAGCCCTCATTAATATCATTTGTATTTATAATTTGGACCATTATAAAACAATGTGAAATCAATATCATAACCTAATTGATCACTTCAGATTTTCTACCCATAAGATTTCGGGTCAACTTTGCATAGTTAATTTGATAGGGTAAATGACAAAATTAGGCAAAACTTCTTTCTGTAAAGTTTTTCTAAAGTGTTTTAAGTTTCTAATTACTCTAAGATCATCCAATTTGATTCAGTATTCAATGAGATATGCACAAAATACCACAGACTGTGCGCATTTGAACTTTTGGCTAATACATGATCATACCCTCTAATTGTACAACTCATATATTTCAGCTCAGATATCCAAAATTTCAAAATTTATACCAATTTAAAGAAAAGAGAATAAGATACAACTTTGGCAAAGAAAACTCAGCCTAATTCTGCCCACATCAATATAGTTTATTCAATAACCACAGGACAAGATTTCTGTCCCTGGTGGTGCTACAGCCTAAGCTCATATTCAATTTCATGTCAAGTTTGAAAATCATAAAGACAGAATTAAAATTCTACTTATTCATGAAAGTTGTATAAATATGTCTCTAGGTTAAGATGAATCAAAAATAAACTCATTCAGATATCTACAGCTCAAGTTATAATTAGAAAACTGAAGCATGATCATGAAAATTTTCCTATTCATATCATGCCAGTAGACTTCCTCAGTTTCATCTTATCAATCACTTTCAAATCAATTCAGATAACTCTAAATTTTTATTGATAAAAATAAAAATATCTTAGGAATCCATTGGTTCAAGTTCCAAGTCATTTGGAGATCAGATGACAAAGTTATAGTAAAAAGAGTCATAACTGTTCAGTATGAGAAAGCTTGTTTATGCATTACCACCTACTACAGTAAAATCACGATTTTTACACGTTAATCTTCTAGATTTTCTTTGCAGAATGCTTCTCCATCTTCTTCCTCTCTTCTACTAAATCCCTCATCACAAACTTATACCCTTACATTTACTCCTTCATTTGTACACCCATGCAACTTATCTTATGCTAAAACAACTCAAAATGTAAGATTAGTTACAAATACCAAAACTAGAAAATTTTCACCACTATTCATCATCTTCAACCTTTGTTTATAACATTTTCTGCACGTTCTCTCTTTCCACTTACGCCATCATCTCTAATGTATACTCTTTGCAGTTCTACTCCTATTCCACTTCAACTTACTCTAAAATATCCAAAACGAAACTCATATACGACAACACCATTTTTCTGCTCTCTTTCTCTCTAGCATGCAAAATTCATCTTCTCCATTGAAAACTCATTTTTTTTCCACTTTTCCACTTCATATCTACTACATCCCAACCCCTCTAAAAAAAACATAAATCAAAAATCCAACAAACATCATAAACATCAAAAACTTTATACTCATTCACGCAAATTCCAGGTTCTGCATTTTTCTCTATTTTACATACATCTAATGCATTTTTCACCTTCTTCTACAATTTCATTTCATAAACAAAACCGGTTCATGTTTTAGAACCCTATCATATCCTCATTCCTCACCCTTATACTCACTTGAATTCATTTCTACGTATGCTCAACATATCCACACATATACTGTGAAAAAAAAAACAGAGTATATTATAAATCAACTTTCATGAATTTTCTGAACTCTTCCTAAGCACGGTTTAAGATATTTTGCAAGCTCAAAACTCACTTCAGCTCTATCTTATGACATATTAATCCTCACATATGCAGAAACAACATATCCATACTCTCATCCTTCATTCACTGTGACTACAAAGGGATGTTAAACTATCATAAAAAAATCATGATTTACCAAGGTTTCCAGCACACTATTATCAACTCTTTGTTAACATCGAAACTATACAACTTTCTCAATTCATGCATGAACTCATTTTCAACCATTAAACCAGTATCTAGAAAATTAAAACCACCACTTACTTGATTGATTCGATTATCCTTCCTGGCAACACACAGAGCACAGTTGATGTTTTGGTGGATGAGTGAGGAAGAACAGGTTTGGTAACAGTGAAAATTTCGGTGAAGAAAACAACGAAAGAAGAAAAGAAAGGTACATAATTTTTTTTCTTCCAAACCACTTGCTACGTGTCTTGTACTTTTGCATACAATACATTTGTCACTTATTTGTGTTGCCACATGTCGCAATACTATTGATCTATTTGCCTCTCTTTTTTTTCCCAAAAATGTCCCAAATTTTTAGAAATTTTCTAAATTCACCAAAAATTCCAAAATAATACTAATAGTCTTCAAATAAAATTTTCAGCTCAAAATAATTTACCAAAAATATCAAAATATACAAAATGTACAAAAATTTCCAAATCACATTTAAATACACTTTAATTAAATCCATCATTTCCATGAATAGACCAATTTACCCGGAAATGTCATTGGATACATGTACAATCATATGAATGTGCAAAATAAATGTGTATGTCACAATTAACTTATGCATCAAGTGTATTTTCCTAATTTCTCAATAATATATCATAATTTACTATTCTAGTCTTAACATGGGTAACAGGATGTCACATATAGATATCCATACGGGGTGATTTTAATTCTCCATTAAACTACATACATATGCCTACATACATAAGGGTTTTGAAATTTGGCTTGAAGTTGACTTTTGGTTACTGTCATTGTTTGAGAAACAATCTATAGTATTTTGGGTATAACTCTAAGGATAATGAACTAAAATTGTATTAACTTCAGTTCATTAGAAACTTAAGACATAGAGAAACATTGGTTTAGAAGAGCATATTACATACAAACCTCAGTTTCTATGTCATAATGGCCATACAAAACTAACCTAAAACCTGCTGAGAAAATATGGAAAAGGTGCACGAAAAGGATGTGGATAGATGCAACAACTTCCGTCACGATTGTAGGGAGGTAATCCCACGATCGTGGGCAGTGCTTTTGCATGGTAATGTTTTGATTTGTGCAATGGTTGAATCAATTAAAGATAAGTTACTTAAGTATGATGCATTTGGACTTAATTGGGGCTTAAAATGAACATAATTTGATGTTAGAAAAGTTGATTAAATGTGTGATAAGTTTTGATTGATCTTTGATGTTATACTTTAAGGAAAATGATTTTTGATAAAAATGAATCTAAGTTTGGAATGAAGGAGTGTTAAAGTAATGAAGATGTCTTTATGAATGCAAATGTATTCTAAGAGTTATGAATATTGTATTATGAATGAATGAATGAGAATTGGGAAATATGTGAAATACTTGTATTACTAGAAAAAAATGTGTGGTTAATGAATTGAGCATGATCAACTGTACTTAAGGTATTAATCTAAATGCAACCAAGACATATCCAAGAGACAATATGTGAATGATTATGAATTATGATTAAAGAAACAAACCCAAGATAGTCATTGAGCATACATTAAATATGGAACATATATATATCCATAATTGACTATATATTTGATTGATCAACTTTGTAATGTGAATTATGTGTACAATGTATGTGTATTTAGATGCTTAAGAGGGACACTGTCTTTAAGATATTGCTAGACCATCTAGGCAACAGCATATACGGGAGCGTACTATGAGTCAACTTAGATGGTATTTCTATGACTAATTTATTCTGTTACAATTATTGAATTGTTTATAATCTGAGTGTGAATTTTGGACATTAATAGTTTGAGGAGATTGATAGGGAATGTATTGGAAGTGTTCTGATTGCATATGAGCATATGATTCTGAATGATTTCTAAATACTCAACAAAAGTTTAATGTTAGACTGAGGTCTGATGAATATGAGATTCTGCCTATGCATCATAAATAAATGCCATTCAAAGCATATTCTATTATTTGATGCATTACATGAAATGCACAAATAAATGCGTTGTGATCAGAGTAGCCAGTCAGAAAGAGTTTTAAGCTCAGAATTTCGCACATAGAGCTTTGCTCTGTGATTTCCATATCTAACTGAGCCCAATGGTCTATTATCTGTATCTATATCTAAAAGGTGCTCACTCACAACAAATAATAATGAATCTAGAGTCTCATATGCATATGCATTTGTATATTTATGAATTGTATGATTATGAAACCTTTTCTGAAATTGTGATGATAAAGTGATATGCTATGATAATGTGATTGATTGGGTCCTACATGTTATGAAAGAATGTATGTGAAATTTGTGACATTCATTATGTCTTTTTGAGATGGAAAATGTTGTGAAATTGGCTGGATATGTGATATTTATGTATTTGATTTGAGTGAGATCATCAATGATGGTTCACTCTTTGAGTTCTTGGAACTCTTCAAAAATTGCAACGTGACATTTAATATTCAGAAGAGATAGACCAATTAGAGTAAAGCCATTTCATATGAAAACGAGCTAGTAGTTAGGATCAGTTTGCACTTACGTATGTCTTTAGTCAATTTTGTATTAAACATTGTAGTCTACATTTGATTTACATTGTATAAGTGAATTTTTAAATGTAATGACTTTTTTGACCAAATATGTTTGTAATAAAATGGGCCTAAATGAAATATGAGCTGTTTAAGATGTGTTTGATGTGTGGAAATTTTGCAATAAGTATTTTCGATCATCTTAACATGCCATCCTCGTAGCATATGTTCTTGAATACCATTAATGTTTTCGGGCATATGCTCTATAAGAGTGGTGTGTTACATTTGACCACTGCCCGATCAATTATAGACATTAATAGGATGAACTAAATTTAAGAGTGAGGGATGACAAGGTTTCATTCGAGGTGTCCAAAGTTATTAACCATATTCACAAATTTGTCAATGCTATGAAAAGCAACGAGTTTTGTCAATAGGTTGAACAAAACCATGTTTTGCCTAAATGATTGAATAATGCTTACTTAAGGAAGGCTAAGATCTTAGAGTCCTACAGTTTGGTACTCCATAATACCAACTCTAAATCAAAATTTAAGCACAGGACAGGACAGACAAGCTCTATTTTTGTACCACCATAATAATGATAACTAGTATCATTTAGTAAAGAGCATGAAGAAGAAGAAGAAGAAAAGGGCAAGGAGATGGTTCTCAACAAACTTGAAGAGAACAACAACTACCTTGAGGTCCACATGGATGCCATGGAGAAATAATTAAAGGAGGTAATGTGACATTAGTGCTACCAAACTAAGAAATTACTGAAGTTTTTTTAGTTCAAGGCATCCAAGTCCTGTGTCCTACTTTATCACCTCCACAATCTTTATGAGTATTCTTGCCTTTCTTTTTTATTCTTTTAGTTTTCACTTTAAGGATAATACGTTGTTTATGTGTGGGGACATGTATGCAATTGTATATCATTTGTGTGTTAATTTGCATTTGCATTATATTAATTTTTTTAATTAAATTAGCATTGTAAACAATTTTTTGCATCATGTGTGCATTGTATGAATATGTCAATGGCATCAAATTGAAAGTAAGAAGCTTATCTATAAACCTGATCTTCAAATTTATAAAGAAACATCAGCTTAACAAGTTTGTGTTTTAAGTGCTATTGAGGTGAATATACATATTAATTAGAATAATGTACTTATTTTTTCATTTTTTAACACTTGATTAGGTGCACTTATAATTAAATTCATTTAAATTTGAAGACATCTTTAGTAGCCTTTCATAGGAGTTATTTGTTAAAGTAGTGCTTTAAAGGCAATCACCTTTAGCTCTTTTGTACAAACTTCATTTTGAATAACAAACTAAAAGGAATTTTTCATTAATTTGATATTCTTTTATATATGAATTGATGTTGATCTTAAATCGAATTAATGAAGTCAATGATACAAAACATAACATGAAGGAAATCATAATGAGATTATGATAATGAGATTCCTATCATGTACAATTATGTTAGTATCTAAATAATCCCTAGTCATAGGATTAATAAGAAAGGAGATTATTAATCTAGATAGACTAACATATGTTATACTTCTTTATTTGATCAAGCAGTGGATCTTATAAACTGTAAACATGAGATGTTTAGAGTTAACATGTGGATGCTTACTAAAGGTAGTAAGTACTTTGGATGACCCACTATAAGATTATCATATGGATGATCTATCAAATGTCAGTGACTAACCTCATCATAGCAATGATGCAAATATCCTTATTGAGGTGCTCAATGATATCTTAGATACTAATCATGTGCTTTGACATCTTCCTTGTTTCCTCAAGATGAGGTCACTCTTAGGGTGGTGATTGGGTACAACTATTATTATTCAAAGGTAATTGGGAAGCTAATAAAGGATTTACCAATCCTGATAAAAGGAGATGATACCCACAACCTCTTGTTATGGTCATTACTTGAGAATCTCTAGTTAGAGTAGTTATGTGTCATGAAGAGAGTCTTCAATGACACATAGAGTAATGAGATCTCAGGACAAGAACTAACATCACTTGGACTAGATGGGACGTAGTCAGCCTAGTGGGAGTTGAAACATAACCCATGCTCCGAACCAAGTGGGGTATAGGATGGTGAAAGGAAGAACTGCACGGTAATTGTCTATAGAAAGGTTCATAAGTTAGATAATTAACTATTGAATAGTTCATGTGTTAATCCATTTATATTCTGGTAAATTGGCATCATGAAACTCTTCATGATTTGCTTGAATTAACAGTTAATTTAAGTGCCTAAAATAAACAAGAACCTAAGGGTCACATTTATAAAAGATCGGATGAAAAATAAGTGTGTCTGGCCTAATTTAAGCAGGCCACGATCGTGACAAAGGATATGAATATATATATAAGTGAGTTCTTCACTTATATACACAAGCTTCTTCCACTTCTTACACACTCAAATGATAGAAAAGGGTTTTAGAAGAGTTATAGAGAAAGTGAGAAGAGTTCTTGAGTTATCTTCATGCAAATTTATACAATTGTTGTATAAATCAACATGCATGCAAGATAACCTTGAACTATCATCTATTTGAACCTCTACTTCAATTCATCAAGTTCAATGTTCTAAAGCCCTTACAAATTATTTCATCTTCTTCTTTGCATTTCCTTAGGTGATCAAGGAAGGGTTTGGTGTTTGTAATAACCCAAACAAGGAGACGAAACAAGAAAGGAGGAAATACATAAGGTAAAAAGTTATGTTATTTCATGTTCTTTAAATATCTTTGCATGCATGTTAGATTATGTAGTTTAAGGGTTTTCATTGTATCAGAATCTTGATTCCAACACTTCCACTGTATCTGCATGCATGTGATCCATGAAACCATGGCTAACCCAACAGTGGTATCAAAGCAAGTTTATGCATGTAATAGAAGTTGTATTGAACATATGTAAAATGTTTGTTGTGGCTGACTTGCATGTTGATTCAAAAAACTTAGTGTAAAATGTAGAAATTTTTTTTCTAATTTTCTCTAACATAAGTGTTTATAAGGTTTTATTTTAGCTTTCTGCCAAAGGACACTACAATTGAATATCATTTGCTATTTTATTTTGAATTTATATCTAAACCATTCATATGTTGATTTCTGGGATTTTATGGAAAACTGATTGCTTATGTTGATTTTGAAAATTTTGTAAGACTTATAAGAATTTTTTTATTCGTTTTTTCTTTTACAAAAATGTTTATAAGGTGTTATATTGTGTTTTAAAAGGAAAATCCAATGTAATGTCATTTTCTATTTTATTACGAATTTAGTTTTAGCTTGATGCATTTATGAAGTTCTGGAAAATTTGGAAATGTGATGCACATGCTTGCATGAAAAATCCATTTTAAATTTTATAAAAATTGTTTTTATAAATTTTATACATGCATATGTATGATGAGAAGTTTCCACATGTATGACACTTGTTGTTAAAGTGATTATCTTATGCATGTATGATGTAATGATTGACTATTGTTAGAAGTAATGTGACAAGTGTCACATACATGTGTGTGCTGATATTTTCCTATTTATTAATAAATATTTCCTAAGAATTAGGTCCTGGAATTTTTTATTAGACACATTTACAATATGTATAATACTCTGGAATATTTCCAGAATTAATAGAATTTGATTCGATTAATAAATAATGTCAAAGTCAACATTGATCAACTTTCTGAAAGTTGATGGAGTTGACTTACTTAATGACATAATATATGTAGTTCGATTATGAGACCTGAATAAGGTTCCTATGTAATAAGATATATATTATTTTGATGAAAATAACATGTTTAATGCATGTACTCGAAATTAGGATTCCAAAAATTTTCTAAACATCGAATTGGTCTCTTTAGTGTCTAGTAGGTTAACTTATCTTGACAATTTTGGCCATCAAGATAATTTTGGCATGTGCCAAAATTGTTTAGGTAAATTTGAGATGGCCTAGGGATATTATAGAGGACTAAATGGTGTATAAGAATTTTGAAAACCCTAGGGATTCAATTAGAATCAATCCAAGTAGAGCATAGCATTTCTAATGTGACTAGATAAAGGCATATATACAAGGATTAAAGTGTTTAATTTGGACATCAAAATAATTGGAATTTAGGGTTCCTAATCAAATTGCATTCATAATTTGGATTAGGCAAGACTAATAATAGTACCCGATTAGGTTGAAGAGTTGAATCCAATCACCTTCAGATGCATAGTCAAGTCACAACCTAAAATAAGCCTCCTTTGTGTGACACATACATTAGATGCATTTTAAGGGTAGTTATGGAAATAGGCTCAATTCAATTGAGTTGTCCATGTTGGATTGAAAACAAAGGCATGCAAGATTTATTTAAATAGTAGATTTCAAAACTTTTTCAAAATAAAAAATGCAGCAGAAATAACATAACCAAATCAACATGTTTCAGCTATACATGATACGATATGAGGAAAATAATTTACATAAGAATAAGGTGGTAGAAATATACCGACTCCTTGCTACAGCTTTGACTCGTCACTTTTGTATACTCTCCTTTGTCAATGTATCCTCTCCTTATTGTTGAATCCTAACCAATCCAATCTACCACTTGTTCTTCTTGGACAACTTGGTTAACAAGATCATTCAGTGGGAAAGGAGAAGAAATATTTTTTAAGGGATTTTTCTTAGAAGAAAGAAGCAAAAAATTGAGACTCTTATCATTCAAGTTTCGACTATGCATTTATAAGAGGAGAGAATGAGTCAAAAAACCAAAATGAAAGAACACTTCTTCTCTCCTTGTTAATTTTGGTTATCATGAAAGAAAGATGTGACGTGCATCCAATGCATCACTTCATTCTTTAATCAATCATAAAGAAGCCAATAAATGACACTCTTCTCATTTGTTTAAGATGGCTATATGAAAGACCGATAACCTAAATGAGACGTTCTCATTTTTGGTTATGGATGAAAGAAGGAAGAGAGATAAATCAAATGCACCTCTTTCTTTCTTTAATAAAATGAATGCTAAAAGGTTACATTACATGCCATCATTAAAAGACAACCATTAAACCATTTAATGATAAGATCATTACTCCATTTAATGAGGATAAAGCATGATAAAAATTGTCTTTAATTTAGCAATTCAATGCTAAATGTGCAGCTCCACATTTAGGTACAAAAACCCGAAATATGCCCTCCTTCTTTCTTTAGTAACTTTGTTTCAATTTAATTAATCTAAGTAATCAAATTAAACCAAAGTCAAGCCCAATATTAAAATGTTCATTTGGGCTTCTAATTAAAGTAAGGCTAACATTCAATCATGGGTTTTAAAACCTCTATTTATGTTTCTTACTTTGCTTGATAACCTTCCTAGAAGCTAAATTGGGAATCTAATTGGACTTATATAATTCAAGCTCCAATAAGCCCGGAATTAATTTAATCTTGTTAGAATTAATTCCAGCTTATTAACCAAATTTCATTCCTATAAAGACAATTGGTTAAACTCTTGAATTACTAAGTATTATGAGAATAAATGTTTCAAATAAGATGTCCAATTGCAAACTTTATTATAGCCATCCACTTAATAAAGGGTAAAATTACCGTTTTGCTCTTATGTTGGTTTTTCCTTCTAGATTTCCCGTTTTACTCTATATGGTGATTAACACATAAGATCTCATCTTGGTGCTGAGAATGGATGGGTAGCTAGTCCATCAAACTATTGGCACTAGTTTAATCAGCAAACTCCGTAAAAAATCTAAAAGTGATGATATCACTATAAACTCTTTAATTAATTGAATGTTTCATGATACATGTTTCAATTAATAATTCCAATATACAGACACTGGATTGATATTTTGTACAAATCCATTCCGATCATATCAAGAATTATAATGAAACACATATGAGTTCAACACTCATCAAGATTGTGGTTCATAATAACAGAATGCTAAGTTCCATGTTTTAAGATTAAAGTAACGACCCCCTTTAGTCTTTAAAACATACTTGATTCTAGATTCATTTAATAGTTCCATTATCGATAGTCAACTCCTATCATGATATGAAACTCATCATTCCCTTGAAGTAAACTCTTTTGCTTACATGGAGATAAATTGCAACACTAGAGTCTAAACCATATTCAAGTGACCAACTTGATTATTCAACTGTGAATCAACTAATATAGATTATAATAATATACTTGTTTCCCATACATCTCCATGTATATATATATTACTTACAAAAGAATCTTGGTACCTTCTAACTAGATATATATAATGCTCATACGAATAAAACCAAACTCTTTTGTTTTATTAATAATAAATATTTTCATTACAAAAGTGACAGGAAGTAAATTAAGTTATATGTAAATACATTTGCTTTCTCGGGCCCTATATTTACATAATTCCAACAATCTCCCACTTGCCCTAAAGCAAGTTTGACATATCCCTCATTCCCATCCCTGCTATGTGACTCTTAAAACTCTTTCAAGACAACGTCTTCGTAAATGGATTAGCAAGGCTTTGCTCTATAGGAATCTTTACCACATTCAGCTCACCATGTTGTATTATCCCCCTTATGGGATGATACTTTCTGTCAATGTGTTTGGAAGCTTTATGGTTTCGAGGTTCTTGAGAATTAGCCATTACCCCACTATTATCACAACAAAATGTAATGACCTTTTATACTTTAGGAACTATCTTTATATCATTCAGGAACTTGCAGAGCCAGACTACTTCTTTTATTGCTTTATAAGCATTAGCATACTCAGTCTCCATAGTCAAATTAGCAACTCAAGATTGCTTGATACTCCTCTAGACTTTGGCTCTACCTCTTAAAACCTCACATAGAATTAGAGGTTGATTTCCTTAAATCAACATCTGATTTGGAAATCAGAATCTATATATCCTGTCGGAATACGATTACTTCCAGAGTAAACAAGCATTAAGTTCTTCATCTTAGGAAGATACTTTAGTATGAACTCAACCACAGTCCAATGCTCCATTCCTAGATTAGACTGGAATCTACTTACCAGTCCCAAGTAACAGATATCTAATTTAGCGCTAAGAATAATATACATTAAACTTCCAACTGTCAAAGCCTATGGAATCTTGCATGGCAAAATTATTGAGCATGTTTCCTGTGTAGGTTATTTGAGACAAGGCTATTAGTTTGTTCTTACGATCCCTTATAAGTTTGATCCCTAGAACATAGCTCGCCTCTCCTAAATCCTACATTGGGAACTGTTCGTTCAGGCATCCCTTAATTGTAAATAACATTCCTACTTTATTCTCAATGTGTAGAATATCATTAACATACAGGATTTGGAAAGTAACCTTACCTTCTTGTATCATTTTATAGACACATGGCTCATCTAGGTTTTGTATGAATCCATAGGTTTTGATAGAATTATCAAACTTAATGTTCCAAAACCTAGATGCTTGCTTAAATCCGTAAATGGACCTCTATAATTTGCATACCTTATGCTCATTGCCTGGCTCAATGAATCCTTTTGGTTGGGCCATGTAAATGGTCTCCTCAAGATCTCCATTAAGAAATGTGGTCTTGACGTCCATTTTCCATATTTCATAATCAAAAAAGATTGTTATGGCCAAAAGAATTCTGATGGACTTAAGAATGGAAACTGGAGAAAAGATCTCCTTATACCCTCTTTTTGAGTATAACCCTTAGCTACCAATCTAGCTTTAAAAGTCTCTACCTCTCTATCTGATCCTCTTTTCCTTTTGTAGATCTATTTATATCCTATGACTTTTACATCTGCTGGTAGATCTATAAGGATCTAGACTTCATTGGTGTACATGGAATCTATTTCCAATTCCATTGCCTTGAGCCATTTTTCTGTGTCAACATCATTAATAGCCAATGTATAAGTAATGGAATCCATTTTTTCTTTGCCCGAGATAGCAATTATGCCTTCTCTTAGGCCTAGATACCTGTCTGGTTGTCTTACAACCCTCCTATTACGTCTAGGCATGACTTGATGTTCAGGCTACTCTTCTGATTCAACTCTTAAATACAATTCGACATCTTGTTATGTTATATCCAAATGAACTCTTGGTTTGGATGAAATAGATAACTCCTTCAGTACTATTTCACTTCTTCCTCTATGATTTCTGACAAATTCTTCCTCCAAGAAGGTTGCATTTGTGGACACAAATACCTTCCTATTCTAAGGACTATAAAAATAGTACCCTCGTGTACCATTAGGATATCCTATAAACAAACATACTTCTGACCTTGGTTCCATCTTTGTGGATTCAGGCCTTAGAACATAGGTTGAGCAGCCCCAAGTCCTCAACTGCCTCAATGAAGGCACTCATCCAGTCCATAACTCCCCAGGTGTTTTAGGCACCGATTTTGATGGAGCAAAGTTAAGAAGATAAGTTGTCGTTTGTATGGCATATCCCTAGAACATATCTGGAAGGATAGCATAGGACATCATTAATCTTACTATTTCCAATAGAGTTCTATTCCTCCTGTAGATATAGATAGCCATGTCTAGAGTAATCAGCTATAAAGGTTATGAAGTATTCATAAGCTCCTCTAGCTTCTACGTCTATGGTCCCAGACACATCAGTGTGTACCAGGTCCAACGTGGATTCAGATCTATTTCCTTTGAAAGGAAATGAGGCTTTGGTCATAGTTCCTTCAATACAAGATGTTAGTAGTGTGCCCTAGGCCAATGGATATATGTGACGTTTATACTGACATTCTAACTTATTAATAATATATTATGAGGTATTCTTTTATATATGCATATGTATTGTTTACGTAATGTGATTTACATTCCATGAATACTATTAGGCTTATGTCATCAAGTAGTGACTTGATAGTAAAACTATAAGCATTATAATACTATTTTATAATGTCCCTGGTCGATCATTATTGGTGGAACAATAATGAATTAAGGCTAGTATGTGTTTTGATTGATGACCACATTTTACTGATCATAGATATGAGTTATCAAATCAGATACATAGATATATGGTAGAGAACGTATATTGGACCCACCCACAGAGAGAGCACTACATGGTTTCATGTCATTAGTGATTCTCAATATGGTTTGACTTTAGTCCTTTAACCTGAAGTCATCATGGTCCCCTACATGAGGAATTCAGTGTTTTGACATTATACTAAGTTATCTTTAACCGGATAACAAGTAGTCTTATATTGGACATTAAATGAATTAAGTGGAGGGATGTGAATGACGTAGATGGGATTTGTACCTCTCTTAAACAAGAGAGATATCATTTCAACCTCTTGACAAGTATGAATGAAGAAATGCATGGCTATGCTCAAATGAATTGATGAAGAGTCATCAATGTCATTTGTTTTAGTCAGTGAACTTGGGAATCAAGAAACTATGATTAATCAAAGGTTGACATGTACCATGCCTTGTGAGTAATCTTGATATCGTATT
>JAOSBN010000008.1:20618145-20640039 GCA_027563595.1 Erythroxylum suave | reverse complement strand
AGGCAACATCAAAACTGGAGCACTTGTTAATCTTCTCTTGAGCTCCTCAAAGCTTTTCTGACATTCCTCACTCCAGATAAAATTCTGATTCTTCCTCAGTAACTTGGTCATCGGAGCAGCTATCATAGAAAATCCTTCCACAAGCCTCCTATAATAACTTAATAGACCCAGAAAACTCTTGACTTCTGTCACTGTCTTCGGTGCATGCCAATTCACCACTGCTTCAATCTTCCTTGGATCCATATGTACCCCATCATTCGAAATCATATGTCTAAGGAATACTACCTTATGAAGCCAAAACTCACACTTGCTGAACTTAGCATAAAGCTCCTTCTCCCTCAGTGTCTGCAACACTCTCTTGAGGTGTTCCTCATGTTCCCCTTCACTTTTGGAATAAATCAGAATGTCATCAATAAACACTATGACAAACTGATCTAGATACTCCTTGAAGACCCTATTCATAAGATCCATGAAAGCAACTAGAGCATTGGTCAAACCAAAAGTCATGACTAGGAACTCATAATGCCCATATCGAGTCCTGAAGGCTGTTTTGCTTACATCAGTCTCCTTAATTCTGAGTTGATGATAGCCCAACCTGAGATTAATCTTGGAAAAGACCCTTGCTCCTTGCAACTGGTCAAACAGATCATCAATCCGAGGTAGAGGATACTTATTCTTAATGGTCACCTTGTTGAGTCTCCGGTAATCAATACACATCCACCATGTTCCATCCTTCTTCTTGACAAATAAAACAGACGCTCCCCAAGGTGACGAACTTGGCCTTATGTACCTCTTCTCTAACAGTTCCTCCAACTATTCCTTAAGCTCCTTCAACTCAACTGGAGCCATCCTATACGGTGGTATAGAAATGGGTGCGGTTTCGGGAATCAAGTCAATGACAAACTCAATTTCCCTCACTAGTGGCAAACTTGGTAAGTCTTCTGGAAACACATCAGGAAATTCCCTCACAATCGAAAAATCCTTTAACCTCCTTTCATTCACATTAGCATCCACCACATGTGCTAAGAAGGCCTCACACCCTTTTTTCTTCATCTTGTCAGCTAGGAAGGCAGAAATGATTCTTGGTGCTGGTGTTTTCCTGTCCCCTCTGAAAATCACCTTCTCACCATTGCCCAGATCAAATTCCACTTCCTTAAGGCCACAATCCAACTTCACCTGATACTTTTCCATGGCATCCATTCCAAGTACAACATCTAAGCCTTTTAGGTCTATAGGTAGTAAATCCACTACTAGTCTAGCACCCTCAATGAAGAGTTCACAACCTCTATATACTTGACTTATTACCACATTCCTCCCTAAAGGAGTACAAACAATCAAAGGGTTATCCAAAGGCATCGAATCAACATCATGTAATGTCATGGTTGCAGAAACAAAAGAATGTGTGGAACCAGAATCAATCAAAACATATACTTTATAATTGAGTAACTGAGCCATACCCGTAACAACTTCAGGTGCGACTGCAGCTTCCTCCCTTGTCATAACAAACACCCTTGCCTGTGCCTGACCCCTCAGCCTTCCTGGAGGAATAGCCTTCTTTGCAGCTCTAGAACTGCCCACCTCAGTGACTGGCCTGATTCCCACTATTTCTGCTCTCTTCGGGGCTTGAAACTGTGACCCCTCTTGCCTTGGTACTTGGGGACAATCTCTGATCAAGTGTCCCCTCTCTCTGCATCAAAAACATGCTCCCAACATCCTGAAACACTCTCCCTTATGGAACTTCCCACAATGTTCACATAGAGGGTTTGAGTACTTGTTCCTTTCCACCGTGCTATTTCCTCCTACTGTTGAGGCTTGTACTGACGCTACCCTTACTTGCTTATTCTTACCAGGAGCACTACTCCCCACCTCACTCTGTGTAGGGAAGTTTGTCGTACTCCTCTTAGGCATTGGAGCACTTATCCCCTTCTTGGAAAACTGCTTCCTGTTCTTCCTCTTCTTATTCACTTCATACTTTGTATTCTCTAGTTTCTCATCCTGGAGTGTAGCATCTACTAACTGTTGGTAGTCGCAAAAATTGTAGATCAAGACTTTCTCCTTGATCCCCAAATAAAGACCTTCTTCAAACTTGCGGCACTTATCTTCTTCATTAGCCACAATGTTTGTTGCATATCTTGAAAGCTGGGTGAACTTCAGCTCATACTCGCTCACACTCATGTCCCTCTATGTGAGGTTCAGAAACTCCCTGGCTTTCTCTTGTACATACACCCTCGAGAGGTACTTCTTCCTAAACACCTCCCCAAAATCTTTCCATGTCAACACCGAAGGCATAACTTGATTATGGGGCACTGATTCCCACCAGTGGAGTGCATCCCCCTGCAGCAAGCTCACTGCATAATCCAGTTTTTCCTTAGTATTGCGCTTCATCTGAATTAGGACCCTCTTGGTCCTCTTCAGCTATACTTCAACCTCTTCGGGATTTGTAGTCCCATTGAAGTCCACAGCTCTATACTAGCGAAGCTTATCATATTGTCTAGTCCTCTCCACTAGAGCTTGTATCGGAACTTGAGACCCTTAGCTCATGGCATATGAGAAAGCTTGAGCAAAGGCCTAAAAGAATTATGGATCTAGAGGGTTGGCTTGAGGCATAGGAAGAGGCAATGGAGGCACCTTATGTTGCACACTAGGCGCCTCAGGATCAGGGGCAGAATGTGTCCCGGCATCTTGTGGGACAAAAGATTCATCCGTACTCCCTTAGCGAGAGCTGGATCGAGTCAAAGATCCTTGAGTTCTTCTTCAAGGCAGAATAATCACTCAATATAAAACCAATAAAAATCTTTAGTTCTTGCACAACAGTTTCAAAGTGTGCAAAACAATTCAATTCGTATAAGTCAATTTCAAATCATGAACACAATTCAAACAATGCAAGTTATTCATTTAAAACAATGCATGTACACTTCATGTCTCAACCTTCCCAATTCATGCTTCGGATACTCCTAAACTTGGTCCTACACCTGGACCTCATCCTAAATGCTCTGATACCGTAAGTATTGGGACCCCGCCCTTCTGAGACACGTGTCCGACATCCTAAGTAACATCTGGACGCACATCCCACAAAGGTGGACTGCCCTCACCAGGACAATCCTCAAAGTGGAATTTCATCTTGACCTCTTCTTAATATCTTGTCCCATGACTTGTACTTATAGCCTAAGTCCCTAACTGCTTCTTGATCCTTGATAACAACTTCTTGTTAATCACCACCTCCTGTTGAATCCCATTAATTAGTGAATTCTGTGATTAATTCCAACTGAGTGATTGTTTAATCATATTGGTTTAACTTCTTCTTTGTATCATCTATGGTTGGCCTATCGCCTGTGTTTGATTATGGTCTGTGTTTGGTTTATGGTCTGTGTTCTATCATCTGTAGTTGACTTTCTTTGTCTGTATTGACCACCTATCATCTGTGTTCTCTTGTCTGTGGTTGACTTTCTTCGTCTGTGTTGACCACCTATCGTTTGTGGTTGACTTTCTTCGTCTGAGAAATATAAATGGAGGTTTTAAAGCCCATGATTGAATGTTGGGCTTGTACTAATTAATGGTTAATTAGAAGCCCAAATGAACATTTAGCTAGGCTTTGGTTTAATTTGATTAATTAAATTAAAGCAAAGTTATGAAAGATAAATGGAGATGGAATTTTAGTTTTAATGGGTAAATGTGCAGCTGCACATTTAACATTAGTTTGCTACATTTAAGATGTTTTTTAACATGCTTTATCATCATTGAATGGAGTAATAACCTTGTCATTAATAGGTTTAATGGTGGTCTGTTAATGATAGCATGTAACTTATTAGTATTCATTGGATTAAAGAAGAAAGAGGTACATTTGATGGACCATCTTCCTTCTTTCATCATCAAAAACTAAAATTGGTATGTCACATTTAGGTTAATAGTCTTTTCATATAGCCATCTTAAACGCAAATGAGAAGAGCATCATTTATTGGCTTCTTTATGATTGATTAAAAAAAGAAGTGATGCATTTAATGCAAATCTCTTCTTTCCTTTGAGGTTAACCAAAATTAAGAGTATGTAAGAAAGGGGTTCTTGAAATGTTTTGACTCTCTTTATCCTATCTTGCATGATGAGTTGAAAATTGAAAAAGAGTCTCTCATTTTTGGCTACTTTCTTCTAAGAATATCCTCCAAAGTTTTCTTCCCCTTTCCTCCCAAAGAATCTTGTTAACCAAGTTATCTAAGAAGAACAAGTGGTAGATCGGATTAGTTGAGGATACAATATCAAGAAGATGATACAATAAGGTGAAGAGGATACATTGCCGAGGATAGGATAGCACAGCGAGGAGTTAAAGTTGTAGTGAAGGAGTCGATGATATTTTCCATCTTGTGATTATGCAAATTTTTTCCTTATACCGTATCATATGTGGCTATGCATATTGACTTGGATATATCGCTTCCGCTGATATTTTTATTTCTAAAAAGTTTTAAAATCTACCATTTCTTATAAATTGATGCATGTTTTACTTTTCAATCTAACAATTTCCAGGGTTAACCACAAAAGAAGTATGATTCTAGCTACTCGCAAGCATACAATTCAGGATGGAAGAATCCTTCATCAAAAAATTATGGATAGGAAGGACAACAATAATGCTCCTACCAATAACCATATCAAAGGTAAGCTCAACCATCAAGTTCTAGACCTTTATGGGAAGAAATGATGAAAAAAGTGGCTCAAACTACATCTCAATTTCAAAATATTACCCCACAATTTCAAAAGGAAACAAGAGTTAGTATTCAAAATTTGGAAAATCAAATAATTCATATAGCTACTGCTATTAACCGATTGGAAAATCATATTTTAGGTAAACTTCCTTGTCAAACAATTGTGAACCTAAAAGAGAATGTAAGTGCCATCACCTTGAGAAGCAGTAAAGAAATAGAGGCGCCACATAATTCTCCTGTTTTGGGCGATAATGAACAATCTTAAAAGAAACTCAAAGTGTTTCCAAGAGAACCTGAAATGGGAACTAAGGTAAACTCTCAATCTACTATGACTAAAAATTTTACTAATATGTTGCCTCTTTTCCTAGTAGGTTTGCTAAATTAAAGAAAGATGAGCAACATAAGGAGACTTTGGAAATGTTTAGAAGGTAGAGGTGAACATGCCTATAATTGATGCCATAAAACAAGTTCGAAGATATGTCAAATTTCTTAAATAATTATGCACTTCCAAAAGGAAATTGAAAGGAGATGAGAAAGTGAGTGTGGGGAAGGATACGTCTACAGTTATATAAAGTAAACTTCCACTAAAATGTAAGGAACTAATTATGTTTACAATTCCCTCTAAAATTGGTGGCGCCAGATTTGATAAAGCAATGTTAGATTTATGAGTTTATTTAACGTCATACTGTATTCTATTTGCACTTCATTACAACGATTGACATGTCTTTATACTATCTAATTTATAGAAAGCTATGTTATCTTCTAGTAGAAATTGATTATAAAAATTTTTGGGCAATCAAGCAATGCAATATGAAAATGGATAAGGTAGGTGAACAAAAGAAATTGCAACTGCAAGAATTTGAAGACCTTAGGTTTGATTCTTATGAGAATGCAAAAATTTACAAGGAGAATACAAAGCTATTTTATGATAAGATGATTGTTAGAAAGAATTTTGTTATTGGATAAAAAGTTCTCAATCATTCATGACTTAAGCATTTCCCTGGTAAATTACCCTCTTTTTGGATTGGATCTTTTGTCATTACTAATGTGTTTTCATATGGTGTAGTTGACATTAAAAGCCTACAGATGAATAAGCACTTTAAGGTTAATGGTCATCAATTGGAACCCATTTATGAAGGATTCCACTCATTAGAAAATGTGGAAGTGATGGAGTTAGAAACCTCATTAAGTAGACTAGTAAGTGTGTAGTTAGTTTACTACTAATTTAATCAGCACTAACCCCCCTATACTATAAATCCTTATGGATCTAGTTATTTACCCATTTTTTTGTCTTATCTATTAAGGGTAGAATTCTCCATATAGTAAGTGTAAAAAATTTATTAGAGGGATTGGTTACTTAGAATCCTGAAATGCTTGAAAGCCATCTTACTTCTTCCATTGCACTTGCAAAAAGTATTAGCTAGATTATAATTCATATTTAGTCATGATATTTGATAGTTGTGAATTGCATTATGTTTTAGGGTTTAATTTGTCATGTGTTTAGTGTTAATTCGAGAGTTGAGTGTGTATTTAGGTTTTAATTATATTAGTTTATGTGTTTAAGTGTTTTTGTGGGTTAGTATGAGTTTCTAAACTTAGATGTTATGTTTTTGGACTTCCTTGATGTGATTGTTAGTGTTTCAAGGTAAATGGAGAAGAACGATTAAGTTTCGAAAAGTTTCAGGTCAAAAACACAACCCACAATCATGACACAACAGGCCACGATCATGAAAGAAAGAGGCGAGCTAGCAGGAGTTAGACCACGATCATGACACTTTGGTCACGATCATGGTAGAGAGGGTTAGGCCCTGCCCACGATTATAGCTTGCATTGGGCAGACATAAAAACAGCTAAAAATGTTAAGTTTCAAGGGATTTTTCAAACTGTTTTGACCCTGAATCAACCCTAGGGCTTCAAAGATAAAATGCACACTCAACACTCAAATTAACACTAAATAAATAACAAATTAAACCCTAAAACATGATGCAAGTCACAACTGTCAACATCCCCACACTTAAACGTTTGCTTGTCCTAAACCAAATAAGACAAAGAAACACTTGACAAACACACAATGCAATAACAAGGCAATGACCTAAACTTCATGAAACAATTTCAATCTTAGAAACAATCATTAAATTTATATCAAATCATTAATATGCAAAATCTGTGTCTAGGGGCTTTGAACTAAATATGCAACTTAATAATTCTTTGGTCCTTCATACTTGTAACTGTTCTAAGTATATTTTCATGAAAAGTCAAGCTTATTACAAGTCTTGTAGGTTATTAAGAAAACAAACATTTTGTTTCATTATTTTTTTTATTAAACATGGACTTAGTCTTTTTACGTAGAGGCAAACATTGGTAACGAACGTCAATTCGGTTACTCGACTAAGTCATGTTTATTTAACAACTTGGTTGAAACATCATTGTAGTTTCTTGACGCAGGGGCACACATTTGTGAGGTTTATCGATCTGGGTACTCAGCTATTATCATGTTTTCAGCTAGCTACTAGCTCTATTTATAACCCGAGCGATAGCAAAATAGTTATTTATATAGCAAAACACAAAAAAAAAATTTATACAACAAATTACCTACCTTGTTTTTATTTACTTGTTTCTATGAAAATTACTAGTTAAGCTACTTGAGTTGAAAGGCCTCAAATTTTGAATGAATGTGACAATCTAAAGGGTGCTAAACTTACACTAAATCCTAATTAAGCTGTATATTTTATCCAACGAATCCCAATCCACTAATTTTTCAGGCTAATGATTATTCACAACGTAATATAATATGTTCAAAGTTAAATGAATTTCAATCCATCTAAGCCATTGAAACATTCAAAAAATCCACACAATGCAAGCTAACACTATCATACCATATTCAAAATCAAATAAAAACAAAAAATTCCCTACGTTTGAACGATACATTGTCCTCAATGTGAGAAGGAAACAAACAGGCACATAAAAGACAAGAAGAAATATAAAAATATGGCAAACATAAAATAAATAAAAATAAAATCAAAGAACTAAAGGCTAATTTGAACAAGAAAAATTGGGTAAGACACAAGTCTCATGGAGATGGAGGTGGTGGAGGTGTTGGAGGCGGCAATTGAATGCCTTGAACCTCAAAATATAGATGGATTTGTCAGATATCATAGCTCTAGCATTGTTGTGTCCACATCATTTCCCTCATGACTCTGGTATTCTCCTCAATGACATCCAGAACTTTCTTCCATCCTTGTTCTTCTTCGGATTCTTCACTAGTGGATTCTGTTTGCTAAGGTGATGCCATACTCGAGCTCTCCTGACTGGTCCTAATCTTAACATGTATCTTCTTGCTGATTTTCCTCAGTTCCATATTATGGGAATAAAGGATTTCAGCCCTCCAAAAGTGGTGATGATGTAGGAAGTTAAGGGGTGGATTGTTAACCCACAACGGTCCATGCTATAATGCTAAACTATGGCGAACACTATGTACCTAATTCCTAAATTGTTGCTCCTCTTACGTGGAGTCACAATAATGACATTCAACATAAGTGTGGATGTACACACTAGAATGTTGTGGTCCATGCACCACAACATAAATAATTCCTTTCTGAAACACTTGTTGGTTTCTATTTTGTCAAAAACTAGTTGACACATGAATTTGTGTAGCAAAAAGTGTTCATAGGACCTAATTATGTTGTTATAAGCATTCTTGGTGTGAAATCGCTCAATTCCAGTAAGTTCATTCCAATATTGAGAAGGATGAAAATCATCATGCCAATTAATGATGGAGGATTCGGGGAATCCATACATATCGTACATGATTTCTACATTTAGTTTATACACTTTTCCTCTCAACCTAAGCCACAATTTCTTGGGATTCCTTGGATCATAAGTTAGTGAAGTGAAAAATTACAACGTGAGCTCCTGATAGACAAGAAATTGAAACCATATAAATTGGGCCACTGGACTCTCTAAGCTAGGTTTCTACTCTCTCTCACAATTCTAATGTATTGAGGGTTTCAAAATCAAAGTATTTAGGAACTACAATTTGTCTAGAGTTTAGGGATTTGAAACGAATACTTCCTCCTCTATGTAGATTGGGAAGGGCATTCCAAAATTTGCTACTCAGTTTCTTCTCTTACATCCTGTAACTTGATTTTGTCTTACTTACTCCCTTTGGGCAGATTGCTTAATGCGCGACATAATTTAGTGGAATTTGGAAGAAAATTGGAAAGTTAAAATTTTTAGAGAGATGTGAGAGCATTTGTAGGCTTGAAGTCTAGAGGGATAAAGTGAAAATAGAATTGAATATGTAGGCAGTTAAAAGGGTAAAATGATGAAAATTTTATTAAAATGCATCCTCCCTTTGCATAGCCACAGGCCACGATCATGGTTCCATCAATTTTCATTTTTTCTTCCTTTGTTATTTTTCAAATCTTTTCAATTTCACTTCTTAATTCTTTTGTGCCCCTTTTCACCTCTCTTTCCCTACTTTATCACTAATCCATGTTATTCTAAAATCTATTCCTTCTTGATTTTATTTGAAAATGAAAAAAACCTAACTGCGGAATTCATATGTTCTAATAAAAACAATCAAAGAAAGTAATTTTTTCTATGGGTTGCCTCCCATTTAGCGATTCTTTTAATGTCTATAGCTTGATGCACTATCCTTAGGAACTTAGCCAGGATCAATTACAAGTGGCTTGCTTCCACCCTTTTTGCTCAACCTCACTTTTATAGCTTGTAGGTAAGCTAAAAATTGTAGAAAAATCAGTAGGACCATACAAATAACATTATGGACCCAATTAAGCTCAATAATGTCCTTTTTTTTCTAATGAACTATTAAGATAACAGGGAACAATAAAACTCCCTGAATCTTCCATTGAATCCAACAGTTTGTCCTACAGGGAGGTGATTTGCTCTTCTTCTTCCTTAATCACCTTCGTCTCCTCTACTTCTTCTGCTTTACGAATAGAAACTTTTATAGCTTCGTCAAACTTGATGGTTTTTGTCATCTATTCTTTGTCCTCTTATTCTTTAGAAGATTCAAACACATCAATTATCCTGAATGAGCTACTAACCTTCTGATTCTTAAAGACATCATTCATGTTGAATGTTTCTTGATCATCATCAACCTAAAAGATGGGGTTCTTTTTGTTGGATTTATGTAAATATAGTTCCCTGGAAAGTAAGTGTCTTTACTTATAACTTAATTTTCTTCTAGTTACAATTTTATAATGAAAATATTTATTATTAATAAAAATAAAAGAGTTTGGTTTTTATGAGTATTATATATTTAGTCATAAGGTACTGAGATTCTTTTGTAAGTAATATACATATACATAGAGATGTATAGAAAACATGTATATTATAAGAATCTAAAATAATGGATTCATAGTTGAATAATCAAGTTAGTCGCTTGATTATGGTTTAGACTATAGTGTTGCGATTTATCTCCATGCCAATAAAGGAGTTTACTTTGAGGGAATGATGTGTTTCATATCATGATAGTAGTTGACTATTTATAATGGCACTATTAAATGATTTGGAATCAAGTATGTTTTAAGAATAAAGTGGGCCATTACTTTAATCTTAAAACATACAACTTGAGTATTCGTTTATTATGGACCACAATCTTAATGAGTGGTGAACTCATATGTGTTTCATTATAATTCTTGATATGATCAGAATGGAATTTTACAGAGTATTAATTTAGTGTCTGCATTTCGGAGGGAACATTCACTCAAATAGAGAGTTTATAGTGATATCATCACTTCTAGATGCATTATGGAAATTGGTGATTAAACTGGCGCTAGTAGTTTGATGGACTAGCTACCCATCAACTCTTGACACCAAGATGAGATCTTGTGTGTTAACCACCATGTAGAGTAAAACGGGATATCTAGAAGGAAAAACCAATATAAGGGCAAAACATTAATTTTACCCTTTATTGTGCAGATAGCTACAATAAGACACCTATTAGGGTTAGCAATTAAACATCTTATTTGAAATATGTGTTCTCATATTGTTAGTAATTCAATAGTTCAACTAATTGTCATTAGTGGAATGATATTTAGTTAATAAGTTAGAATTAATTCTAATGAGATTAAATTAATTCTAGGCTTATTGGAGCTTGAATTATCTAAATCTAACAAGACTCCCCACTTGGCTTCTAGGAGGGTTATCAAGTAAAGTAAGAAATACAAATAGAGATTTTAAAGCCTATGATTGAATGTTGGGCTTATACTAATTAATTGTTAATTAAAAGCCCAATTGAACATTTAGAAATCTGCTAGGCTTTGGTTTAATTTGATTAATTAAATTAAAACAAAGTTATTTAAGATAAATGGAGGTATAATTTCATTTTTAATTGGACTAAGTATTGATTTGCTATATTAAAGATGATTTTAACATGTTTTATTATCATTAAATGGAGTAATGACCTTATCATTAAATGGTTTAATGGTGTTCTTTTAATGATAGCATGTAACCTATTAGCATTCATTGGATTAAATAAGAAAAAGGTGCATTATGATGGACCATCTTCCTTTTTTCATCACAAAACCAAAATTGATATGTCTCATTTAGGTTAATTGTCTTTTCAATAGCCATCTTAAAGACAAATGAGAAGAGTCTCATTTATTAGCTTCTTTATGAATGGTTAAAGAATGAAGTGATGCATTTGATGCAAATCTCTTCTTTCTTTTGATGAAATCTAAAATTGAGAAGGTTTAAGAAGGTGTTCTTACGTTTGTGACTCTCTCTCTCCTATCTCGCATGGTATAAATGAAAATTGCATGAAAAGTGTCTCAAAAATTAGCTTCTTTCTTCTAAGAGAAAATCTCTTTAAGTTTTCTTCTCCTCTCCCACTAAAGGATCTTGTTAACCAAGTTGTCCAAGAAGAGCAAGTAGTAGATCGAATTGGTTGAGGATACAATATCAAGAAGAGGATACAATAACAAGAAGAGCATATATCTCCTAAGAGAGTATACATTACCGAGGATAGGATAGCACAGCGAGAAGTTAAAGCTGTAGCAAAGGAGTCGGTAATATAATTTCTACCACCTTGTTCTTATGTTTATTATCCTTATACCATATCATGTATGACTATGCATGTTGATTTGTTTATGTTGCTTCCGCTATAATTTTGATTTCTAAAAAGTTTTGAAATATGTCGTTTTATCCAAATCATGCATACTTTATTTTTTCGATCCAAAACTTCTTATGAACATCTTCCTAAGATTTTTTGATGTTCACAAATGGTATATCCAACATGAGTGAATAAAAGGGAGGCTTAAAATTCTTTTCTTCATATACTTTCTTTGTTTCTTGATCTTTATTAAGTTAGGGATCAACATGGTCTTCCATTAATTCTTCTAGCTCTACCCAATTCCTAAGTGTGATAGCCTAGCATGACTCTATTGAATTTATTTTCATGTTATGTAGATAGTTTTCCACACTTTGCTTACAAAATTCCCTAGAAAGCTGGCCTATTCGACCTCTAAAATGTGAGTAGAAGATGCATGATCTTCTATATTACTTACTCAAACTTCTTTTCCAATCTCTTTCGATTCTCTTCCCTATCCATGAGATTATCCATAATTTTGTCCAGCTTGGAATCCCATGAACTGGATTCATCGTATTGGAATTCAACTAGGTCTTGATGTCTTAAATGAGTCTTTACATTGTTGGACCAATAGAATTTGGGGTGGTAGAGGTTCATATAAGGATGATGATTTCTCCAACCAAATTAGGGCTCATTGAATTCTGCAAGAGTCCTTTGCTCCCTATAATATGCATCCTCCATGATTATTCTTTTAATCTCTTCTTAGCGTTCACCTCTTTAGATGCCTCATTCCCACTCTAAGATGTCTTAATGCGTCTCTACTTTATGCCCTAAACTCTTTTTCTAATTATTTTCTTTTTCCAAAAACAAAAGCTAGTGAAAAAGCCTCAGAATAAAGAACTAAACTAGTGCTTCCCCTATAACAATGCCAAAAACTTGATCGACGGTTTACATATACTAAGTTTTAATATTTATAACCTTGATATTTCCATAAACACACGGGTTTTTTTGCATAGTACCTAAGGTACCGATCTCATGAGGAGGGTAATTGAATCTTAAAATCTAAGGTCGCAATAAATCATAATAATTCCAAATAAACAACTAATGTAGAAAAGTAATCAATCAAACAAACAATTACGAGAATTGAAATTTAGAAATATAAATAAGATAGCTATTTTGCACAACTTAATCAAAAATTAACCTAGAAGTTACCAATTGAGAGAAAGAGGGTTTTAATTCAAATTTAATGAAAATCTAATTGATTATGGAATCACTCAATTACCAAGTCTAGGTAGTCCTAGGGTGAATTATTCTCTCTCGAGTTATAATCTTTAATCCTAATTTACAATCCCTAATTGAAATTATGGAATTGTAATCTCTCGATTTCCAATTAACCCAAAGCATAAATAGTTCTAAATTTGTCTAATAACCTACTGGAAACCTATGCTTGGTCTCTTGTTACACGATTTTACCGGTTTGGTTCAATTCTTATCTATCAAACTACCTCACTCTAGTTAGCCCAATTCGATGATATTTACTATGCTCACCACCCTCTTAGTTTATTACCAAATTATTAAGCACAGAAATTGAATCACAAGTAACTCAATGAAAACATAATACATCAAACTTCATTAATCTCAAAGACCAAAATCCCAAAGGTGAGTTTAGACAAAAAATCAACGTTCCCAACTCCTATTCTCAATGACTATCCCAATTCTATACATCAATAATTTTTAAATAAAATCAGAAAATACTGTTGAAATGGACTAATGGAGGTAGCGACGGTGGAAAACCACCTGTTCCGGGAAGTACTTTATGCCAAGCTTCTTGTTTGTGTCTATCTTCCTTCGTCTCCTTCCTCAAACCTCTCGATATGCTCTCTAGGGTTTCAAAATTGACTAATGCAAAAAAGGTTGCTCTTTTGTTCTTTAATGTTCTATTTATATCTTTGAATCACTAGGGTTGATTTGGGGTCGAAATGGTCTTAAAAGTCCTTCAAAACTTGATGTTTTCAGCTGTTTTCGTGTCTGCCCAATGTAGGCTATGACCTAAAGTGCGTTATGATGGCCTGGTTTAGAGCTCTCTGTCATGATCATGAAGCAAAGTTCACGATTATGGGTTGGGTCCTATTGGGACGCCTCTTTTTGTCACTATTTTAGCCTATTGTGGCATAATTATGAGCCATGGTTTTGGCCTAAAACTCTTCGTACCTTCTCCGTTGTTCGCTGTTTACCTTGAAACACTAACAAACACATCAAGCTACCTAAAAAATATAACCTTTAAGCTCAAAGACCCATGATAACCTATAAAAAACACTTGAACACATAAACTAACACAATTAAAACATAAATGCATACTCAACACTCAAATTAACACTAAATAAATAACAAATTAAACCCTAAAACATGATGCAAATCATAACTATCAAACATTAAAGAATAGAAGAGCAGCCTTTTTGCATCAATCAATTCTGAAACCCTAAAGAGCATATCGAGAGATTTGAGGAAAGAGACAAAGGAAGAGAGACACGGAGAAGAAGCTTGATGTGAAGTACTTCTTGGAACAGGTGGTTTCCCGTCGTCGCTACCTCCACTAGTCCATTCTGATAGTATTTCTTATTTTATTTCAATTTTATTAATGTATTGAGAATAGGTATTGTGAATGTTGATTTTTTTTTCTGAACTCACCTTCAAGATTTTGATCTTTGAGATTGATGAAGTTTGATTTATTGTGTTTTCATTGAGTTATTTGTGATTCAATTTATGTGCTTAACAATTCGGTAATAAACTGAGAAGGTGAGCCGAGTGAATATTATCAAATTGGGCTAATAAGAGTTAGCTAGTTTGATAAATAAGAATTGAATCAAACATCAAAATCCTGTAACGAGAGATTGAGCATAGGTTTTCGATAGGTTATTAAACAAATTTAGAACTAATTTAGGTTTTGGGTTAATTGGAAATCAAGAGATTATAATTCCATAATTTAAATTAGGGATTGTAAATTAAGGTTAAAGATTATAACTCGAGAGAGAGTAATTCACCCTAGGACTATCTAGAATCAGTGATTTAGTAATTCCATAATCAGTTAGATTTTCATTAAATTCAGATTAAAACCCTCTTTCTCTTAATTGGTAGTTTCTACATTGGTTTTTGATTGGGTTGTGCAAAATTGCTATCTTGTTTATATTTCTAAATTTTAATTCTCGTAATTGATCATTTGATTGATTACTTTTTTACATTATTTTTTATTTAAAATTATTACGATTTAGTGCGACCTTAGATTTTAGGATTAAATTACCCTCCTTATGAGATTGATACCTTAGGTACTACGTGAATGACCCATACACTTGCTGAAATATCAAGGTTATAAATATTAAAACTTAGCATACGTAAAACCCTTCGATCAATATTTCCTTGGTATTATGAGGGTATTAAGTATGAAATAAATTAAATGATCATTTATTTTGAAAAATACTAAGAGATCATCTATAAAATTCATATACACCAATCTATCTCTATTAAATTTACTATAATAACCAAAATTGAGGCACCCATTGATGTTGTAATTATTGAACTAGAGAGGGGATTCCATACACATGATGAAGATATAAGAGGCCAAGGGGTGCCTTGTCTAAATCCTTTCCTACCTTTGAATAACTTAATTCATTCCCTATGTATCCATATGTTGAACGAAATAGAGGTGATACACTTATTAATCCAACTGATGAATTTTTCTTGAAACTCAAAAGCCTCAAATAAGTGTAAAAATGAAGCTCCGGTAAACACTATCAAGGGCATTATTGAATTCAACCTTTAGAGCACAATCCTTTTGAGCCCTTTTCCTTTTGTCATTTCTAAATAAACCTTGTGCCATTAAGACGTTGTCTTCGATGTT
Source organism: Erythroxylum suave (assembly GCA_027563595.1). Taxonomy (NCBI): domain Eukaryota; kingdom Viridiplantae; phylum Streptophyta; class Magnoliopsida; order Malpighiales; family Erythroxylaceae; genus Erythroxylum; species Erythroxylum suave. Next base: position 20,624,400 of record JAOSBN010000008.1, on the reverse strand, counting down.
TCCTCCTTCCACAAAATCAACTTAAGAGTCACCAATTATCAATTGTAAAGTTTACTTCAATTTGGTTGTAAAGAGTTTTGAAATGATTTTGTAAACAAAGTTCCAACATGAAATGTTTATAAAATTCTTTGAAGGGTTAAGATTGTTATCTTTTGTAAACAAATTGATATAAGTTTTGTAAGTTTCTTTCAATAATTTACCATTCTTAAAGAATCCCTTTACTGCTTAATACTATATACGTGATTATACACTGTGACTTATGGAAGAAATGTTTATTGAATCCATCTAACCATGGGGCCTTTATGAGGTTAAGCTCAAACACCAGTTGCTTTTTCTCCTAAATTAAAACCGGTCTGCACATTTCTTCTTTTGAATCGTGAGGGAAAGTGTTCTAGAAAAAAATGTTGTGAAATAAGATATAAGAGTCATTGGGGTCTTGGGCTTATTAGCTCTTTCAAATGCTTATAAGCTTTTTCCTTTGGATCTAATTGTGAAGATATAGATACCTTATATGATCTTATCAGTTTAGTTATATTGCTAGTGGTTCTCCTGGATTTGATGGTCATATAAAATAACTTAGCGTTCTTGCCTCTTTCTAAGTCTTATTTCAATCTTACCCTTTGTTTGAGTAGAGATTTATAAATGGAGACACCCTTCAAGTAGTTTTAGATAGCATTCCTTTCATCCTCCATAATTTGAGAATCAAAAGGTTCCATATATAAGAAATTTTGCATTTGGATTAAAAGGGATTTAGTATGCGTAACCATATCTTTAGTTTGAAAGGCCTCTTTCCACTTTAACTTCTTCATTTTACATATGATAAGCTATAATTTTTTAAACAAATGGAGTTGCTTGCATCCTTTTATCTCCTTTTGAGTCCTATGATGAACAACTCCCATAAATCCCTCCTTCTTAGTAAGGAAATTGTTAAATTTAGAAGGATAATTCCTTTTATTTTCGTAACCTATATTTTTTATTATTATTAGAGTATGGACTAAGATCCTGGAGCATAAAAAATGGATTTACTTTTAGGGAATTTATTCAACCAATCCTTATTAACAAGGGTACGGTCTAGCTTTTTCCTTATCATCAAAGAGGAGTTTTGATTGTTACACCAAATGTAGTACTTGCCTTCAATCTTCATGTCTATTACTTTAGTATTTTGTACACATTCAATGAGATCACTATTATATAATTGTAAACTAACACTTCCTCCATCTTCATTTCTTTGCAAACCACTATTGAAATCTCCTAGGATGAGATAGGATCCTTCAAGAATTGAGTCAATTCTTTCCAACTTGCTCTATAGGTCTCTTCTTTTAAAGTTTAGGTTTGCTCCATATATAATTGTTACCTTGTGTGAGACTTATTCCTGTAGGTCTTTAACCTTTAAATGTAGCGTTTGGTTGTTGGTATTCAGTAATTTTACCATGGCCTTGCTTATTTCATAAGTTGCAATGATCCTTTCATAAGAATGGTGATTATAATTAGAGATGAAAGACAAGTTTCTGGCTTAATTTTGAAGCTTGATCATGTTTACTTCCTTTATTTCGGTCTTAAGTAGACTACAAAACATGCTTTGATTTTTTTTTACAAAATACTTCATAAAACTAAGTTTATTAGGTTGGGATTCAGAAAGATAACTTATATCTCTCTCTATGAAAATAGCTTAAGGGCAGAAATTTAGAATGAGCTAATAATGCAAAGGATTTATAGCTTTAAAGATACAAATCACTTAGTTGTAAGAGTGGAACAATACCTAACTAAAAAGTTTCAAAGGCAAGTTAGGGAGTTCGGAATGAAGAGAACTATAATGGTGTAAAACTTTAGACAACACCTATTGCATCAAAATCTATACCACCAAAAAACTACAAAAACTCTCAGTAAGTTGAATTTAAAGGCAAATTTATAACTGATACTCAGATAAAAGGAGGCAGCAGTGACAAGAAGTGTTTCTGGTACATTAGGAGGGCCATTTTACTTATAAATGTCCTGATAAAAATTTGTATATGATGGGAAAAGAAGAAGAGGAATAATCTGATGAGTATGTGTGTGAGAATGGAGCTAGAGAGGAGTTGGAAGGAGACTCTGGTAATGAACTAGCTAGTTTTAGAAATCTTAATGTAGTGAGAGAACAAGAAGAATGGCTTCGTACTGTTATTTTCTTTACTCAAGTTAGATATAAGGATAAAATATCCAAGCATATCATTGATGGAGGAAGTAATATGAAAATGGTATTAAAGAACATAGAGAAGTGATTGAATATAGACATAGAGAAAAATCCAAATCCGTATAAAGCTAATTAGGTAAATAATAGTATACCAGTTACTCAAAGGTGCTTGTTGTGTTTAATTTGGTTTGAATTTGCTTTAATTCATATGATGAAACTAGATGCAATTTAATTTAAATCTGATATAAATTGAGTGAAATTGGTTCAAATATTGCATTAATCTTAATTAGAATGCTTTATGAATGTGCAATGAAAAAGCAAGAACATTTATGCATGAAACAATTAAAGACGAAATAAACTTAAACAAGAGAATTGTGCATGAAACTGGCACAATCGTGACTTATATGCACAGTTGTGACATATAATTCATAGCTGTGCATCTAATATGGTAAGTCACGATTGACTTCCCATATGAACCAATAACGTTTTATTTAATCTGTCTTTTATTACATGTCATATGTAGGTGGAAGGCACAAAATGCTAGACCTAGGAGCATGCTACAAATAAAAGGAAAGGGCGGCGATGACTAGAGATTTCTTCATTCTTCATTCATCATTCACTTTTCATTCTTTACTTAACACACCAAAGACACTTTGGGAGAGAGAAAATATCAAGAAAGAAGGAAAAGAGAGAAGAGAAAAGAGAGAATCGGTGAAGAAGCAAGAAATATGGCTGAGAATTGGAAGCAAAACCAAGCCCTATAGCATCTGGTGAGAACAAGCTGAAGAAGAAGCCGAGAGCTATTGTGGGAAGCTTGAGAGGGGTAGGAGACTAGTTAAGTGAAATTGGTTTGAATGTTGCATGAATCCTAATTGGATTATTTTGTGAATGTGCAATGAAAATTAAGAAGATTTATGCATAAAAGAATTAGAGACAAAATGAGCTTAAACAAGAGAATTGTGCATGAAAATGGCACAACCATGACTTATATGCACGATTGTGACATATAAGTCATAACCGTGCATCTAATATGGTAAGTCACGGTTGAATTCCCATATGAAAACACACCAACAAAGTTTCGTTTAAGCTATCATTTATTACGTAGCATACACAGGTGGAAGGCACAAAACAGTAGACCGAGGAGCATATTACAAATAAAAATAGAGGGTGGCGGTGAAGAGAAATTTTTTCATTCATCATTCACTCTTCATTCTTTGCTTAACCCACTAAAGACACTTCAGGAGAGAGAAAATAGAGAGAAAGAAGGAAAAAAGAGAAGAGAATAGAGAGAATCGGTGAAGAAAAAAGAAATATGGCAGAGAATTGGAAGCAGGACCAAGCCTTATACCATCTGGTGAGAACAAGCTGAAGAAGAAGGCGAGAGCTAATGTGGGAAGCTTGAGAGGGGTAGGAGACCAATTGAGTGAAATTGGTTTGAATGTTTCATGAATCCTAATTGGATTATTTTGTGAATGTGCAATGAAAAACAAGAAGATTTATGCATAAAAGATTTAGAGACAACATAAACTTAAACAAGAGAATTGTGCATGAAAATGGCACAACCGTGAGTTATTTGTACCGTCGTGACATATAAGTCATAACCGTGCATCTACTATGGTAAGCCACAGTTCACTTCCCACATGCAAACACACCATTAACGTTTCATTTAATCTGTCATTTATTACATGGCATATGCAGGTGGATGGCACAAAATGCTAGACTTAGGAGCATACTACAAATAAAATGAGAGGGTGGCGGTGAATAGAGATTTCTTCATTCATCATTGACTTTTCATTCTTTACTTAACACACTAAAGACACTTTAGGAGAGAGAAAATAGAGAGAAAGAAGGAAAAAAGAGAAGAGAATAGAGAGAATCAGTGAAGAAGTAAGAAATGTGCCAGAGAATTTGAAGCAGAACCAAGCCCTATACCATCTGATGATAACAAGATGAAGAAGAAGGCGAGAGCTAATATGGGAAGCTTAAGACGGGTAGGAGACCAATTGAGTGAAATTGGTTTGAATGTTGCATGAATCCTAATTGGATTATTTTTTGAATGTGCAATGAAAAACAAGAAGATTTATGCATAAAGGAATTAGAGACGACATGAACTTAAATAAGAGAATTGTGTATGGAAATGACGCAACCGTGACTTATATGGGTGGTTATGACATATAAATCATAACCATGCATCTAATATCATGAGTCACGGTTGACTTCCCATATGCAAACACGCCAACAAAGTTTCATTTAATCTGTCATTTATTACATGGCATTTGCAGGTGGAAGGCACAAAATGCTAGACCTAGGAGCATACTACAAATAAAAAGAAAGGGTGGCGGTGAAGAGAGATTTCTTCATTCATCATTCACTCTTCATTCTTTGTTAACACACTAGAGATACTTCGAGAGACAGAAAATAGAGAGAAAGAAGGAAAAAAGAGAAGAGAACAAAGAGAATCGGTGAAGAAGAAAGAAACATGGCAGAGAATTGGAAGCAGAACCAGACCTTATGTTAAGTCAGGAGGACTTTACGATGTTTTAATTTTGATGACCAACTAATAATAATAATGTTAGAAACAAATGAATGTTTTGACAAGTGTGTTAAGTGTGCAGTATAAAAGACAAATGAAGCGCAAAACACAGACGAAGCGTAAAACACAGAAGAAGCGCAAAAGATAGAAGAAGTACAAAACAAAGATGAAGTGCTAAACACAGAAGAAGCGCAAAAGACAGAAGAAGCGTAAAACACAGACGAAGCGCAAAGCACAGACGAAGTACAAAACACAGAAGAAGCACAAAAGACAGAAGAAGTACAAAACAAAGATGAAGTGTAAAACAAAGAAGAAGCGCAAAGCACAGAAGAATTGCAAGACACAAATGATACTTAGAAGAAGTTACGTCAGTGCATCGGACGGTTACTTAGTTGAAGTTAGTTACAGAACTCAACTAAATAGCGGTTTTCAAGAATCAAGAAACAGTTCTCAAGATTCAAGAAGCGGTTATCAAAGATCAAGAAGCAATTACAGACTGAGATTGTAAATATAAGTCTCAATCGAAGCTTTCGGGTTAATGAATGAAGGAATATACAATATCAGTGATCTTTGAGTGCTTTCTTACAAAAGAGATTTTTGTAGTGCAATACTGAGAGAGCCATTATTACTGTAACAAAAGCTCACACTATCTTTCTAGTAAGAGAGAGAAAATACTGAGAGCCTAAAGAGGCTACGTTAGCATAGAGAATACTTTGTGAAAGAGACCTAAAGAGGCTTTAAAAGGAAAGAAAGAATACTTGTAGTTGTTTGAAGTATAGTGGAACACTCAGACAAACTCTGAGGACTGGACGTAGCCCACGGTTTGAGGTGAACCAGTATAAAATCGCAGTGTCTATACTCTAACCTTTTGCTTCAGTTTATTTCTGTTGTTAAATATTTTTATAGAAGTAATTTGCGATTTGATTTCGTAACAATTTTTATATAAACTTTGCAATGCTCTTTTAACAAGTTCAATAAGTTCTTATAATTCGTATTAAGAAAAGGATACACCATTCAACCCCCCTTCTTATGTATCTAGTTTATCATATACAAGTTCTTATTAACGTGTGATTCACTTTAATTGGTATTAGAGCTCAATTTCCAAGAATCACCTTTATAAAGTGAGGATAAAGATCCATGACAGAATCACATGTCTTTATTGCTGAAGGTGCCTCCGTCATAAGACCTCCTACATTCAATGGTGCAGATTATCATTATTGGAAGGACAGGATGCGGCTCTTCATTAAATCCACACATATTGATCTTTGGGATATCATCGAGAATGGACCGTACGAACCAGTTGATGATGAAGGAAATGTTATTCCTTGTAACAGATGGTCAGCCGATCACAAAGCTAGATTTCATCTAAATTCAAAGGCCAAGTTCTTTTTGAGTTGTGCATTGAGCAGAAATGAATATGATAAAGTTCATGGATGCGAGACTGCGAAGGAGATGTGGGACAACCTATCCATTGCACATGAAGGCACAAACCAGGTGAAAGAGTCCAAAATTAGTATTCTTGTACATCAGTATGAGCTATTTAAAATGCAGG
>JAOSBN010000008.1:20607099-20618045 GCA_027563595.1 Erythroxylum suave | reverse complement strand
CTATATTTGAGTACATTAAGCATAATTTGGTATAAGTTAGAATGAATGGTAACCTTCTTTAATCGATTAAATTGTAATGATACATGAAAAATTAGACAAAGTTGTCTTCATGAAAGTTGTAGGTCTTAACCTGAGCTTTCTATTGATATATAGTTTGTAATTTTTAGGTTACTGGATTGGAAGTTGTGTTGTTTAGATTTAAGGGTGTCGGATGAGGGGCAGGTTACGATTGCCAGGCGGTACGATTGCGATGGTCACAATCGCAAGGCGGTGCGATTGCGACTGTGTAGATTCGGCCTTTCACGATCGCGATCAGTCGCGATCGCGATATGCCAAGAAAATCGCAGTTGCGACAGAGCGCGACTGCGACGACTCCAAGCCTGTACCCTCCCGATCGCGACCAGGTCACGACCGCGAGCCCCCTGGTTTCCAGAACAGTCCGCACCGCCTTTCCCATTTTCCTAATTAATTTATAATTAATCTTTTTATCATCAGATCATTTACTCTTTGTTTATTTTTGTTATGGAAAATTTTGAATTTAATGGTTGACTGTTATTTTATATTTCTTATGAATTTTATTTAATTCATGCAATTATCATCTAATTCTTTTATTGAAAATATCCATTAATTATTTTATTAACAGTTAATTGTGGTTATTAGATCATTTTGTTTTTAATAATTAAATTGTATTTCCGAAATTATTTTGTGATCCCACCAGAAATCTTTTATGACTAGAATTTTTAATTTAAACTCAAATATCACAAAGTCGCCATAAATTACGTACGGGGACCAGGGCCAACACTACTGATTATACAAACGCCGATTTAATGTCCTAGACGATCCTAGGGTAAATTACTCTATCTCGAGTTATAATTTTTAACCCTAGTTGATAAACCCTAATTCAAATTATGGAAATTACGTTCTCTCAATCTGTAATTGATCTAAACCTAAATTAGTTCTAAATTTATCTACTAATTTACCGGGAGTCTATGTTCGATCTCTCGTTACATAACTCTATCGATTTGATTCAACTCTCTACCTATTGATTTATCTAACTCTCATTAGCCTAAATTAATGATTTTCATTGACTCACCCTCTCAATTTCTTACTAAGTTATTAAGAATCGAAATTGAATCACAATTAAATCGAAATAAACACAATCAAATAAATTTCCTTGATTTCAAGAACTTAAAATACCTGAAGGTGAGTTTAGAGAAAAGATCAACACTCAACAATAGTTATCCAATCAATATTTAAATCTCATACAATAATGAAATCAAAATAGCAATAGAGAATATTATTGGAACAAATCTCAGAGGTCGTAACTATGGGAAACTTTCTCATTCCGGGAAGTACTTTATGTCAAACGTATCTCTATGCCTCTCTTCCTTCATCTCCTTCCTCAATTTCTTGATCTCTATCTAGTTTGCTCTCAGATTTCTTTGCAAAAAGTCTCTGTCTGATTGACTCTCTTTGCTCCTCTAAACACTATTGGTGGCTACCATGTAATGTTCTATTTATTCTGTAGAAGCCCTAGGTCAAACTCGGGGTCGAAATAGTCTAAAAAATCACTCAAAAATTAAGTTTTCATGTTAGCCCGACGCAGGGCGTGATCGTGGCTTTGCAGGGATTGAACCTTTCTATCACAATTGTGACCCAAAGTGCATGATCGTGGCCTGACTGCTTCTAGCTGTTCCTTTTCTGTTATGTCGAGCCCAATGTGCATGATCGTGGCCTATGTTTTTTGGTTCAGAACTATTCAAATCTTCACCGTTCTTCCCCGTTTACACTGCAGCACTAACATACATATCAAGGATCATAAAAATTATACAAATTAGGGTCAAAGATTCAAACTAACCCATAAAACACTTAAACACAAAAACTAACATATTTAAACTCATAAACACACATTTAACACTCAATTTAACATTAAATACTTAACAAATTGCACCCTAAAATATCATGTAAAATACAACAATCACGCTTCTCAAAGAGTTAGGCATGAAGATACTTGGTAGTTTTTTGAGTGGTAGAGTCCTAGTTTTTCTTTTAATGGATAAGATGACCCATTGTTACTTAGTCCGTTATAGGTAAGAAAAATAACCGACGTATAAAGATTTTTAAAAAAAACTTTGTTAAATCAATCATCATACATACATGCATCATGATTTTATAGAAAGTTTCAATTTTTGACTTGTATGTACATACTTTAATAATTTATATTTTCAAACATAATCACCATAATATGAATCCACTCACGATGCTCTTAACTAATAACAAATTGGAAAATAGAGAGAAATTTAATGAATGGGGCGTAACCTCGACATCGTTCTCCAATATGAAATAATTTCATGGGTATTAACGGACAATGAGCCTGCACCTCTAGGTGAAAATTCAACTCCCGATCAAGTCAAGCAACATAAGCAATGACAAAATGCTGATAAGACTGCAAAGTGCCATATTCAAGCTTCTGTTAGCGCAATGTTGCATAATCAGCTTGTAGGCATGCAAAATGTAGGTGCAATGGTCCATCACCTACATGAGATGTTTGGTGTAAGGATTGGGTCTACAAGGGTGAATGTTGTCCAAACCTTCCACAATCTCAGACAAAAGCCTGGTAAATCAATGCGAGATTACATTCTTAAGGCAATCTCTGCGATTACTAAGGCTGAGATGCTTAGGGTGGACATGGATGCGGAAATGTAGATGATCATGATCATCAATAGCTTAAACTCTTCTTTTCAATAATTTAACTTGGATTATGAGCTCAAGACTAAGGATTTCACCTTGAGTAAGTTGATGATACCCTCCAAAATATGGAGGAGATATTAAATATCAGGGCTAATAGGCTATAGGCTTATGTGGCATCTTCTTCTAAGCCTTAGGGTAAGGAAAAGCACAAGAAGAAGAGTGCAAAGAAAAGGAAAGCCCAAACAGGGGTCAAGGCCCATCTTATGAAAAAGAAGGCCAAAGAGGACACCAAGAGAAAGTGTTTCCACTATGGTGAGAAAGGCCACTAGAAGAAGAACTGTATGGTCTACCTTGAGACCCTCAAGAGCAAACGAGGTATGGGTTTCCTAAGTTTGTTAGGAACTAGAAATGTGGCAGATTCATCTGATTCTTGGATATTAGATTCAGGAGCCACTAACCATGTTTACAATTCTATGCCAGGATTTTAGCAAAGGAAAAGACAGCCTAAAGGTCAGTTTTAAGTCAAGATAGAGGATGAATCCTATATTTCAGCAGAAGCAGTGGGGGTTGTTATCTTAGATTTTCCTAGTAGTCAAAGGTTATATTTAGAGGATGTATATTACATCCCAATAGTTGTAAGTTACATGATTTCTAATTTTTTAAAAATAAAATCTAGTTGTTCCTTATATTTTGAAAATGTTGTTTGAATATATGAGAATAAGGATTTTATTTGTAATGTTGTAGTTAAACAGGGATTGTTCTTTATAGAACCTATGATAGGCATTTTATTTGTAATCTAATGACTCTAGCATTAATTCAAAATATCTATGGCATTTAAGGATGAATCATGTCAATAAGAAAAGAGTTGACAGGTTAGTGAAGGATGGGATCCTTACAGGCTTAGACAATGGTCCATTACCCTCCTGTGAGTCTTGTATTCAAGGAAAGAAGACCAAGGCCTCATTTCCTTCTAAAGGAAACAGATCTGAAGCTATGTTATACCTAGTACATACTGATGTGTGTGGGCCTATGAATGTTCAAACTAAAGGAGGTTATGAATACTTCATAACCTTTATAGATGATTACTCTAGGCATGACTATCTGTATTTAATGGACAAAAAGAGTGAGTCCTTTGAAAGGTTCAAAGAATTCAAAGCTAAAGCTGAGAAGTAGCTAGGCAAGCTATTAAAACAACTTCGATCGGACTGAAGTATTAAGTACATATTTGGAGAGTTCCAACAATTCCTAATTGACAATGGAATTGTTTCCAACTTGTCAACTCCCAGAATGCCTCAACAGAATGGTGTAGTTGAGAGGAGGAATATGATTCTGTTGAAAATGGTAAGATTAATGATGTCCTATGCTAGTCTTCCAGAATCGTACTAGGGATATGTCACACAAATGAGAACTTATCTTCTTAACTTTGCTGCATCTAAATTGGTGCCTAAAGCAGCTAAGGAGTTGTGGACTGGATGAGTATCTTCATCACAAAATTTGAGGACTCGAGGCTACCCAGCCCATGTTCTAAGGCCTGAATCCATAAAGATGGAACCAAGGCTAGAGGTATGTTTGTTTGTAGGATATCCTACGGTACACGAGGATAATATTTTTAGAGTCATCATGATAGGAAGGTTTTTATATCGACAAATGCTACCTTCTTGGAAGAGGATTTTGTGAGAAATCATAAAGGAAAAACTGAAGCAATACTAAAGGAGTTATCTATTTCATCTAAACCAAGAGTTGATTCGGATATAGCAGTACAAGATGTCAAAATAGATTTAAGAGTTGAATTAGAAGAGCAGCCTGAATTTCAAGTAATGCCTGGACTTAGTGGGAGGCTTGTGAGACAACCAGATAGGTATCTAGGTTTAGGAAAAGGCATAATTGCCATCTTAGACCAAGAAGTAATGGATCCCATTACTTATACACTGGCTGCTAATGATGTTGATGCGAAAAAGTGGCTCAAGGCAATGGAATCGAAAATAGATTCCATGTATGCCAACAAAGTCCAGATCCTTATAGATCTAACACTAGGTGTAAAAGTCATAAGGTGTAAATGGATCTTAGAAAAGAAGAGAGGATCAAATGGAGAGGTAGAGATCTTTAAAGCTAGATTGCTAGCTAAGGGCTATACTCAAAAGGAAGGCATAGGCTATGAGGAGAATTTATCTCCGGTTATCATACTTAACTCCATCAGAATTCTTTTGGCCATAGCAGCCTGTTTCAATTATGAAATATGAAAAATGGACATCAAGACTGCATTTCTTAACATAGATCTTGAGGAGACCATTTATATGGCCTCACCAGAAGGATTCTCTGAGCCAAGCAATAGGCATAAGGTATGCAAGTTGCAAAGGTCCATTTATGGATTTAAGCAAGCATCTAGGTCTTGGAATATTAGGTTTGATAAGGCTATTGAAACCTAGGGGTTCATACAAAACCTAAATGAACCTTGTGTCTATTAAAGGATACAAGAAGGCAAAGTTATTTTCCTAATTCTGTATGTCGATGACATTTTGCTCATTAGGAATGATGTAGGAATGTTATCTATTATCAAGGGATAGCTGAGTAAACAATTCTTAATGAAGGATTTGGGAGAGGCTAGCTATGTTCTAGGGATCAAGCTTATAAGGGATCGTAAGAACTAGTAGATAGCCTTATCTCAACTAACCTACATTGAGAGCATGCTCAATAAGTTTGCCATGCAAGATTCTAAGAGGGTTTTCACACTTACTGGACATGGAATCAAACTTTCAAAGGAGCAAGCATCTAAGACCCAAGAGGAGGTCGAATGCATACGAAACATTTCATATGCTTTGACAGTTGGAATCTTAATGTATGCCATGTTTTACACTAGACGGGATATCTGCTACATAATGGGACTAGTAAGCAGATTCCAGTCCAATCTAGGAATGGAGCATTGGACTTTGGTCAAGTGCATATTGAAGTATCTTTGTAGGATAAAGAACTTAATGCTTGTTTACTCTACAAGTGACCTTATTATGATAAGATGTAAAGATTCCAATTTCCAATCAGATGTTGATTCAAGGAAATCAACTTCTGGTTCTACATTTATTTTGGGTGGTGGAGTAATAGTTTGGAGGAGTGTCAAGCAATCTTATGTTGTTGATTCGACTATGGAGGCTGAGTATATTGTCACTTGTGAAGCAACAAAAGAAGTAGCCTGGCTCCACAAGTCTCTAAAGGATTTGGAGGTAGTTCCTACTATAGAAAAAGTCATTACACTTTAATGTGATAATAGTGGGGTAGTGGCTAATTCTAAAAAACCATGGGATCACAAAGCCCCCAAACAATTCAAGAGAAAGTATCATCTTATAAGGGAGATGATACAATGTGTTAAGGTGAATGTGGTAAAGATTCCCATAAATCAAAACCTTGTTGATCTGTTCACGAAGACGCTATCACAGAAGAGCTTCGATAGTCTCCTAGAAGGCATGAGAATGAGGGATATGTCAAACTTGCTTTATGGCAAGTGGGAGATTGTTAGGGTTATGTAAATATAGTGCTCTATAAAGCAAGTGTATTTACATAAACTTAATTTTCTTTTAGTTATAATATTGTAATGAAAATATTTATTATTAATAAAATAAAAGAGTTTGGTTTTATTTGTATCAGCATAATATAACTATTCATAAGATACCAAGGTTCCTTTGTAAGTAATATACATAGACATAGAGATGTATGGGAAATATGTATATTATTAGAATCTAAATTAATTGATTCACAGTCAAATAATCAAGTTGGTCGCTTAATTATAGTTCAGATTGTAGTGTTATGATTTACCTCCATGTAAGTAAAGGAGTTTACTTCAAGGGAATGATGACTTTCAAATCATTTTAGTAGTTGACTATCGGAAATGGCACTATTAACTGAATTGGGAACCGCCTATGTTTTTAAAGAATAAAGTAAGTCGTTACTTTATTCTTAAAACATACACCTTAGCATTCATTTATTACAAACCACAATCTTGATGAGTGGTGAACTCCTGTAGATTTCATTATAATTCTTGATATGATCAGAATGGATTTTTACAGGGTATCAATCTAGTGTCCACATGGTGGAATTATTAAGTGAAACATGCATCAGGGAACATTTACTCAAATAAAGATTTTATAGTGATATCATCACTTCTAGATATTTTACAGAGATTGGTGATGAAACTGACGCTAGTAGTTTGATGGACTATTTACCCATCACGTCTTAAGACCAAGATTAGATCTTATGCGTTAATCACCATGTAGAGTGAAATGGGAGATTTAGAAGGAAAAACGAACATAAGGACAAAATAGTAATTTTACTATTTATTGTGCGGATGGCTATAATATGGTTCATAATAGAGTTTGCGATTGGATATCGAATTAATAAATTGAAATGCGTTTTCATATAATTTTAAGTAATTTAAGAGTTCAACCAATTGGCCTTAGTGGAGTGACATTTGGTTAGAAGTCAGAATTAATTCTAATGATATTAAATTAATTTTGAGCTTATTGGAGCTTGAATTATTTAAGTCCAATTAGATTTTCTACTTGTCTTCTAGGAAGGTTATCAAGGAAAGTAAGAAAAATAAATGGAGGTCGTCGGAAAGAAAACGAGACAGAAAGGAGAGAAATCGCCAAATTGGATTCGGACCAATAAGACCGGAACAATTTAATTAAGAGTAAATTAAATTGAGTCTTAAGCCTATAATTTAATATTGGTTTTACACTAATTAATTTTTAATTATAAGCCCAAAGGAATATTTAATATTGAGCTGAATTTTAGTTTAACTAATTAAATTAATTAAATTGAAACAAAATCTAAAAAGGAAATAAGCAAAAACGAATTCTACAAAGATGTGGGATTTAGTTGTGCTTACCATTAAATGGTTTTGTTGGCTGGTTTTAAAAATTGAAAAATCAGTTTTGAAGAATCCTAAACAAGCTACAATGTTAAACTTGGGCATATTTTATAAAATCTAAGTGTTGTAGTTGAAGGGACGTAGCTCATTAAGCATTCTTTCTAAATGAATGTGGGTTGTTTTAGTTTTTTTCCCTCTCTCTCCCAACTAGTCGAATAAGGCAAAGAAAAAAAATCCTGCATTTGTCTTCTCCTTTCCCACCAAAAGGTCTTGTTAACCAAGCTGTCCAAGGAGAATAAGTGGTAGATCGGATTGGTTGAGTATAGAGCTGTAAGGAGTTGAAGTTGTACTGAGGAATTGGTAATATTTTGGTATGGTTTTTACGTTATTTATTTCTTTATGTCGTATCATGTATAGATTAAAACCATGCTGTTTTGGTGTTTAGGTTTTCGCTGCACTTGGTTTCGAAAAATGTTTTGAAATCTACCATTTAGCCAAACCACGCATGAGCCTATTTCGATCCAACATAAAATATATAGAATAAGCCTAGGAGATGTAACATGGTATGCATTATTGTGGAAACACTCCCTAAATCCCAAAGCTTCTTTAATTTCTTGGCTTTTGATACAGGAAAAAATCATAAAAGAAAACAGGTGGATGGTTTTATAGATTTGATGCCATTTGTCTTTTATGCAAAGAAGTTAAGGAAGATTGAAAACTTATATTTTTTTTCTTTATAGGCATTCCATCTATTTGGAGTAGAGTGCTATAGATGCTAGCACAATATTGCTAAACTTACAGATTGAATGGAATCTTGGCCTAGGTCACCAAGAAAGCTAACCAACTTAAGCAGAGAGCTCTTCAAGATTGCTCTCACACAAATATATACTCAATTTGGAAAGAAAGAAACAACATCTTGTATAGAGAATCTGAAATTGGAAAGCACTAATTAGGTGATAGCATCCTAAATTGGATTATAGATATCATGATTGAGGAAAATGAACAAAATAAACTCACTTTTCACTTAAAATATAGATGGAATCTCTAGGCTTGGATTGTTTATAACCTCTATCTTGTTTTGTTTTTGTTCAAACAAGTAAGATGTAACTTGGAACTCATTGTAATGTTATAATAGCATTGCTAATGTTAATAAAATGTTTCATTCACTTTTTTAAAAAAATTCACTGAATTTGTAGGATTGGAGATCAACTTTGAAAAAAGCACCATGATGCTTTCTAAGAATACATCATCACTTAAGGAGGAACTAGGCTATATTTGCTATATGGAACTAATCCATCTTCCTTTCACTTACCTAATAGTTCCTATCACCACTTTTAACCCTTCTAATAGAGATCTTAGACCTCAATTTGAGCAAATTGAAAGAAAAATCAAGAAATGCTATTACTGGAATTAAGCTATGCTGGGAGAATTCATCTACTAAAAATAGTAATGTATAACTTGTACATTTACTAGAATTCCCACTTGATCGTCCCTAAGAATTTGGCCAAGGATATAGGAAATTTACTAAGGAATTTCTTGTGAAATGAGGATCATATATGGTAGGAGAGCTAAGGTTTTGTAAAAAGACTTATACTACATAAATAAGCAAGGAGATTAGGATTATATTCTATACAGCTCTTTAGTAGGGTACTCCTGGTAAAAAGAAATTGGCAAATTTTAATAAACAAAATAACCTATAGGTTCAATGATTAGTAGGCTTATCCTTCCTTAGTTACACAAATGTCAATGTATTTAACCTTAGCGAGTCCTCCTAATCCTTATGTATGGCTCCATAAAAATATTATTCATCATTCCTTTCATGGATTTGATAAAATTATTTAAAAGGAATATATGTGAACTTTAGAAGATGTGCATTAAAATAAGAACACATTTTATCAACTGTTGTTTCCCATAATAAGAGAAAGTTTTATTTATCTAGGATTTCAAACTTCTCTGAATTGATTTAATAAGAGTAGTGCAGTCATTAAAATGCAATCCCCTTACGGTTATTAAGAGCCCTAAATACAAAATTGTAAGGAATTTTCTTTCGATTCTAGTTATTCTTATGATATTGGGAACTAGATGGACTGTGTTGGAACAAAGGAAGAAGTGGCTCGTACCTAAATTGACCTACAAAAGAAAGGAAATATCCAAGAAAGGAGGAGAAGAAGAGAGAAGGAGGAGAAGCGAAAAGGGAAGGAGAAGGTTTGCTGTTGTTGCTGTCTTCCTAATCCATCCTGACCATTCCAAGTGACATTTTCCCTTCATCTTTGTAATTCTTTCTTTTAAATGTATGAGATGGATTTAATAGTGAAGGATTTGGGTTTGATGATGACGTTCTAAACTCTTTAGGATTTAGTTTTTGAATCAATGTTAATGTGATTTCTTTTGATGTTAATACATAAGGTATTGTGATTATTTGTTGTATTTGTATGCTTTGGTGACAAATCTAGAGATGAACCGATAGCAAAATGATTAGATTGGGTAACAAAAGTTGAATAATCAAATAGATCACATAAATAATCAAATTGTTAATTTATATGAAGAGGGATCTCATGTGAGGACCACAATGGTCTATTAGAAGGCCTAAGATCTAATTAGATGTGCAGGCTTTTTGTTAATTAAGAGGTTGCAAATTTCATAATTCAATTAGGGATTATAATTTAGGGTTTAATGATTATAACGCAATAGAGACTGAGATTGATATCGTATTGACTCAAAGGTAAACATGTTAGCAGTTGATGATAGGATAAATCTCCCTTCTCATCATCAGCTAATCTTCCTTGTTTGATTTTTGATTGTTCATTGGTGGTGTTCAATTTTGATTTCTTTATGTTAATTTTACAATTTCATTTTCAATTAATCACTATTCACTTCTTTAATTTTTTGTTTAGTTTTCCATTTCATTTTAGTTATCCTTTTGGCTTTAGACAACTTATAATTCAATTAGTTCACCAACTTCTCGTGGGATCAACACCTTACATATTACATTTATGATCCATGTTCTTGTGGTATATTGAGGGATAAGAAATTGTAAAACTTGCCCACTTGATCAACGATCAAGTAAGAATCCAACAAGGTATATTCTTAGATATGAGTTACATGCTTGAGAATTTCAATATTAGGTGTTATAGTTATTTTTCCCTCTTCTATCAAGTAAGAATCCAACAAGGTATATTCTTAGATATGAGTTCCATGCTTGAGAATTTCAATATTAGGTGTTATAGTTATTTTTCCCTCTTACTGTAACATCCCATTACCGATGGGAAGGGTAAAATAGTAATTTGGAACGGGCTAGGAGTGTTTTAAAATTGTTTGGATATATTCATGCATTCATATATGCACGTGAATAGTGAATTTTGCACATGTAATGATTGTACATGCATTCATGACATTT
>JAOSBN010000008.1:20572881-20585195 GCA_027563595.1 Erythroxylum suave | reverse complement strand
TAAAAATAATTTATTTTTAAGTTTTATTTAATTTATAATTATTATTAGTAATAAGAATATTTATTATTATTTAAAAAATTAAAAATCACAATAATTATAAAATTTGAAATAAATAAAATAACTAATTAAAAAACTTTGAAAAAAGTGGGCAAAGAGAGGGAGGGAGGGAGATTTTAAAAAATTTTGAAATTTTTGCAAAAAAATCTCCCAATTTTTTAAAATTTCCGATACCGGCCGGTATTTGACCGATATTGACTGATACCGACTAGTATTTAAATCTGGTATCACAATTTATAGTTTTGTACTAGTTTTGATATCGGTCGGTACGTACCAATATTCATAACAATGATCAATACTCAACCAAAGACATTTTAATGACATGTTTCTTTTTTACAACAAAAAACAAGAAATAATCAAAAACAAACATGCCCTAAACAAATTTAATTGTGTTATAATAAAAAGAGGTAAGAATATAACTGTAATATCATATAAATTTCTTCTTCTAATTGTTATCTTCTTTCATATTGGTTTTACTTTTTTATTCAACTTTTTTTTTAAATTCTGAAAAAGGGAAAAAATAGTTTTAAAAACTTATTTATACTTATATTATTATTGTTTCAACAACAGTTTGAAAGAAACAAGAATTTTGTGCTCTTGGCAATTGAGACAATTGGATTTCAAAACAACAACGTCATCTTATTTAGATCAAATATAATATGTCAACACTTTCAGTTGTACTGATTTTAAACAGAAGCACTATTATTCTATCGAATGATAAACGCTTCAGTTAACAATGATAAAAGAAAAAGATGAAACATTGACTTACATTACCTTCAACTTGAAGCCTAGATTTAGGTACTTAGCTTGTGATGAATGAGTGTATATGAACTTAGGACACATTTATTAACGAAATATAAAGATTAGGAGAATACCATCACCAAATACGAAGAATATCTTAGCACAATAAAAACTATACCAGATATTCATACATCCAATATCGTTACTATATGCAAAAATAATCAACACATATAACAAATAATTCAAATGTTTACCTTAAATTGAGAATACCATCACTGAGTAGGAAGAGCAATGTATGTGGGTAAAAAATATTTCACGTATCTAATACCATGCTTATGTATAGAAAATACCACCATTGATAATAAATAAGTTACGTTTCTTTTTAAAATGAGAATGCCTTCACTGATTATAAAGAATATCAAGTCTAAGTTAAAACATACCTTATTTTCTCACACACACGTGCGCGTATTTATATATATAATAAAGTACACTTATGTTAAAAAGTACTACCATCCATTTCATATAAGTGACAAACTTACTTTAAAATGGGAATATCATCACTCAGTACAAAAAATACCATGCCTTAATTAAAAATTCATTAGAACTTGATACATATAATACCATAGTTAATACAAAAAGTATCACCACCCATAATATAAGTCATATGTTTACTTTAAAATGAGAATATCATCATTCATCATGAGGAATGTCATGCCTTAGTTAAACTTATACTAGGCCTTCGTACATCCAATATCATGCTTATGTTTAAAAATACCACCACTCATTACTGATAAATTACATGTTCACTTTAAAATGATAATGTCATCTGTAACATCCCGTTTCTATACTAAGGGTTAAAACCCTAAAATACTGTACATGAGAGACATCAATGAGGAAATTAGGAAATGCACTTAATGCTCATGCATAATAATAACGTACATACGTATGAATTTGATTATTGCACAAATTACAATGATTGTTAATGCACTCATTTGACATTTACCTGGTATAATTGATTTATAAATGTGATTATGATCTGAATTGTGGTTTATATGTATTGAAAATTGAATTGGTGTGTATAAGTATTGATTTAGAATTTTGGTAAAAATTTAGGAAATCTTAAATTTCTAGGTATTTTTGGACTAGGAAAAATGTCAAGTGGCAGGATAATTGATAAATGGTAATATAATTAAGTGTTAATTGGAAGTAGAAATTATTGATAAGAGACATTAAGATTTAATGACAAGAGTCATTGAAAATTGAGAGACAATTAGACTAGAAATTGGAGACAAATGGACTAGTTAATAAAGAGGATCTATTAGAAACCATAAGGTGGTAACATGTGGCAAGTGACAAGTGTCACTTGCCATGCCACACACCAATCCATGATATTTTCTTACATTGAAAGACTAACTTTTGTCTGTCATTTGGCTAAAACACATTTTCTTCTTCTCTCCACATTTGTTCTTCATCTTCTTCATTCTTCTTCCCCATGCACGATACTCATCTCACCCCACTATCTTACATTTTGTTCTCACCTCTCACTTGTTAGTCCCATTTCCTTGTCTTCATTTCTCACTAAAGACCTAAACCTACCACTTTGAATGATGATGATTGTGTGGTTCAAGGAAAAATAAGGTTTCATGGTGATTAAAGAAGTTGGAATTAAAAACAAGTAAGTGTAAAGCATATTGTTCTTCATGATATGTAGAATGAGATATATATGATGATAGTTAGGGGTTACATGATCATAAAATGGTGGTTCATATATGTTGGAAGGTGGTTGATGAAATGAACACGTTAATGTCTTGTTTTTGTACATTTGATGATCCATATTTCATAAGTTGTTGCTGAGATGATTTTGAATTGAAAAGATCATTATAATAGTGCAAAAAAAAGTGTAGAAAATTTGACTAGTAAATAAATGTTTCATGTTCTACTTTCTTTGTTTAATAACGAGGCTGTATTTGGTGGTTATAAAGGTGAACTAAAATGAGTTTGAAGAAAATGAAACGGAGTACTATGGTATCTTGAAATGGGAAGAATTAGTGTGATAGTTTAGAAGTGAAATGAACGTGATAATGGAGTAAGATGTGAGTGCATAAAATATGATGAATATGTGTATATGATATTATCTATTTTTAGTGTTAATAATCAATCATAGAATATGAATTGTTTGTGCTTGATATTGAGCTGAAATGGAAGTAGGAATCAATAGGAAATAATGGGGACATAAGCTAGAAATGATAAAGTAAGCAAAAGAGATGTACTAGGACGAAAATGATGGTAAAATGTGCTAGAAAATGTTAGATGAAGTGTTTTAGCTAAGTAGGCATCTATATTTTGGCCATATCTTAATCTGTAGATATCTAAATAAGATTCTAGTTAAGATTAAACTAGAGACATATGGCTACAATCATCATGAAGTAATTGAATTTAAATTATGTCCCTATGGGTTTTGAAATTTTGATTGAAGTTGAGTATTGAGTGCTGCTGCAGTTTGAGAACAGTCTTTAGTAATTTGGGTGTAACTCGCATAATACTAAACCAAACTGCATCAAACTTATGTTAATAGAAACTTAAGACCTATAGGAACATTTTTTAGAAGAAGTTTGCCTAAATACCTCATTTTATAGGTCATAATGGTCATACAAAACTGATCTAAAAGCAAAGTTGGAAAAGTAGGAAAATAGGAATGCCTAACAAAGGTAGAAAGTTTCTGCCATGGTCGTGGGAATTGGCTAAACATCCAATATGCTTCTTTTAAGTGTAGTTTGGAATAGCAAATGGTTGGGTGCTTTCCTATGATGCTTTTAGGTTTGAATGAAGCTTGAATTGAACCTAGAATGATACTTGAACAAGTGAATAAGTGAGTGACATGTTTAGGATGAAGATTGAGGATAGAACTTAAGAATGAATTGTTGTATATCAAGTGTTCAAATCTAAAAGTTGGAGATGTCATAAGAATGAAAGTAAACCTATTGTGATCCAAAGAAGATGAATGATGTGTATTAGTAAAGATGAATGATAAATTGAATGTTTTGTGATCTTGTAATGTTAGAATGACCTTGATGAATGATAGAATGATGAAATAAGAATAATTTTGTACAAATGAGGTGTAAACCTAAGTCTAATTTAGACATATATGAGTTATAAAGTGTGAATGATCATAAGGTGTGAATTAAGGAGACATACATGGAATAGTAAGTTTGAGCATGCATTATACATTACACATATATACATGTGTATAATTGAATGTTTAAGTGATTGTGCAAATTAGTAATGTGTTTACAATGTATTTATTCTATGATGTGGATATATAGGATTCAACATCTGCATTCAGACATTCCGGATCATGGAAGCAAATGCTAATCTGGAGCATATTGTGAGTAACCTACATGCTCTCACATGTTTAATAGTTTTTTTATTTTCTATTTTGAATTGTTATATGATATGAATCCTTTGATTTCGGACATTGAATGTCTGACGTGTTTGATGCATGAAAAACTCATTGGAAGTGCTCATTGTATATGAATTTGATGGAATAAGTGATTCTGAACTTAAATGTTTAATGACGGACTAAGGTCTGCTAATAAATGTGAATAGGAATGTGAACGTGAATATGAAAAGTGTCAGGTTTGGCACAATTGATTGATTGAATACATGTGATGCATTTCATTACATAAATGCATGATAACATAAAGACTATTGTGACCGAAGTAGCCACCAAAAAAGAGCTTAAAGCTCAGAAAGTGAAAAAGAGTTTAAAGTTCAGAATGTGGTAAGAGCCTCCGGCTCACTATGTAAAATGAGTCATGTATCCCCAATGGATGAGCGACAGATATTAATGAGCCTGATATCCACAATGGATACAAGACAGTTATAGGCACTCGATCACAAAAATAACGATTGAAAGTGAGTCTTATGAACATTGCATATATAATTGATATATATGTTTAAATGATTGAAATGCAATGTTTGACTTGTTCAAATGTGAAATGTGAAATAAATGAATAAAGTATTAATTGATGCTACATGATGAATTAATGAAGTGATGTGAGTTGTGTGATTACATAAACTATATATGTTATGTGTTATGAGTGAGCCATTGATGATGGGTAGCTCATTGAGTTCGTAAAATTCAACAAAATTGCAACTTTTTTTTAGGCTCAGAGTAAATACCCAGTTAGACAAACTGGAAATATAACCGCCGAAGTTGAATAAGAGATAGAGGTCAGGATTAGTTACATTTGTATACGTCTTTAGTGATTTTTGTATCTATTTGAATTGTATTCTGCAAATACTATACCTTGTATATATGACAAATTCTGTCATGTAATGAATTCATGACTAGAAGTATTTTTCTAATTGTAATGGGCCCAAATGATTACTGGAATTTTGATGATATGTTTATTGGTTGAAACATTTGTGACTGAAAGGCTTTATGAGTAAAATGAGCCATTATTGATTAAGGGTTTTTTGCAATATGTGCGTGATGTTTGGAAAATTTCTTTTATTGAGTTTGACTGACCATCCTAGCACTTCACCCTTCCAGAGTGTATTCTCGAATACTGCCTATTTGGTTAGGAATATGCCCTCAGGGAGTGGGTGCTACACTATCACTAAGTATGAAGAATACTATAGTTAAGTAAAAACTTTACCAAAACTTCATACATAAAATACAATGGTTATGAACAAAAAAATACCATCATCATTTTGAGGACTAATCCTCTAATTCGAGCTTAAAATAGAATAGATTTTCCTTGTATTCACACCCTTGGCATGAGTTGGGTTCCTCGATACATCTCCTCTCTTAGTAACTCATCTCGAGCATTCCATACAGAGGATGCATCGGGTTGATCTGATGTAAATAAGGACTTTGCCCATATAGTTTTAATCTAAGACGAGTTCTTTAAAGTTTAAATCTCCTTGTTCTTTTAGCGGACATATAGTTATCCATACTACTGGATTCTTCCTATTCCTCACGCACAACTGATCGTAAAAAATTCTTACAGATTGCTTGCATTTTCTGCATTATTGTATGTGGCAAAGGGAATATAGCATACCAAAATCTTTCAATGCTAAGGCCCTGTTTGACAATTAGCTGATTGCATTAGCTGTTAGCTGATTCTATCAGTTGTTAGCTGATAGCTGATTTTATCAGCTGATTTGACTAGTAGATTGCATTATCTGTTTGTCATTTGATGTTTGATAAAATTGGCTGTTTAGTATTAGCTGTTTATGTATAAAATAACTTATGAGTTCATGACTTTAAAAAAATTATAAGGGTATGATATTATATATCTTAGTATTTCGTTGAATATTCTTATAGGAATTTATATTTTAGATATTTAATTTTACAAAAATTAAGTTCATAACTCTAATAAAAAACATAGAACATATAGTAACAATAACAACAACAATAATGATGATGATGATGATACATCCAAACATAAAATATAACAATTTAAATGAAGTTTAACAAAATAATTCAAATATAGCAAAAGAGATTGGGCAAAATTTAAGGGCAAAATCGACATTATAGGAAAGGATAATCAGCTGATTGCTCAAAAAGCTACTCACAAGGAGCTTTTAATTTTTAGCTGGTTGGATTGAATCAGCCAACCCAACCAGCTAACAACCAAACAACTAGAATAGCTTCTTGATGAAGTCAAACAGATGATTTTGGTCAATCAGCTAAAAATTTAACTGATCAGCCAATAACCAAATAAGGCCTAAATAAAGTAAAACTCACTAATTTATATATTCCGACGTAATGAAATTTTCTTGCAGACCGTTGCTAAATTCTTTTCACCATTTTGTCAATAAGGGTTGATAATCTTGAACTTGACGGGATATATAGAATCAAGAGGAACTCCCAAGTATTTTACAAATAAGGGATAACATAACTCAAAAGTGTCTAATTTTCTTTTAATTTAGTTTCAAACTTTTTAAAAATTTTAATACAGTGATTAATCTTTTAGAACTTATTCAAAAGGTTGATGATGTGGTATGTTCACCAAATGTCATATGGATGTCCATTTATTAGCCAAATTTGTAAAAATTAACATTTTGAATTGAATTTATCATTTAAAAGTGTACATCTTAATTAGAAAATGAGAATTTTTTTAAAAATATAAAATGAGAATATTTTTAACACAGATCCCGTGTTAATGTCATTTTTCAGTCGGAGTGAACTTTACATAACCCTGGATGTAAATGGCCCCATCTGCGAATTTCATCAGAACTGACGGACAAGAAATAGAAGAAGAGAGGTAAGTGGGAAAAGCCTGCATGCTCTCCTAAAGTTCTCTTCCCGACACCGTAAAAGCTGAAGCCCACTTGCCCCATATTCAAATATATTATTTCCATCAAAGGTTAGCTCACTGCTATTGTCATAATCTCCCATTTAACAGGTGTTGAGACTTGTATTTGCTCTCCGACATTAAATGGAATAAAGTGGATTTCTTTGTCTTCTCTTTTGTGACATTTTGGGACATCCTTGGGGTTTGCAGTAATGTTCTGGGTCCTTATAGTTGAACTGCTTTATCTGGGCACTATCCACAAAGAATAGGTTCTCCTTCTTCTGTGCTTTTTAGCCACATTTGTCTGTTTTCTTTTTTCTTTTTGGAGTGAAAGGACTCTCTTCTCGAAAAGAGTTGATGCTTTTCTTCTATACTTCCCTATCCCCCCTTCTTTTCTTGTGGTGCTTTTTGCTTTCTAATAGTTTCATGAGAAGGCTGGGCAGTGTATAACAGGAACAAGCACGAGCTAATGTGTGGATTGAGCGGCCTTTATTGTTTGTGTGGATTGAGCGGCCTTTATTCCATTTTCATCTTCTATATGGCTATAAATGGAGTTTGTTTTGGGCATTGCAGGAACACATTCCCAATAGTTCTCAAGCATACAAGTATACCAATTGCAATTTTCTTGGTGAAAAACAGTCAGCTTCAATACATATACTATGAGTTCTGGTGGGTCTCCGTAGCCATTTCATTCTCTCCTTGACAGATGCATCAATTGCTTATTCACGATTGCTAAACTTTGTTTTCTTTGATTATGATATTTCATGCAGGTAGTAGAGGCAGTGTACAAACGTTTGAGTTTGGGAGAACGCATGTGGTTAGGCCTAGAGGAAATCACCAGGCAACTATTGTTTGGCTGCATGGTCTTGGTGATAAAGGTTCAAGGTATTCGGGTCGCTTTTGTTTCTGCTGATGCTGGCATTTGCCTTCCTGTGATTTACTTTCCCTTTCCTTTTCAAGTTGAGTTTCTGCACTCCTTATTTTAAAGCGACATTTGGATGTAATCACAGCAAAGGCTTGTAGAAATAGAAGAGAAAAGATAACGATCAAAGGAGCTAGAAGCTTCTGTAGCTTTCTTAGCTTGGCAACCTGCCTGATAGTTCTACTGGATAGGCCGGAAAAGGATTCCTGGTACTGAATAGAGGGTTGATATGTGGAGAACGTTTGACAATTCCTACCTCCTTTTGGATTGACACTTGATGAATATTTTCCTTCCTATCAAGATTAAGACTAGAAATAATAATTATTCGCTTAAATGAATGTTCAGACATTGTCAATGATGTTTGATGCGATTCTGTTCTTTACTCTTCATCTGAGATATGCAGTGCAAGAGAATGGTATACTTTTGTTTGTTAGGTTTCTCCTGTCATACTAAAGAAAGGAAATGTTGATCCCTTGTTTTGTTCGGATCTAAAATTGTGATCCATTAGAGTTCATGTTTCTCTTTAGAAGATTCTTGATATGGCTGATGAGATGGGAGACAGAAACTTACCCATTTAGTGTATTATAACGCAATCGCTTGTCATTTTTTCCTATGTACTTTTGTATTATAGTTCACATAGTGGCACCTTATTCAAAATCTGATATGTCAACACTTCCAAAGGGGGGCATCTTATTCTCTAACTTGATGCCTTTAGGCAATTTATTTTCTGTAGTGTAGTAGTAAAGTATCGTGAATGCTTAGGTATTGTAGCTTGAAATATGACCAGGAAAAATCAATTTGGAATATTGGTACTGTCATAAATTATCCTCTTTACTATTTAATTTAATTTAGTCTAAGGCCTTGTACACAAATATGAGAGCGCCCCCAAATCGTCGTAGGGATTTTTGTAGATACTTATTATGATTTCAAAATTCTGCAACTGATTCCAAGGTGTCTTATTACCTATCTTGTTTGTAGCTGGTCCCAGCTCTTGGAAACTCTTCCTCTTCCAAATGTAAGGACGATTGCACTTTAACTCAGTTCATAGGATTATGTTGCAGATATACATGTAAACATTCTTCACTGTTTGCAGAAAGAAACTGATTATATTGTTCATTGCAATCTGATGTGGCAGATTAAATGGATTTGCCCAACTGCTCCAATAAGGCCAGTAGCCATATTTGGTGGATTCCCAAGCACTGCTTGTAAGAACTCATTCGTTCAATCTTGTTTTCATGCTAACAAATCAACCCAACTCAGATTATAGTTGGCTGTAGTGTTTATCAGTCATGCTGTGCTTGATGAACATAACAATTAAGAAATGAATCCTTTTCTTGTGAATAGGAAGGAAAGATCACAGATTAAGATTTGTTTGATATTTGTGGCCATTAACAATTTTATTCGAGTTTTTATCCATAATCTGCCAACTAAATTCTACAGTTGTTTAACCATACTTTGTTTTCTATGAAGTCTTAATATTTAGATTTACAATCCTATTTTCCTATTCAGTTCTTGCTTTCTCTTCCCCTCAACAGAATATTAATGTCAGTTTGTCTTGACTTATTTTGATGGTAGCAAGGTTGATGCAGTTTGTATGACATGCCTCAGGGTTTGATGTTGGTGATTTATCAGATGATGCCCCTGATGATTTGGAAGGGCTGGATGCTTCAGCTGCACATGTTGCCAATCTGTTGTCAACTGAGCCTGATTGCAGTTAAGTGACATCTGCAGCTCTTGAGACTCTTCTTCTAGATCCATGGCTGCAAGTTACATGGATAGATAGTTCCATTTAGTTAAAATGCAGCATATGAATGTTTGCATTTGGAATATCTTGGGATTCTGTTTGGAACTTGCAGATCCTCATTGTCTTTATGTCTCATTTAAGTCATTGGATAAGGTCAAAGTCTTTTGTTTAGCCATTGAATTTTCATTTCATCTCAGTATGCCAATTTTTTCAATGATTTCCTCCATGAACTTTTTAGTATTCATGAATATACTGTGTAGTTTTTCCAATTTATGTAATTTCTAAATTCATATGTTTTCACTTTTCTTTAAAAAATTGTTATTACTATCCTATGATTTTTCTATAAATACTCCCTTTTTTTTTCTTCTAATACAAATTGAATGAGCTGAACGAATCTATAAAAGAGTACCTGACAGCAGCTACCCCAATTTTAAGTATGATGCGTCACACTAGTTTGCCTTTATGAGAATATAACATCCCAATGAGTCGGTTCTATTCATCTCACACTCATTTCAGATGTAATATGACCTTGTCATGCTATTTGCTAGTTTTAAAACATAGTCCTTCTGAAAATTCTATTTAATAGGTTGTGAGAGCATGGCTTTCTGAAAATTCTATTTAATAGGTTGTGAGAGCATGGCTTGTATTTTGTACAACTTGAATTTCACATCAGTTGCTTAGCAATTTAGTGAGTTTATTTCTCTGTCTTCAGGATGGATACACTGTCATAGGATTACCATTTAAGGCACCTATCACCAAGGTTTTCTGTATAGTTGATTTCTTTTATAACTTACATCTATCTTGCAGTCAAACTTGGAGTGGGTGGTTTCAGTATGGGTGCTGCCTCTGCTCTTTACTCTGCTACATGCTCCATACGTGCACAGTATGGAAATGGAAATGTGTACCCAGTCAACCTTAGGGCAATAGTTGGTCTAAGTGGTTGGCTTCCATGTTCTAGGTTGGCGTTCAAGTCTCAACATGTAACAGATAGCACCCTGGGCAGGCCATACAAGCCCTGAACATGAACTTCGTGCTCTGTAGGATTAAGCAATATGTTGAATAACGCATCCATTTTTTGGTAGGAACTTGAAGAATCGGATGGAAGGAGCATATGAAGCTTCTGGACGTGCAGCATCATTGCCAGTTTTGCTCTGCCATGGCTTAGGTACGAAAAAGTGGTGAAGAGTATTTACATACGCTTAAATGGTTCTCATCAAATCTGAACTACTAAACAAACATATGTGACAAAGAGAGAAGTGTGACGTAGATTGAATTATTGTGTCCCATATCTTAAACTCTCAGGGAATGACAATATTTCATTAGTTGTTTTACGTAGTGGCTGGATGGGTCTTTGTTCAATGTTTTTCAGTGGAAAATACAGGAGATTGAAATTCTTTCAAGTTCTTTTGGGCAATAGCTATGATCTATTTAAAGTACTTCAACGACGATTCTGCTTTACTTTGGTTTTTTCGATAATAGTTTTACTGTGAAATTGTTAGTTTTTATTTGTCTTCGTTTATGCAAGCATCTGTTAAACCTCCTATTACTAAAGTCTATTCTAGAAGGGCAAAGGAAAGGGTAACTTAGTCAAGTTACCACTTTCTGTTATGGTCAGGGGCTGATAGTGTACGTGCATGAGAGAGGGGTGAGATTATGATAGTTAGTTATATGCTGACGTGGGTAGTAGCTAGTATATAGAGGATGTCATGATTGGGAGGGGATTTTTCATGCAAATAGAGAATGTATGCTGTTGAGCCATAGGCTAGGAGAGATGCGGCACTCTCGAAATTGCCAGCAATTGAGATTGTAATAAGCAGATTATCAGTAAAAATACAGTATACGAACTCTCTATTCCTGAGAGTTCTATCACTGGTATCAGAGCAAGGATCCTAACAATGGCTAACAAGAAGAGTGATAATCGGATGGATGGCATTGAGAAGGAAATAGAAAATTTACGTGAAGATTTTCAGAAGAATATGGAGTTAATGAGGGAGGAAAGGAGACTGGAAAAGGAAGAAATGCAAAGAAACTGGGAGCGATCACAGTCGGAGATGAAGGAGTTACGTGAAATGATGATGAAGTTGGTGAGCCACAAAGAGGGCGGTAAGAGTGGCGATATCTCTGGCAGTCATCGGAAGGAGGAAGAGGCGCGAGTGGACAAGGGGAAGGGACCCATGGAGCCAGGCAGAAGTGGGGGACTGATGTCAGGGGTCGAGTCCCGGAATGGGAGTCGACGACCATCGCCAGACTTTGGGGGAAGGCCCGACCAACCACCAGCGTGTGGGTGGAGTAACCCGACCCACCAGGAGCCATTCCGGGGGTGGGCGCGTCAGGATGGTGGTCGAAGGGGACCACCGATGGGTGTTGGGCGTGAAGTTGAGACAGCAAGAGATGAAGGGGGAGGTTATACGGAGGAGCCACCGCCTGGATTTGTGCGACAAGGAGACTACTGCAGGGATTGTAGAACACGGCAAGTGGAGATGCCGATATTTAATGGAGAAGATCCGGATGGGTGGATATATAGAGTGGAACGTTTCTTTTCGGT
>JAOSBN010000008.1:20557635-20572781 GCA_027563595.1 Erythroxylum suave | reverse complement strand
ACGTGCATGAGAGAGGGGTGAGATTATGATAGTTAGTTATATGCTGACGTGGGTAGTAGCTAGTATATAGAGGATGTAATGATTGGGAGGGGATTTTTCATGCAAATAGAGAATGTATGCTGTTGAGCCATAGGCTAGGAGAGATGCAGCACTCTCGAAATTGCCAGCAACTGAGATTGTAATAAGCAAATTATCAGTAAAAATACAGTATACGAACTCTCTATTCCTGAGAGTTCTATCAGCATCAACCATCATTTTTAAGACCAAAGAGTTGGGATAGAGGCTATCTGTGGGGCCCAGTCAATTGTGGAGGAAGGTTTCTTGGCTAGACACCTAAGACTAGTTCTCCTGTTGTCATATAAACAATAATTCCGACTCATCCTCACTCTTGATTGTCTGCTGAATGTTCATAAGTCGTAATTCCAGTAGTCCAACGTAGTTTCCCCCAGCCATCCATCTGTCCCTCAGTTTAATTGACCTTACGAACAAGCAGTTTAATTGACCTTACGAACAAGACCATTGTGGCTGCTTTAGTCATAGTAACTCAGTAGTGGATTCCTTCAAATTTGCATCCAAACCATTCATTTGAATAGATAACTTTCTTACCTTTCTGTATGACACTCAAGCGGTGGTCCATCTTGACTTGTCCTATTTTAGTAGATGTATATGTTGACAAGTACATCTTATTAAGATAAAACAAACTGGCATTTGACTTGTGCCATAAGGATTGCCTAATAATGTTTCTGAAACTAACCTTATAAACTGTTGATACCAACTATTGTATTGCTTCAAGTTTTACTCTTCTCCATTGAAAAATGAAGTGAGAACTGAATAACTGGTATATGTTACCCTTACACCTTCTCTGTTTCGGTAATATTGTCATAACCAAGCATAGCCAAAGGTTTTCAATGTATCGAGATTTTAGAGATTGAGATGTATGCTCTGTAAATGAAGTCTTACCTTACTTTTGGCCACAGGTGACGATGTTGTTGCGTACAAGCATGGAGAAAAATCAGCACAGATCTTAAGTGCAGCTGGATTTCAAAATCTGACCTTTCGAACCTATGATAGGTATATATTTCTATTACAACAGCATTTTGGTTGTCGTTTATAGACATGAACTGTGTTATTAGCTACAATATTCTAACAAATGCTTATTACTGCAATGCAGGCTGGGTCACTACACAATCCCCCAAGAGATGGATGAAGTTTGTAATTTTCTAACAACAGCATTGAACCTTGATGGTTAGTGTATAATGTGTAAGAGGGGAAATGTACACGATAAAGAACTAATTACAGTGGTGTTATATAAGGCACTCCAAAATAAACATATATTTGTAGCTACATGTTCAGGGCTCAGCCTATATGAATTTGCGTCACTTTCATCAATAACATGTTAAACTCTCGTTGATTTTTGCTGTCGACTTCTTAGAAACTTGTAGAGCTTGGTCTATGTTTCAAATGGTTTGGAAGGGTGCAGCTGCAGAGTATCTTGCAATCCGTTGTATTTGTGAGACATATAATCTGTTGCTTGGTTTGCAATAATGGTATTACTCGCTACAGGACTTGCCCACCAGCATCGTCTTTCGCTGGGGTTCAAAAAATCCCCTGTTTGAGCCGAACTTGAACGCCAACTTTTACCTTTTTTTTTTCTCCTAAGAGTGCCAGCACCGAAATGCTTCTATGTGGTGTTAGTTCAGACCGGTTTACCTGCAGTGCCCTTGTGGCTTCAATAATAATAATATCGCTTTCATTATTCATAAGAAAGGTATACATCTGTACTGAGAGGCTTAGGAACGTATTCAAGGAAGAAAAGAGAAAGTCAAGTGTTTAAACTTGAAAAGTCGTGCAAATTATAAGACTACACTGTAATTCTGTGAACGAAAGTTTTCACTGTTGGCCATTCTCACTAAATTCCCGACCAACATCATGTTTTCAGCTTGTTTTTTAACAATTGTCAACGAAATAATGCACTTCTTTTACTTCATTCTTCTTTAATTCAGCAATGTGTTCATTTTTTTGGTGTGCTTTCTTTAACGCTCCTCTTCCATAAATAATTCTTCAAATCGCATTAGTGTCATCAAATACAACACATGTAGGTTTTAATACTCTATATACCTTACTAATTAATCAGTATCCTTAAGAAAATCTCTATTAATTTATATTTATATCAAATTAAATAAAAAACAGTTAAGCAATTGGATTACCTCCCAATAATTGCTTCTTTATAATTCTTTTAGTTTTAGTCCTTAATTTCTAAGTAAAGACTCTTTGGCTTTCAAATATAGAGCTATCCATCTCTTCTCCTCCTTGCATAATACAAGTCTTTGATGGCTCATACGTGCTATTTCTTCCATAAAACGAGAAATTTTAGTATCAATCACATCTATGTAGAAACAAGTATTATATTTGTCAAGAGGATATATTATGACATTGGATATCTTTAAAATTATTTCTTCATGTTCTAACTTTTTGATTAATTTTTCATCATACACATCTATAACATGTTAGCAGTATTTTAAAAGGTCATTCTAATGTTAAAGGAGTCTGTCCATCATCCTCTCTATCTACAATAACAAAATTAATAGGAAAGATAAAGTTGTTAACCTTAGCTGAAAAGTCTCTGTAATTCCATTAGGATAATAATTGAATACTCATCATAGTTGGCTTAGTTTCTCCCAATTCTAACTTCTTAAATGTATTAAATGACATCAAATTAATGTTAGCTCCTAAGTCTACCAATGCCCTTCTGATTTATAAACTGCTAATATTATAATGAATAATAAAACTCATTAGATCTTTAATTTTCTTAGATAGATTGTTTTATAAAATGGTAGAGCAATCCTCACTTTAATTAACCATTGAAAACTCATTAATTTTCTTCTTGTTATAAAGGAGATCCTTTAACAACCTATCATATCTTGACATATGTGAAAGAGGTTCATCAGAAGAAATACTAATATGTAATTTTTTAAAAAACTTTAAAATCTTATTAAATTGATCTTCCTTTCTATAATTTCTCAAGTTTGGTTGGGTATGGAAATGGCAATTTATACTCTTTGAAAACTTTCTTCTTTGGCTCATCCTTATCTTTATCCTTCTCCTTCTCATTTTCTTTCATAGCAACCCTTTCCTTCTTTTCTCTTTTTTCTCAACTTTTAGCTCATTTCCACTCCTCAAAATCATTATCATCACTTGATGCCTTAGGTTTGATTTGCTTTTTAGAGACTAGCTTAGCAAGATGCGAATGTAATTTCTCAAGTTGTATATGGAAGCTTCTTGATTTAAAAGAGATACTTCAGTATTTTGAAAGCAGGCCTCAGATGTAGTAACTAATTTTATCATGAACTCTTTAAAGACTTGGCTTCCTTTATTATTGTTGTTGTTGCCAAATTCAAATGGAGTCTTTTGCCTTTATTGTCCGTAATTATTCCATGAGAAGTTGAGTTTTTTTTTCTCCACTTTGAATTATAAGTGTTACTATAGGAATTATTTTAGGCCCAATGTCCCACAAAATGAACGTGCTTAATTGGTTGTCTATGTACTTGACAAACATGATTGGTGTATTCACCACCAAAAATGTCACAACCTATCAATTATACTAATTGAGTTGCCAAACTCATAATATAAATCTTCTTGCTCAAGGCTCCCAACACCACCTTTAATGTTGTCATCATATCAATGTTATGAATACCACCTTATTTTGGGTTTATCCTTGATTCCCCTATTGGTAATTATTTATAGTTATATTATTATTAAACTTTTGTAATTTCTCATGAGTTTTAAAATTGGTAATCCCACTAAAAGATCCATCAATCGACTAATTTGGTGAATAAATCAACCCACTATAAAATGTTTGCATTTACAAATCCAAATTAAGTATGTTATGTAGACACTTTCTTAATAACCCCTTCCATCTCTCCCAAGCATCATAAAATGCCACACTCTCTAATTATTTAAAGAAAAATATGTCAATATTGAGATTTTTGTTAATACTATAGATAAATGCTAAGCTAAAAACTTTTTGACAAGGCTATTCTAAGTGGTAATAGATATAGATGGCAAGGATTTTAACTATAATTTGGCTCCATTCCTTAATTGGAAATGAAAGTCTCAACTAAATATCATTCTCTAAAGCTCTATAAATCTTAAATGTATCACATATCTCTAAAAGGTTGGCAACATGCATGCTCAGATAGTTACTTAAGAAGCCATAAAATTATTAGCCTCCATTGTTAGTTTAGTCATATTAGATTCTGTCTCTTGTAAGTATCAACCTAGCATAATCCAATGCAATATGTTATTCTCCCCATCCTACCATTATGTTTGAGCTATAACTTAGGAAACTCTAGGTTTCTTTATCTTAAATTTCAAAGTAAATTCCTTTCAATTTTTTGATGGAAATTAAGTAGTAATTCGAGGATACTCTTGATAATAAAATATAGTACCTAAAATTTGAAATTTAGCAAACAAATATAAGATCAAGAAAAAATATATAATAAATAATTAAAAAAGAAAATTGACTAGATTAATAAAAATAAAGTGTTTCCAATATTCTAGTCCTTAGAAAATGCATCAAAAACTTGATGTATGTGATCAAACCAATACCAAAGATCAATTGGGCTAATGAACCTTTCATTCTTACAGTATAGTCTAGTAATATGAGTATTATTCCTATAAAGATCACTAGCAGTAGTAATAATTATCTTTTTGTTGTTTTCGTTATACCTTACCCATTCATCCACCTTTCAGATCCTAGTTCCTAGATGTCCTTCTCTATGAATCTCCTTTAGTCAAATTCACCTATTGTCCTCCATTGAAAATTAAAAACTCTTCCATTATGACACTCCATATTGAAGTTCTGAAAAAAGTTTCATGAAATGGGATACTATATTGGTTGGATTCTTACTAGGAAAAAGAATTCCATTCCCAGTTTCACAAAGGTACACGCTTAACCAATGCAAACCTTTTAGTCTGAAGAACATAATTTTGATAAAGTATAACTTATTTTTTTTAAAAGTTCATCACAATAGGATTTGACTCAGAAAGTTTTGGAGGAGGGCCCCTTACACTTTAATGGAAAGCATATACACCTTCAAATGTGGCAACCAAATATGAGATTTGAGTTTATTAAGTAGAGTTGAGTACCTATTTGGATAAATGTATATTATTTTCCTTTTAAATATTGGACTAAATATGACTTAAACCGCTTGGCTAGTTACATTGGTTATCTAGTTTAAATTGATGAAAAAATTATAGCTCTAAAGTTTATTGATTGTGCTTGTATTTTTGTAGTGATTGAGCTAGGGAAGGAACTTGTAGATGTTATCTCTTTACTTAGACTATGCCCTAATGACACTTTGTATGATTGGAGACTCTCACTAGCATAACACGTAAAACCTAATGACTTATAAGAAAGTTTTTTGAGAAAGGTGATGAAGTTCTTAGGAATTAAGGATGATATGAAAAAGGGGACTACCAATCATGAGGGGGGATCCAACTCAATGAAATTGGAGAAGGAACCTAAATCTTATTAAGAAGATAAAATTTCTATAGCTAATGTTACAAACATTAATGAGACATTTGCCTCTAATTTTGTTAATTGTAAACTTACCATCGAAGTTAAAGAGATAAATGAAGAATATAATTCTCATTCTAGGAGGACTATGGAATCAAACTTGTTATGCCTCCCTTCCTCTCCATCGAAGGAAGAATTGCAATAGTAATATAGAGGAAAAAAGCTAAAGGAGAAATAGTAGGGCCAAAGGCTCTTCTAGCCTTACCTGATGACTATCCTTATTTGGAATGTAACGAGGACTAGCTACCCTAAAAAGCAAATTGTTCTTCAAAATTACTTAAAATCAATAAGCTCTTTTTTTAGGTTATTAGAGACTAAACTGAAGAAGGAGAAATGCAGCAGCTCAACCTCATCCCTAAGCATTAGTGCGCAATTACTAACCGTCAATGTCATTATTATGGAAGGATTTTGAATGCCTTTGATCCAGGCTCCATAGTAGCTCCAACAATTGCAATGTTAGACTAAGCACTGCATATTTTTGTTAGGCTTTTATCTGATAATTTTAAGGTTACTATTTCTATTGCCTACGACTCTAATTTCTCATTTAAAGGAATGCAATATAAAATGACCTCATATATTTTAACGTGTATATTAATAAGCTTTAGCTCATTATTGGTGACTTTAACAA
The DNA here is from genome assembly GCA_027563595.1 of Erythroxylum suave. Taxonomy (NCBI): domain Eukaryota; kingdom Viridiplantae; phylum Streptophyta; class Magnoliopsida; order Malpighiales; family Erythroxylaceae; genus Erythroxylum; species Erythroxylum suave. The sequence goes on along the minus strand of JAOSBN010000008.1, from coordinate 20,566,575 downwards.
TATCTTAAATAGCTCAGAGGCTAAAGAAAATATCAGCCTAACGAGTCTGAATGATAATTTTTTTGATTGTGTTAAAGCATTAGAAGTAATTGACTTAAAAGCTAATGAATTCTATTAAACCTAGAGTAATAAACAAATGTAAATTGAAACAATAAGAAAAAACTAGAGCTTTAATTAGTTAAGCTTGGATGATGAAATTCCATGAGAATATGTCAACTTATTCTAATTCTGACTTCTTAGATTATTGTCCAATCCTAGTGAGAGATATAACTCTAGTCAGAATAAGGAAAGCCCTTTTTGAGATTTTATATTTATCTTACAAAGGATAGGGCATTTGAAAGGGATCTAATTAAAGGATCCTTATCTAGTTGTTAGGAGACCAAGGCTTATATTTGTATGAGAAAGTTAGAGTATATCAAGTAGGAGTATAAATTCCTTAATCTCTATAAGGGCAATAACACAGTCCTTTATCTCTAAAGCTTTTAGCTCACTAAAAGCCATTCAAGAGGAAATTTATCTAAAACTAGTGATTTTAAACTAGTCAATTAAGAAATTAATTCACTATTGCAATATGAAAAAGAATTAATTTCTACATTTCCCTTAGAAAGAAAAAACCCAAAGTACACTATCTTAAGGAATGAGCCAAAAATACCTCATTCTTCTATAGAGAGATCCTACCAAGAGGAGTGTTATAAAATAACATTAATCACCAAGGAAACTAGGGAAGTAATCCACTCCCACAATAACATATTAAAGGGTGCTTATGACTACTTTTGCAGGAGGTTAGGTATAGTAGGCCCTTCTAGTTCCTCAATCCCTCTTGAAGTCTTTCTTAGAGAATCATACCTCTAAAGTAGATGTAACCCCTTATTCAACCATTATCCTCCAAAGATTTAGAAATGTTTTTCTCTCTCATCTATGCAAATCTCGAGGGCCAGGTGGATTCAATAGGGCATTTTTTTTTCAAAAATCTTGTTCTTATAATAAGGATTATATGAATGATGTAGTATTGTAATTCTTTGACAATGGTACAATGTGAAGGAATTAAACAAAACCTCCATTTTCCTTATTCCTAAGTCTCCACATCCTAGCTACTTCAAAGACTATTGCCCCATATCTTATTACAACAGAATCGATAAAATTATTTATAAGCTCATTAATTTAATGCTTAAACCAGTTCTACACTCCCTGATTAGTGGTTCTTAAAATGCATTTATGCCAAGCAGGTTGATCGCAGATAAATTTACTACTAGCATAAGAGATCTAAGGTATTATGGAAGGAAATTTTCAAAGAAAGATTGTGTGATCAAGGTATACTTTAATAAAGCACTGCTTCCATAAGTTAGGCATTCATTGAATACCTACTAAAATCCCTAACTTTACTTAAGAAGTTTATTACCTTGGTTCTACAATATATAATAACCACTTATTATTGGATTCTTGTTAATGGTGAATGATAGTTGTGTTCTGCTGATGTTTAGGGTGTGATTTGTTATGTATTTAGTGTGAATTAGAGTGTTGAGTGTGCATTTGGGATGTAATTATGTTAGTTTATGTGTTTAAGTGTTTTTATGGGTTAGTTTGAATCTTTGAGCTTAATTGTTACATTTTGGATATACCTTGATTTGTGTGCTAGCGTTGTACGGAAAACAGGGAAGAATGGTGAAGATTTGAAGAGTTTTGGGCCAAAGGACATCGGCCACGATCATGTAGATTGGCCACGATCATGACAGAGAAGGAAGAGTTAGCAACAGCAAGGCCACGATCATGTACATTGGGCCACAATTGTGATAGAAAGGTTAAGGCACCTTCCATGGTCATGACATGCAGGGTCACGATCATGCCCAGTGTCGGGCTGATATAAAAACTCAAATTTTGAGTGATTTTTTTGGATTGTTTCGACCCCTAGTTTGACCTAGGGCTCCCATAAAATAAATAAAACATTACATGGCAGCCACCAGTAGTCTTTAGAGAGCCTAGAGAGTCGTACAAAAAGTGAGATTCCATCAATTCCAAGAGAAAACCTAGAGAGAGATCAAGAGATCCAGGAAGGAGACAAAGGAAGAGAGACACGGAGACAAGCTAGACAGGAAGTACTTCTCAGAACAGGTGGTTTCCCACCTGTTGTCATCCCGAGATTCTGTTCCTAATATTATTTCCATTTATTTCAGTTTTATGTATGTATATAATTGAAATAGGTGTTGAGATTGGTTGTGTTGAATGTTGAGTCAAGTTTATACTCACCTTTGGATATTGATTCTTGAGATTAATGAAATTCAATTGATTATGTTTTTACTAATTTGATTGTGATTTCAATTCTGTTCTTAATAATCCGATAATAAACTGAAAGGGTGAGCTAGGTAAAAATCATCGATTTGGGCTACTGAGAGTTAGGTGAATCGATAGGTAGAGAATTGGATCAAACTAGTATAGTCATGTAACAAGAGATCGAGCATAGATTTCTGATAGGTTAATAGCCAATTTTAGAACTAATTTAGGTTTTGGACTAATTGCAGATCGAGAGATCGCAATTCCTATAATTTGAATTAGGGAATATCAACTAGGGTTAAGAATTATGACTCGAGAGAAAGTAATTCAACCTAGGACCATCTAGACCCGTTAATTCAGTGGTTGCATAATTGGTTAGATTTCCATTAATTTCGAATTAAAATCTCCTTTCTCTCCCTTGGTAATTTCTAGCTTAATTTTGGGTTGGTTGTGAGTTTGCTATTTTGTTTACTCTTTTGGTACTTTAAATTCTTATATTTGATTGTGATTGATTTAATTTTTGCTCAGTTATTTGTTTAGAATTATTGTAGTTTAGGACGACCTTAAATTTTAAGACTATTTCCCTTTCTCGTGGGAACGACACCTTAGATATTACAAGAACTACCTGTGCGCTTGAGGTAATTACCAAGGTTATAAATAGTAAGACTTAGCACGTGTAACCTTGAGCAAACAATGAAACCGCTAAGGTTTTTAAAGGAGGCAAAGACTTAAGACAAATAGATCCTCTAACCCTTGATGTTATCCACTGGTTAAATTAGCTGAAAAATAGATCCTCTAACCCTTGATGTTATCCATTAGTCAAATTAGCTAATATAATATGCTATTAGCTAACTGCTGATAGAGTCAACTAATAGCTAATGGATCCATTGATTTCCAAATAAGGATAAGATTTATAATCTAGAACTTGGTAAGCTAGATGAGTCAGATGATGGAAGCTCTCGACTGCCTAGAATCATAAAGCAAAGAAACACAATCATCTTAACCTGAGGTATACCCAAGGTACATTAGTGTTGAAACCTAACAGAGTGAAGAGAAGCTTGAGAATCTTGAGAGAACTAATCAAGGAATTGCTTGTGAAGAAGAAGTTCAAGAAGAGTTCGAAGCAAAAAATGAAATATCATTTAGCTCAGAGGTAAATGTTGAGTCCCTTATTTTTGTTAATATTAACTCGTCACCTTTTCATAACAAATTCTAGGAATTAAAAAAGGATGAAAAAGGTGAAAAGACATTTGAGATGTTCCAAAAGAGCGGGGACTTAGTAGAGGTCAAGATTTTGAAGATAGGGAAGATGCTAGAGGTGAAAGTTCATTAACTAAGGCCCTACCTTGAACAACCTCAAGTAGAGGAGGCTCAAACTATGACACCCGAAGATTATAATTTTGTCACATGATAAGGAGACCAAGGAGTCGAGCCAACGACACTAAACAAAGACACTTTTTGGGAGGCCACCTAAGGGAAGTTAATTTCTTTTCCTTTACATTTCTGCAAATTTCTTTTCCTTTACATTTCTGCAATTGTTTCTTATATGTTTGTGTGTTTTTAAATTTCTGGAATTTAAGGGTTTTTAAGTTTTCAAAAAAAGAGAGAGAGAATAAAATAAACAAACAAACAAATTCTTATTTTTCTACTATTTCTAGGATTATATAGTCATAATTTGAGTGTGAATTGACTAGAAGAATCCATGACAACTTTAGCATGTACTTTTTCTCTTGTGATTGATCAATATGCATTATACTTAGAAGAGTAGTGACTAATGATAGACACAACCCGGTGAGATTTTGATCCTTTATGGACTGACATATCCATATCAGCCTCATTGTCTCTTGTTTATGTGTAACCTTCATGATATTTACATCCTAACTTTGCTTTGATTTTCTATTTAAGACCACATTTTTATCATATACACGAACATGGAAATGATATAGGCATTGTCACAACCTAGAACTACATCGGGCACATGAAAACCACTGCATATTCGAGTTAAGGATACTCATGGTACCCTTAACCTGACTATGCAAGGCTAACTGAATATGAATCTCAACGCCAATACGAAATGTTCATGCATGAATTATAAACTATAAGACAGACAAGAGTTAATTTATAAAATCATAAAGCATATCTACATAACCAATATAATAAAATAGTAAAATAGTTTATGAGCCACTATGCAACTAAAGTACAAAACAGAAACTACCTACGTGCAGTAATGTCCCGAAACTATCAAAAGACTGCACTATCTACTCAGAACTTCAAGCTCACTAAATTAACCTGAATGGTTGGAAAGCCAGGGGGGTGCGGGGTGAGTACATTATGTACTCAGTGAGCAGGAAAAACATATGTCACGAATAGAACTCGATACACACCAAGGCGGTATAGATAACCCATAAGGTGAACATACAACACATAAAAAAAAACATATAGGTGTAGCCTATGACTCAACGTATACTGGTTAGGAACCATATAGCCTATTAATTCACTCATCCGGTAAACATAGGTTCCAGTTCCAATGCACAAAACCATAAAAACATCAAACGTATAAATCAAATCTTGTCAGAAAAACAAATATTAGAGTAAGCCAAAACAATTATGTGTGACACCACTAGTCGGCCAAACTAGCGTGCACACCCACTGATCCTCGGTGTTAGCTCGACTTCATCTGTGGTGAGTCCGGACTATAGTCGACAAGAGCGCCATGACCCTAGGTGATGACCTCGTCAGTGTCTAGACCCTAGGTGTGGAATCACTCGCAAGTCCCGTAGAAAGGTATCAATACGGGGACTCGACTTTTTTATATTAGCGTCAAAGGTATGGGGGTATCTAAATCAGTTGCATCCAGCACACGATTGGCCAATCGTTTCCTCACCAATCACAAAAATCATATAGAAATATTAAGTACACAAAAATCAAGTAAGGCACTATGCCTTTATTTATCGGTCCAACTAATAAAATGAAACCTTGTCATGGCTCTAAGACAAAAGAGAACATAAACATGCATCATACATGATTCGATTATGCATATGAAAATTCCCAAAACATTACATCATGAAATAAAAGCCAATTTTTATGCTTAAAATGCATAATTGTTCAAAACAATGTCATTTCATAAATACACAAGCGTATTAGTATCCATTTGAGATTCTATTATACCAAGCATTACCTAGGTTCAAAATTCACATACAAGTCATCATACATGTCTTAGGGTGATCTAATCCCATATAAGAAATATAGTTTCCCCAACTCACCTCAAAAGAAGGTGTGCACTACCTTGCCTTTAAAAATCCTTGGTACGAGCTCCTTGATTCCTATTTCCTGAGCCTTTATACATAAAAAGACATGCAATGAAATTACTGCTTAAGCATAATTTTTTTTATAGTTATACACCATCATATAAGTGTATAAAACATAATATCATTCCCTTTAAGCTATAGGATTCGACCATTAAGCTTCTTACATGGTCACTTCCTTACCATTCACATTAGCTTCTCTTTTGCTTTTTCTAAGGCATTTAATGCCTTTAACCCAATACTTGCTCATTTCGAAACATACTTAAGCACATCTTTATCTATGCACATTAGGCCATTACTTATCAATCTAAGCAACAATTCAAGTTTACTCTAAGTAAACATGAAAGCCTTTTTCTGATGCACGCCATCAAAATCCTTAAATCCTAAACCAAGTTCACTTGGGCATTGTATCAAACACCTAATGTGCATAACTTTGAAGTCACATTTTCAAGACTTTATCATAATACTTCATGCTCCTATCATGTCATATAGTAATACTTCCACTCAATGACACATTCTACTACTCCATTCAAACCAATTCCCTTCATTTAAGCTACATTATCAATTACACAACTCATTACATCAATCCACTTCTTCTTCATCATTTCGGCCCAACCTTAACCAACGTACATCTTCTTCATTCTTGATCATCAATTCAGATTATACATGTACAATTAACAACATAGAATTCATTTAAATCATTGATTTTAAAAGATAACCAAAAATTTACAACTTTCACCAAAAGGGAGCATTTTCGGTTTTGGCTTAAAGAAACCTTTCTATGACTCTTTTCATTCGTCTAAACCATGTTTAATGCACACTTAAGCATGGAGAATGACATATCTTAACACTAAATGCAAAATCATAATGTAGAGAGAGATGAGACAAAATTTACCTATACTTTCCTTTGGTGATATCTTCAAGTCCTTTGATGGATTTGGGTTCCTTGACTCCAAATTAGCTTAGAACAACTTGGTTTTGGTTTGGAGAATCAAAAAGATGATGAAAATTGAGTGATAGTCAAATTCTTCTTCTTTTCCTCCTCTCTTCTCCTTTTTTCTCCTTTCTTTCAATTAAAACAAAGTGTTTCTAATTTGTAATGGTAAGGTGCATGACCGTAAGATGAAGAAGGGTCTAGAATGTTGACTCTTCTTTGACCAAACATAGTGAATTTACCCCTTCTCCCTTTGCTTATGTGAAACTACCATTATACCCTCCAAACTTTCCTAAATTTGCAATTAAGCCCAAAATTTGAGAATGACCAAAACTTTTATTTTCATTTTGGTCCTCGGACTGTTGAAAATTATAATTAAGCCCATTAACTTTATAAAATTACATATTGGTCCTCCAAGAATTGAAAATTTTCATTTAATTCCTTTAACTTTGATCAATTTGTAAATAGGCCCTTATGTGCATCAACTTTTCCAATTAAGCTTTCTAAGTGTCTGATAAGTCTATAAATCATGTCTAATCACCTCTAAGGCATTATAACACATTTAATTCGACAACCATGGTCATATCCATCCAATGGACTCGATTTTTCACACTTAAAAGCTTAAATGTTGGAAATCTCCAAGATTTTGGATACCGATGAACTCTAAGTTCATGTAAGGGCATATAACATTTTATATCACTGGCATACGTACCAAAAGGATTCAAAGACATCTTTGAACTCATTACAACCATGTACATATTAATATACAGTAGTATCTCCAAATATAGCACAATATAAAAAGCTCAGAGAGTCTGGTGTTACAAATTCCCCCCCCCCCAACCAAAAAAAGTTTCATCCTCGAAACTCCTAAGAGTAGGGCACAAATAAATGGGGGTATTGGCATCTCATAGTTTGCTCGGGCTCCCATGTCATCTCCTCGACCTTGTCTCTCTTCCAAAGAACTTTGATTGTAGGTACCTCATTGCTCCGTAATCTCTTCTAAAATCTGAATTGGTTTCACCTCAAAACTTAGATCTTCTCTCAGCTCTACTGGAGGTGTCTCCAAAACGTGAGATGGATCTGATAAGTACTCTTTAAGCATTGAGATATGGAGCACATTGTGGATCCTATCCAAGTCCGGTGGCAATTCCAACCGATATGCCACAGTCTCAACTCGCTCCAAGACGCGAAAAGGTCTGATATATCGAGGGTCTAGCTTCCCTTGATTTTGAAATTTGATAATACCTTTCTATGGTGATATCCAAAGAAAAACCTTGTCACCAACTGCAAGCACTAATGGTTGTCGCCTCTTATCCGCATAACTCTTTTCATGATCCTTAGCGACTTTTGTCTTCTCTGGAATGACTTTAATCTTCTGAGTGATGACTTCTATCAATTCGACTCCTTTGATTTTGGTAACACAAAGTTGTCCTGCACTTCCTCCCATAAAGTGTTTCATATTGTGGCATACCAATATTTTTTTGATAACTATTGTTATAAGCAAACTCTATTAAAAGGCAAGTGTCGGTCCTAACTCCCTTAAAATTCCATCACACATGCTCTTAGCAAGTCCTCCAATGTTTGAATGGTTCTCTCTAGTTGACCATCGGTCTGGGGATGGAAGGCAATACCAAAATTCAGTTTAGTCCCTAAAGATTCTTAGAACTTCGGCTAAAATTGTGAGGTGAATCTTGGATCCCTATCTGATACTATAGAAACTGACACCCCGTGCAGCTTCACAATCTCATTGATATACAGCTTTGCCAATTTCTCTAGTGAGTAGGTTGTGTGGATAGGCAGAAAATGAACAGACTTTGTCAATCTATCCACTACAACCCAAATAGCATCGTGACCTTTCGATGTACGAGGTAGTCCAACTACAAAATCCATTATCACATGCTCCCATTTCCATTCTAGAATAGGCAAGGACAGTAACATACCTGCTGCTTTTTTATGCTCTGCCTTAATTTGTTGACAGGGAAAGTATCTGGCCACAAATTCTGCTATCTCTCTCTCTTCATCCCTGGCCACCAATAACTCTCTTTAAGATTCGATAAATCTTGGTGCTACCAGGATGCATAGCATAAGCTGAACTGTGAGCTTCCACCAAGATAGCTTGCCTGAGGCCTTAATCATTCGGCACACAGACTCTGTCTTTCAAAACTAACAATTTGTCTTCTCTCACTCTGAACCCCTCACTCTCTTTGGATGGTAATTTCTCCCGAATGACTTTTAACTTGGGATCGTCATCCTGCAATCTTCTAATCTCATCAATTAATGTAGGCCGAACTTTAAATCATGCTGGCAATGTTCTTGTCGGACCCCGTTTCCAGAGCCCGACTGTGGGTCATTATCCATTCGTCTTCTTACTCGGGTACCACAATTTCGCATGTACATGATTTAGGACAATAAGCATAACTCTCGCTATGGGTG
>JAOSBN010000008.1:20511302-20557535 GCA_027563595.1 Erythroxylum suave | reverse complement strand
AATTTACCTATACTTTCCTTTGGTGATATCTTCAAATCCTTTGAGAATTTCTCAAATCTAATGATAGATTTGAGTTCTTTGACACCAAATTAGCTTAAAAAACCTTAGTTTAGGTTAGAGAACCAAAAAGATGATGAAAATTGGGTGATAGTCAAATTCTTCTTCTTTTCCTCCTCTCTTCTCCTTTTTTTCAATTAAAACAAAGTGTTTCTAATTTCTAATTGTGAGGTGCACAACCGTAAGATGAAGAAGGGTCTAGAATGTTGACTCTTCTTTGACTAAACATACCATTATACCCTCCAAACTTTCTTAAATTTGCAATTAAGCCCAAAATTTGAGAATTACCAAACCTTTTATTTTCATTTTGGTCCTCGAGCTCTTGAAAATTATAATTAAACCCCTTAACTTTATAAAATTACATATTGGTCCTCCAAAAATTGAAAATTTTCATTTAAGTCCTTTAACATTTAACAATTTGCAAATAGGCCCTTATGTGCATCAACTTTTCCAATTAAGCTTTCTAAGTGTCTGATAAGTCTATAAATCATGTCTAATCACCTTTAAGGCATGACAACACATTTAATTCAACTACCATGGTCATATCCATCCAGTGGACTCGGTTTTTCACACTTAAAAGCTTACATATCAGAAATCTCCAAGATTTTGCATACGCATGAACTCTGAGTTCATGTAAGGGCATATAACATTTTTTTTATCACTGGCATACGTACCAAAAGGATTCAAGTACATCTTTGAACTCATTACAACCATGTATATATTAATATATAGTAGTGTTTCCAAATATAACACAATACAAAAAGCTCATAGAGTCCGTTGTTACAAGCATTCTTTGTTTCATAAGCTATATAAACTAAATAGCCTACCTATTTGTATGATTTTCCTTTTAATAAGCCCCTTTAAGCTTTGTTGATCGTGATTGTCGAGCTATACAATTATAACCCTTAACTACCACAAGTGCACAGGTTGTGAATTGTAATAATTAAAGGTTTGATCCTACGAGGTGGGTGAACTAATCTGATTCTAAAGTTTCTAAGGCTTATAGAGATAATAGGGTGAAATTAAAAATGAAACATGAATGTAAACACGAGAATTTGGTTGCAGGAATTCAATTCAAGAAATTAACACAAAACAAGAAGTGAAATTGGGCAACACAAAAAGTCACCATGGAAATTAGTTAAGAGAAATTACCAAGTTATGAGAGAGGGGATTCTACCTATCATCAATGCTAACCTATCCAATTATGTGATATCGAGGTATCAGTTCTAGACTATCATAGGTAGAATTACTGTCTCTCGACTTTTAATCTGGCGTCCTAAATCATTAACCCTAGTTAAATTATGGAATTTGCAATCTCGTAATTGACAAAAGACTCATAATTAAAATTAGATCGGAAGCTCTTTACTAAACTATCGGGTCTCACATGGGATCTCTTTCAGCATAAAAATTGATGTGATTAACTATATGGTCTATTAGATCACGTAACTCTTATTAACCTAATCCAATCATTTTTATACAGCTCACCCTCTTAGTTTGTTACAAGAATATGTAAAAATTGAAGTTCACAACACCCAATCAATAAAACACAAAATCGACTATATTAATATTAAATCAAAGTAAAATCCTGTAGGAAGAGTTATAATGATGTTAACAATTCAAAACACATTATCATACAATCCATTTCAATCGTATACTTCAATGAACAAAAAAATGAAATGGAAAGTAAATAAAACTTAGATCGGACAATCCTAAAAGGAAGCTGCATCAGGAGACCATCTAATCTGGGAAGCAGGGGCATCGACACTCGCTTCTTATTCCTTTTTTTCTTCTCTCTCTCTCTCTCTCTCTCTCTTTCTTAAACTTTCCAAAAGTGGTAGAGTGTAAAAGCTCCCTTAGGGTTACATCCTTAAGTATTATATAGTATTTCCAATTAGGGCAACCCTAGGGTTTTTTTTTTGGTCTAAAAGGTCTTGAAAATCCCTTGAAAACTCAAGTCGGGACTATTGTTTGCATATATGTCACACGGGCCACGATTATTGATGGGAGTTTTTTCTTCTGTCATGATCGTGGCCTATAACGACATGATTGTGGCTCCTTACACTAGCTTCTATCATGAGCATGGTCTATAACAACACAATTATGGCTCACTGCACCATGTTCTATCACAATCGTGGCATATTCCCTATGATCATGGCTTTTATATCTTCCTTCTATCATGATCGTGGCATATTCGTGATGATTGTGGCCTTGGGTTATTTTTCGATTCATTTCCGAGTCTCCTCCAATTGTGCTAAAGCACTAACAAATAGATCAAGGAACCTTATAAATATAAAATTCAAGCTTAACATCATGTTTTAACCCAAAAAACTTAAAACACAAATATTTACTAACTAATACAATTCTAACCTAAACACGCACTAAACAATCAAATTAATAACTAAACATACACTAAACTACCCATAAACATATGATGCAATTTACACCTATCAACAATCCCACACTTAAATATTTGCTTGTCCTTTAGAAAATAAAAAAAACAAACAAACATCAACAACCAAAAGACAAACTACGCAAATGCGATAATGAGGTAATGGTATTAGACTTAACGAAACGAATTTAACTTTGAACATAGTCCCTCAGGTTGTTCTAACTTATTGGCTTGCTAAATCTGTGTCTAAGTACTCTGGACTAAATATGCCTATTAATCAAGACCTAGATGTCAAGTTTACTCAACCTTATCATTTGTATGCACAAATTGATGAGTATTTGGTAAATCAAACTTGTAGCTATTCCTCTGTAAGTTTTCGTGAAAAGTCAAGCTACTCATAAGTTTGGTAGGTTTTTATTTGAAAAAAAAATTCTTTTTGTTACTTTTCATGGATATGAACCTAGCCTTTTTATGTGGAACCAAACATTCATGATGAATCTCGATCTAATTACTCAACTAGGTCATGTTTTTATTAGACATCTTGGTTGGAATGTCATTATAGCCTTTTGGCACAGAGGCAAATATTTGTGATAAATGTCGATCTAGTTACTCAACTACATCACATTTTCAATTGGCTACTAGCTCTATTCATAGCCCGAAGGACATCGGAATAGTTATTTAATTAAAATTTATATTTCTTTTTTAAAACACACAAATTTATCACATTACCTACCTCATTGTTTTTTCTAGTCATTCTCATAAAAATATACTAGCAATGTTATTTATTTAATTGGCTTAAAATTATAAATGAATGTGACAACTTCCTAGGGTGAATAAACTAATATCGTATCTTAATTAAACTACATATTAAGCTAAAGTAACATAGGTCATTAATTCTGCAAGCTAGTAAATTTTCACAACCTAAAAGACTATGTCTAAGGCTAAATGTATCTCGTTAAGTCCTAGCCATTGACACATTCAGACAAATCAAATCATGCAAACCTAAACAAACTATCACACACAAAGTAAAAGCATACAACCCTCCCCACACATGAACAACACATTGTTCTCAATATGAGAAGGGCACAAAAACACATATAAGGGGGAAATAAGAACCCTAATATACAAAAAAATTAGAAAAGAATACTAACAAAAAAGAAAAGAAAAAGGTTAGAATATAAAACTGTTAAGGTGACTGACGTAGTGATGGTGTCAGAGATTGAGACCCAATGGACACCGAGCTAGGTTCCCTTTCTTCTAATTGATTCAAAGAGAATAAGAGAGCTAGCAATCCAACCATTCCACATCATTAAAAACTTATTTCAAAATTTCAAACAAACCTAACTACACAACAATTTAGATCTAACTACAAAATATGCTAAGTTATGATCATTAGCTTGACCTTCATCCTTTAAAACTTTGCCAATATCAATAATGAGTTACTTGCTTCCACATGATGCCCAATTTCAATTTTATAGCCTATAAGTAAGCTACAACTTGCAAAATGATCAAAAAGACAATATTGATAAAGATGAGAAAACTAATTAATTTTAGTAATGTCTTTTTCACTAAAAAAATTGTCAATAAAATAGAGAATAATGAAACTCTCTGAATCTTCTATTAAGTCTGGCAAATTGTTTGGTAAAAGGGTGAGTTGTCCATGTTCTTCATTAGTCACCCAATTTTCTTCTTCTTCTTTTGCTTCACAAATAGATACTTTCATAGCTTCTTCAAACTTGATGTCTTTTGTCATATATTCTTCTTCCTTTTGCTCTTTTAAAGATTCGATCACATTAATTCTCCTGAATGAGTCACCCTCCTTCAGATTCTAGAATACATCATTCATGTTAAATGTCACTTGGTCATTACTAATCTGAAGGGTAATGTTCTCTTCAAAGAAATCTACTAAAGGTTTTTCGATGTTCAAGCATAGCATATCAAGATCTGGAAAATAATATAGGGGGGGGTTTTCATCATTTCCTTCATCCTCTTTCTTCACTTCTTCGTCTTCTACAGAGTGGGTTTTAAGCTGGTCTATCTGTTGGTTCTGCTAACTCTTTCCTACTTCTAAGTGTGTTAGCCTCACATTGCTCTTTTGAATTTAGTTTCATGTTGTGTGGACAATTTTCCACACTTTGCTTACAAAATTCCCCGAAAAGTTGGCCCACTCAAACCTCTAGGTTATGAATAGAAGAGGCATGATCTGCTGTTACTTGCTCAAACTTCTCTTTCAATCTCTTCTGGACCTCTTCCATGTTTATGAGCTTATCCATGATCTTATCCAACTTAGAATCTCATGAATTGGACTCATCTGGTTGAAATCCTGATAGGTCTTGATGTCCTAAGTGAGTCCTTACATTGTTGGACCAATAGAAATCTGTGTTATTCTGCCACCCTAAATTGTATATGTTCTAATAAGAATTATGACTTCCCCAACTAAATTGTTTCTCATTGAAGTCCACAAGGGTCTTTTGGTTCCTATAATATATTTCCTCCATCATGTAACCTATTAGACTCCTTATAGTTGCATGGTGATGTATAAATTGATGTGTCGTCTACCTTGTTGCCAAACTTTTGTCTTTTTTTTCTTTTAATATCTAATCCCTAGACTAAAAGAATTAGACTAATCTTACACCTCCTCGATAATGATGCCAAAAACTTGATTGTGTTCATCGAACTTTACAATTAATAGCCCTCAAATATTGCAAGTTTATGGGTAATAAATTGCAGTAATTGAAAGGTCAATCCCACGAAGAGGGTGAACTAATCTAATTCTAGGGTATCTAAGGCTCATAGAAATAATAAAGTGAAAATAAAAATAAAACAATAATATAAACACGAGAATTTAATTGCAAGAATTCAACTTAAGAAATTAACACAAAACAAGAATTAAGATTAAGCAACACAAAAGGTCACTATGAAAATTATTTAAGAGAAATTACCAAGTTATGAGAGAGGGAATTCTGCCTATCATTAAGGCTAACCTAGCTAAATATGTGTTATTGGGGAGTCGATTCTAGACTACCGTAGGGAGAATTACTCTCTCTCGAGTTATAATCCTGTGCTTTAAATCATTAACCCTAATTAAATTATGGAATTTCCAATGTATCAATTAAAAAAAGACCCATAATTAAAATTAGATCGAAAGCTCTCTACTAAACTACTAGATCTCACACAAAATTTCTCTCTGCACAAAAACTGATATGATTAATTATATGGTCTATTGGATTGCCTAGCTCTCATTAACATAATCTAATCATTTTTATATGGCTAACCCTCTCAGTTTGTTACTGAAATATGCAAAAATCATAGTTAATCATAACACCTAATCAATAAAACACAAAATTAACCATATTAATATTAAATCAAAGTAAAATCCTGAAGGAAGAGGCAGAACATCGTCAACAATCCAAAACCCATCATCATACAATCCATTTCAATCTTATACATTAAATGAACAAAAATGAAATGGAGAGGAAATAAATCTTGGATTGGACAATCTAGGAAGGAAGCTACATCGGGAGACCATCTAATTCGGGAAACAAAAACATCGAGACTGACTTCTTTTTCCTCTTCTTCTTCTCTTACTATCTTTTTTTCTTTCTCTTGAACTTTCCAAAAGTGGCAGAATGTAGAAGCTCCATTAAGGTTACATCCTTAAGTCTTATATAATATTTCCAATTAGGGTAACCCTAGGGTCTTTTTCGAGTTCAAAAATCCCTCAAAATTTCAAGCCAGGATAGTTGTCTGCATATCTATTGCATAGGCTATAATTGTGGCCCTTAGTGGCACGATCGTGACCGAGAGCTTTTGCTTCTATCATGACCGTGGCCCATAACAACATGATCATGGCTCCCTGCACCAGCTTTTATCACGATCGTGGCATATTCCCCACGATCGTGGCTCCTTACTTTTGCTTCTATCACTATCGTGGCCTTGAGTTATTTCCCGGGTCTTCTCCGATTCTCCTCCAATTGCCCTAAAGTAGTAACAAACACATCAAGGCACCTCATAAATATAAAATTGAAGCTTAACATCATGTTCCAACCCAAAAAAACTTAAAACACAAATATTTACTAACTATCACAATTCTAACCGAAACACACACTAAACAATCAAATTAACAACTAAACACACGCTAAACTACCCACTAACACATGATGCATTATGCACCTATCATTTATTAACGTTTCTTTTTGTATTAACAACATTATATGTTATTAAACTTAACCAAATTTCCTACCTAAGTGATAGAGCTAGTAGAGCATTTGTTAATTGTTGATGATGGTGGATGTTCAAAAGCCTAAGTCTGGGGGTGTGCATATATGTGGGTTGGTTATATTTTTTGGAATGTGAAGTTATGAATTCCATTCTTGGTGTAGCTTCTTTCAATTTTTATAAGAAAAGGAAAAGAAAAAAGGAGAGAAAAGGAAAAAAGAAAAAAAAAGAAAAAATGTTTAAGTAAAAGTATCTAGGGGGAACGACAGTTGTTTTGCAAAGTTATTTATGATTAATGTCTCCTCCTAAAGTTGAAGTGAATGGGTAAGTTGAATATGATGCATATGAGGCAGATGTGGCTTTGAAGGGTCACTCCATGTAGTTTTAATGTATTGTCATCAATTGTATGAGTGATTCTTTCTAGTTAGTTATGCTTCATGTGGGTTGTGGTGTGAGAGCTTGAATTTTAGCTAGGAAATATAGTTTTTACATTCATCATAGTTGATGTATACAATTATAAGTGAATATTGGTTTTTGCGCTTGATGTTACATTAAGTGTGTTTCTTGTTACAATAGTTTGATGACTTTGACACTAGTTTACCCAAATACATCTTACCTTACCCTTGCCCACATTACATCCTTGAAAAGTCCTTTTATTCATGATTATGCATGTGAACCTTAGTAGTGGAGAAATGAAATGATTTGCAAAGCTGTGGAATGTCATGATCATGAATGGTATTTAAGTGTACCCATGAATCTATCTTATTGAAACACATTTTCCAAGTCTACCTCTAGATTGATCAGTTTTTAAAGGTGATGAATGTTGATTAATCATTAGTAGAAGCTTTGAATGTTGAATTCTTATTATAGAAAGTTGTTTCATCTTTACTTATGACTATATATTTTTAGGAAATATGGGAAATGAGTAAGTGTTTTTGGGTATGTTTTATTTGAGGATGGTAAAAAGCTAAGTGTGGGGGGAATTGATATGTAATTAATTAATTATACATTTACTCCAAAACACTTAGTGATTAATGTTATGAAATGCTTACGACATTCAATTTAGTTTATATTTGGAAGCAAAAGAGCTAAAGTGAGTCGAAAGCACATATTTAAGCCATTTTCCAAAGATTCACACTCACATGTCTTTATGGAGCAAGAATGAGATGGATTAGAGTAAGAGAAGATAAGAAAATGCATAAAATGAAGAGCATGAAGAGTGTAGAACATGGCTCATGTCCATGCATGGAGGTGTTATGGGTATGAGACATCTCTCACGCTCGTCATACACCTCTCATACCCGCGCAAGGTGTAATACCAGAATCTTTGAGCCCTTTTTTATTGGTTTGCATTTGGAGATATTATAGTATATTGATATATGCATGGTTGTGTCTAAGTTTAAAAATATAATTGAATGCTTTCGATATATACACTGTTACATGAACTTAGAGTTCATTGGTATGCAAAATCTTGGAGATTTTTGGCATATTGGATGGATATGACCATGGTGGCTAAGTTAAATGTGTTATAATGCCTTAGAGGTGATTAGACATGATTTATGGACTTATTGGACACTTAGAAAGCTTAACTGGAAAAGTTGACGTGGGCTTAATTGCGAATTTAGGAAAAGTTTGAAGGGTATATTGGTAATTTCATATAAACTAAGGGAAAAAAGGTAAATTCATCATGTTTGGTCAAAGAAAAGTCAAAATTCTAGACCCTTATTATTGTGTGTGGCTATACACCCCATTATTTGGCATTAAAACCATTTGCTTTAATTAAAAGAAAGGAAAAGAAAGGAGGAGAGAGGAGGAGAAGAAGAAGTTTCGGCCATCACTTAATCTCCACCAAAATTTTGATTCTCCAACCCAAACCAAGGTGTTCTAAGTTAATTTCAGACCAAGGAACTCAAATTTATCATTAGATTGAGAAATTCTCAAAGGATTTTAAGATATTGGCAAAGGAAAGTTTAGGTAAATTTTGTCTCATCTCTCTCTACATTATGAATTTGAGTTTGGTGATAAGATATGTTGTTCTCCACACTTGAATATGCATGAAACATGGCTTAGATGAATGAAATGAGTTATGGAGAAGCTTCCTTAATCTAAAACCAATATGTCCTATCTTCTGTGAAAGTTTGTTAAATTTTGAATTTTTTTTTGAAATTGATAGTTTAAATGAATTCTATGATGTTAATTGTGTATGTATAATTTGAATTAATGATGAAAAATGAGGAAGAAGTACATTGGAAGGAGGCATTCAAGTTCATGCCTTTAGGTGTTTGTTAAAATGCCTAAGTGAACCTAGCTGAGGATTTAAGAATTGTAATGGTGTGTATTGGAAAGAGGCTTTCATGTATACTTGAAGTAAACTTGAATTTTTTTAGCTTGATGAGCAGTGGCCTAATGTGCTTGGATAAAAATGTGCTTAATTATTCTTTGAAATGAGTAAGTATTGGATCAAAGGCATTAAATGCCTTAGAAAATGCAAAAGAAAGCTTATGTGAATAATACGGGAAGCAATCATGTGAGAAGCTTAATAGTTGAATCCTATAGCTTAAAAATTGTGGTCTTATGTTTTATACACTTATATGATGGTGTATAAATATGAGATATATGTTTGAGTAGTAAATACATTGCATGTGTATGTATAAAGGCTCGAGAGTTGTGGATCAAGGAGCTCGTACCAAGAATTGTTGGATTCAAAAGAGTGTACAAATTATTTTGAGGTGGGTTGGGGAAAACATATCTCTCAAATGGGACTAGGACAACCTAAGACATGCATAATGACTTGTATGTGAATTTTGAACCTAGGTAATATATAGTAGAATTAAATCTAGAATAGATTCTAGTATATTTATATATTTAATAAAGGACACTGTTTTGAATAACTTTGCACTTGGAATGCAAAAGATGTAACATCCCATTATCCCATAATCAGGGTTAGAACCTTTGAATACTACAAATGAGAAATAGCCTCCAGAAATTAGGAAAATGCATTCATACTCATGCATAACTTTAGCATATGAATACGTGAATTTGATTTTATGTACACATTATAACGAATGTACGTGCACTCATTTGACATATTCTGAGGCATAAATGATTTTAATATGATTATAATGTGAATAGTGAATGAAATGTCTTGAAAATTGATTTAGTGAGCATAAATATTAATTTAAAATTTTTGGTGAAAATTGAAAGATTTATGAAATTATGAGTATTATTGAACTAGGAAAAATGCCAAGTGGCAAGACAATTGATAAATGGTAATAAAATTAATTGTCAAATGGTAGTAGAGATTATTGACAAGTGGCATTAAGATTTATTGGCAAGTGTCATAGAAAATTAAGTGATAACTGAATTAGAAATTAGGAGATAAATGGGCTAGTAATTAAAAGAGCCAAGTGGAGACCACAAGAAGGTGACATGTGGCAAGTGACAAGTGTCATTTGCTTTGCCACTCACCTCACTCTCGTTACTTACAGTTGCAAAACCATTGTCCATTTTCTTTCACCTTTGCCAAATGGTCTTTTATTTGTCTTCTTCATTTTTGCTTCTCTCCACTTACAACCCACTCACCCTGACTCTCTTAACATAGAGGTTTGTTGACAGTAAAACCACTTTACTTATTTTACGCTCAAAAGTTACAAGTGAATGGGTCGTGACTTATAGTTAAAAAGAGCAGATATCAATCCTATAGGGATTGATGTCGAGACACTGCTCGATTTGGATAAAAATTTGTTTAAGAACAGAAATTGCTTTTAATGAAAATAATTTAGAAAATTAAAACAAAACTAAAAGATTAATGACGAACGAAGAATATTACCATAATTGCAGAAAAGTCAAAATTTAAGAATCTAAAGACTAGAGATTACTTTTTTCCCTATTTTGTCTCCCTCCTATTTTATTAAGTGAATTATATCTCACCCTAGATTTCTGAATGTAATAATTACCCTATCTCAAGGTGTAACCACTTGTCCCTAATCAAATTAATGGGAATTAATTGGACAATCTCTCAACCTACCCAATAATGACTCTACCAATTCAACTAGTTATTAAACTATCCTATGGGTGATCAATTGACTAGCCGAGATCTCTCTTCTAACTATTCAATTAACGTGACAATTGTACGTCTATAAGTTGCCAACTCTCGTTGTACTATCCTACACAAATTTCATCTTACAAACTCTCAATTTGTTGTAAGACAACAATTAAAAACAACGATCATTAAAGACAACTTCATTCAATTCAACAAAATAAGATTTCTAACAAGATAATTCAAAAGCAATCCCTAAAATTAAATCAGCCTAACATGGTATCCATAGCATCAACAACATTCAAATAAACTATTTTTACAAAGAAAAGAAGAGATCAAAGTGACAAAAAATTGAATATAAAGACCCCTTCTTTTCTTTGTCAAAATCTGGAACTTTGCTGTTAAGGTGCTATTTTGCCCAAACTTGATGATGATCCTTGTCTTTAATCCTTCTTGAAGGCTCCAAACATGTGTTCTACACTCAAAGATTGTGTTTCTGCAAAGGGGTGTCATCTCCCTCTAAAGATGAAGGCTTAATTATCCTTTTATAGTTAAAAAATCCTAAATTTAATGAAGTCCCGCATAAGGTCTCGAATTATAATTCCCATAACTGTGGGAATTTGCATAATTCCCATAACTGTGGGAACGATAGTGGGAATTAGTCATAGATGCACTCCTGTTTTCGTCTCCTCTTTGGTCTCTAGTTTAACCTCCAAGTTGCTCCACCTTCCTTCCTACAAAAAAAAAAAAGTTAATTCTTACTCTCAATTAACATCAAACACACAAGAACAAAAATGGAAATCAAACTTAATAAAAACACATAAAATGAATCCTAAACTACCACAATGATCAACAATTATACAAGAAAACACATGTCAAATACCTAGAAAAACATATACTAATGAACACCTATCAACATCCCCACACTTGAATCTTTGCTTGTGCTCAAGCAAAATAAATACAATCAATCAATTCTATCACTTCATTTTCACAAAGATCAAAACATATAATCCTTTAAATTTAAGCCATATAAAATATCAAGTTAATGCACATATTATGACTAATTTTTCATTAGTGTACATAAGCAAACTCAAGAATTGACACCATCACTCAAAGATAAGTAAATATGCATAAATGAATTTTCCTCATGGTTTTCACTTATTTCTCTCAAGTGTTTAAGGGTTAGTGTTTCACTCAAACTTCCTATAGGAAACTACACTACCATAGGCTTGCTAATACACCAATTCTCTTTTACAATGATTGCATGCATAAAGAGATCAAAATGACTTGTTTAGGGTTGTAATGTGGTAAGGCTTAAGGTGGGTCAAAAGAGGGGAAAGAAGTTTAAGCACAAGCATTAGTAAAATGAAAAGCATATAAAACGAGATAATAAAACATAACTTTGAGACAGACAAATATAACTAATATTCTGCCCTGATTGATGCTACTCACTTATTCTTCCTCTTTCTTTTCTTTTCTTTTTTTCATTTTTTTCATTTTTTCATTTTTTATTTTTCATTTTTCATTTTTTTCTTCATGCATGGAAGAACTATGATTAAAAAATAGCACTATATCCAATGTAGTCCACATCAGAAATATACTCAAACCATTTCGGAAAAATTTTCATATGATCCCAACTAATGTATTTCTTAACATTTTACTGTGCTTGTGAAAGGGTTGGATAATGAGGTTTAGAGTTTCAAAAATTTCGGGTGTTTTCAAGAAACAATAGGTTAAGGTTTAAGGGGGGTAGCAAGGGATAAGCAACAGGTAGGTCATTTAAACCAAGGGTTAACACAAAAAGGGCCTCGATCATCTCTATTAAGCATGCATCTAGTAGACTCAAACCAATTCAAAGCAAGTTCTAAAGGTAGTAACCAAAGGAAGTAACACTAAACAAAGAAATGAAATGACTATAGATGGAGTCATATGGCTTAATCCTCACTTTTGCTCAAATGAAAACTCATTATGCATCTCTACACTACCTCATTGTTCAAATCTCAATTTGTGACTAGCTTATGTAACTATCTACTTTTCATCACTTTATATGGTTCAATTTCTACTCAAGTAGCCTAATCCGAGTTCAAGCATGCATTAAATCTAATTCCAAATAACATGACAAAATCTCATGGCAATATTTATCAGAGTGACTCAAGTGTGGTTCCATTTCTAACACAAATACCATTACTGACACAAAGCACATGATATACCTAATATACATCCTATTCAATACAATGTAAAAGATGCAATTGAGACAGTTGATGTCACCTCCCCACACTTAAAGATCACATTGTCCTCAATGTGACAAGTCAATCCCTATGCGAGTGAAAATGGCATTAAACCAAATAAAAATGAAAACAACCTAAACAAAAGAAATTGAAACAAACAAATGATATTAAACTAAACAAAAAAATGAATTAAAGAAATTAAAGAAATTAAAACCAAAAAAAAGACATAACACACATAATTATATGAAACCAAATAAACATGAAATGAAATGCAATCACACAAAAGAAACAACAAACTAGAAAAAATAAAAATGGTAAGAAAAGCTTATTCAGATGATGATGGCGACGGTGATGGTGTAGGAGCTTCAAAATTGTTCCTCTAATAGAAGGTGAGGAATGTTCTCTACAATCTGTGTTGCTCTTTATGAACTTGTCACATTTGATTGCTGAGTTCATCAAGTTAGGATGCCATCTGTTGATGATTTGCGGTTATTTGGTCGAGAATCTGTTGATATCGGTTAACTGTCATTAGTCCCCTTGGTTCCTCCGCTACTACTTCCTCCTCTGGCTTTGGGCTGTGCTGGATGTGGAGGGTCGGTTTATGACTGTACTGCTGCCCCTCCTACTCCTCACTGTAGTGCATGTTTGAGGATTGTGGAGTTCAATAGAATGGACCTCCACAATCCCAGACCGCCTCAAATATCCTACGTCAAACACATCGTGGGGAGTAATACACAAATTCTCCATGTTAACTTTATAAAACAAACCCAAAGCAGAAGCAATGTGAGACATCCCAAAAGATGAACTCTTTTTATTAACCATAGTCACTAGTGATCGAAAGATCCTATAAGGTGTGTTGATTTTAAGCTTTCAATCCATGCACCATAAAAAGAAAAGTTCTTTAGCTGAGCATTTATTGATTTCTATTTTATTAAACACAGTTAGGCACATAAATTTAGATAAAAGGAGATGCTCAGCACTCCAGATTAGAGAATTTGGTGCATTACATGACTCAAAATGTTCTTTACCTATGAGAGTGTTCAAATAAGCATCGACGTCAAAATCTGCATGACCATCTAGAAATTTTGTATTCAAAAAATTGAACATTTCACGCATGATAGAATAATCAAGTTTAAAAACATTTCCACCTAACATAAACCAAAACAAATCTATTTTAGGGTTGTACCTAACTATTGTGAAAAACTCTAAAGTTATGGTGGCATAAATAGGTACATTGCACCGAACAAATCCATTCCACCCTATGTTTGTAGTTAGTTGTTCAAGTTGGCATTTCGCTCCTATATTTTCTAACACTTCAAAATCAAAATACCTAGGAGTGACTATATCTCTATACCTAAAGTCACGGAAACGCGCACCTTCTTCTTCCAATTGAGTCAAAAATGGAGCTTGATAAGTTGCCGCTAAGTTGGTTTTCCCTTCATCGGAAACTTGAAGGCAGAGCTTATCGATCAGTTTCATGACCCTAATTGTTCTTGGTGGAGCCATTGTAAGAAGAAAATCTGCAAAAATGAGAGAGAAAGAGAGAGAGTGAAATTTGTATTTTAGAGAGAGGGAACAAAATCTACCTAAATCCTTGGGTTTTGGAATGCTTAGTGCTTGAAAAACATAAAGGAATGTAAGATTAACGGAAAGGGATAAAAAAAATACCAAGAATCTAGATGAAAAATGAAGAGTGTTAGAGAGTGCGAAGAGAGAATGTCGTGTTTTAGATAAAGAGGGAGTGAAATTTTGAAAAATGAATGAGAGAAGAAAGGGGGGAAACTTTAACTTTCCTCTTAGATGGAATTCGCACGCCTGAAACTTTCTAGAGAGTTTCCCCATGCTTGTGGAAATCACCATAATTCCCGCAAACATGAGTTTTCTCTCCAGAAACTTTCTGGAGAGATTTCCTATGCTCGTAGGAATCACTTCAATTCCCACGAACATAGGAATTGGTGATCCTCACAATTTCAAAACTTCTTCCAAGCTTATATGTATTCTCTATGATCCCAAAACCTACAAACACATCAAGATAATATCATCAACAAGAAATTTGAAAAGAAAACAAAATCAACCTAAACATCAATCAAACCTAATTCAAAAATGATCAAACAAAAACCAGACAAAAACATTCAAAAGAGAATAACATCCATGGGTTGCCTCCCATACAACACTTCATTTACTGTAGGTAGCTCGACTCTCCTTGACCCCGTTTCTAGAGCCCTACAATTCTGAATGACAAAGCACCTGAGCCTGTGTATTTCCCTATAGGGCTATTTCCACAAACCCTCATTGGTTCATCTACTTCCAAATAACATCTCAAAAGGGTTGAACCCAGGTTCTTTGTTTCCTATCTCGAGGTTATGATTTAAGACGGTCCGGTAACAAATGAGTGAAAGGGAAGTCAAAAACTTCAAACTATAAGAAAAATCTTCAGCATCAGTGTGGACGGGTTCACGGCGGCAAACTAAATGTTTTGCCTTGGCAAAATCCGGGACACTTCGAAGAGCTCTCGGGAAAAATTTGCCGTGGCATACTAAATAACTTCGCCGCAACGAAATTAGGATAATGTTCTAAGGACCATTAGGGAAAACTTCGTCGTTAAACTCCAAACTTTTCCGCGACAAATTCACTAATTAAAGCCAAAAGACAATTATTTCTCATTCGGCCTAGATCGATACAGATTTGCCCTAAAACTTAGAAAACAAAATCTTGCCCTTATGAATGCTGAAAATAAATGAAATGTACAAACTTTGAGGATCATGAATAAATCACAATCATATTTCATTTCCATTAAAAGATAAGAGTTTTACAAGGCTTTAATGGGCATTTCAAGCCCCAATACATCATAATCCAAAAATACATAATTCATGTAAAATAAGATTTGCTTAAAATGCAACTAAAGCCTTGTTTTTACAAAAACTACTTAAATTACAAAATAAGCAATAATTCGAAGTAATGCCCTTATGCTTGATCACTCGATTCCTTGCTCATCACTTGTAGATGGGAAGGAATGGGGGTGAGCTTTAATGCTTGTGGGTAACGATCTTATAACCATTTTTAAGTAAAAACCATTGAAAAATGTACATGCATCATGAAACACATATTTCCCAATTGTCAAATCACCAAACACATTATGAGCAATTGAAATCGTGCATTCCATAAATTTGTCAACACATAAGCACATAAAAATGGTCTGGGAGGTTCATAAATAGAACGGGCTAACACATTCCTATAAAAATGGTCCTGTGAAGTCGTGAATAGAACGAATAATGCAATCCCAAATAGTGGTTTTGTGTAGTCGTAAACATGTGGGAGTCCTTGAAGGAGCACCATGCCACTTGCGAGCAGGCAGGAGAAGCCTTTAGTCAAAGTTCACTTGACAATGGAATGGACCAATCCAAACCCACTTAACATACATTTCATATCATGTAAACTTGTTGCCCAAAATGGCATGTTTTTCGAAAAGGGATTTCATAAACATAACATAAAAAAATAAAATCATTTTCGCATTCTTTTCATGATTCTTCCACACAATATTCACAAGACAAACACATAACACTTTATCAAAGCATTTGAAAAGTAATGTAGGCGCAGTTATGAAACAATTTAAAACATTTATTTTCTTGATTTTGAAGAAATACTAATGACTTATTATCCAATTATAAAAATGCTACCCACTTTGAACTTCCTTGCTTATCATTAGCTCAAAGGTGCGTTTTGCTCTTGCTCCCCTTGCCTCTCCTCTTGATTTCCTTCAATATTGCCAAATTCTAAATTCAATATGACTTCCAAATGTGAACTCAAAGAAAATGCATACACTAACATTAATTCTAGAATACTTAAACCCATGCATTTCTTAAGCTTCATGCATCAAGATCCTTCCAAAAATCCAAAGGTGAAATCATACATTTACCTTGAATCTTCACTAATTAATGAATTTCTTGGCTTAAATGTAAGCTCTAATCTTCCTCTTTCTTTTTTCCTTCTTGAACCACTCCAAAATCACTCTCTAGAACTAAGAAATATGGAAACCTAGCCAACTTTTTCTTCTTTTTTTCTTCTCACACGACAACTCTCTCTTCTTCCTCTCTAAATTTCCGTTTCTTCTTCTATTTGCAAGACAACTCTTCTTCTTCCTATTCTACCCTTAATGAGTATTAAAAGTCCATCTTACCCTTCTTTTAATGCTTAGGTTCTTTCCTCCTTAAGTGATCTTCCAATTTTACCCTCTAACATTCTTACTACTTTAATACCACCAAACCATATAATAAAATCCTACTAACATTAACATAATGATTAAACTCCAAAAATTAAATTAATCAAAACATCATAGTTCATTTGATTCATGCTTAAATAAATAATTATAAATCATAAAAAAATTTGGGGCCAACATTTCTCCCCCTTTAAAAAAATTTCATCCTCGAATACCTGAGTCATCGAAGAGATGTGGATACTTTCCCTTTATGGCTTCCAAGGACTCCCACGTGGCCTCTTCCATAAAATGGTTTCTCCACAGGACTTTGACTAGCTGAACTATCTTTCTCTTGAGAACCTTTTTCTTAGTATCCAAAATCTCCACTAGAGTCTCCTCATAAGTCAAATCATTTATCAATTTGACCTCAGTGGGTCGAATGATGTGAGAGGGATCCGATCTATACCTACTCAATATGGAAACATGGAAGACATCATGTATCTACGATAAGTTTGGGGGTAATGCAAACTTATGGGCTAGTGGTCCAATTTTGTTAATAATCTCATAAAGGCCTACATATCTTGGACTCAACTTACCCTTCTTACCAAACCTCATGACTCCTTTTTAAGGAGATGTCTTAAGGAAAACTTTCTCAAGAACTTCATACATCATTTCTTTCCAATGTACATCAGTATAGCTTTTCATTATATCTTGTGCTGCTTTAAGCCTCTGCTTAATTAAATTGACCTTGTCAACTGTCATTTGAAGTAACTCTGGTCCCACTAATCTCCTTTCTCCTTCTTCATCCCAGCATATAGGAGTTCTACATCTCCTTCCATATAGTGTTTCATAAGGAGCCATCTAAATGGTCGAATGGTACGAAGCAAATTTGACCAATGGAAAATGCTCACCCCAAGCTCCTTTGAAATCTATCACACATGCCATGAGCATTCCCCCAAGGGTTTGAATGGTCCTCTCAGATTGACCATCTGTCTGGGGATGAAAATTAGTGCTAAAATTCATCTTGGTTCTTAGAGCCTCTTGTAAGCTTCCCTAGAATCTCGAAGTAAATCGAGGATCTTTGTTAGAAACTATAGAATCTGGAATCCTATGCAGTCTCACTATCTCATCAATATACTTCTTTGCTAGCACATGCAGAGAATTAGTCTGTTTTATTGCTAGAAAATGGGCTGACTTCGTCAAATGATCAACAATAACCTATATAGCATCATGCTTCCTACTGGTCTTGGGCAAACCCATCAGAAAATCCATAGTCACCCTTTGCCACTTCCACTCAGGAATGGATAATGACCTTAACTTGTATGAAGGTGCTTGGTGTTCATCCTTGACTTGCTAATACACTAGACACTTACTTGCATATTTTGCCACATCCCTCTTCATACCTCTCCACCAGAAATGCTCTTTCAAATCTTTGTACATTTTCCTGCTACCTGGTTGTATAGCATAAGGCGCATTATGTGCCTCAGCAAGTATCTCATCCTTTACCTCCTTGACATTCGGAATACAAAGTTTATTGCCTACAACCATAAGTCCATCATCCCTCACTACCACTTCATATTTCTTACCATTATGAATTTATCCTCGAAGTTTGTTCAATTTTACATCTTGTGCTTGCAACTCCTTAACTTCTCCCTAAGTATCAGTCTCACTGTGAAAATTTTCAAAATGCAATATGGCTCCTCCTGTGTCAAACTTATCTTCAGCTTAGCCATCTCTATCAACAACGGCAAATAAACTCTATGAACATATGCTATAGAGGATTTCCTACTCAAGACATCTGCCACCACATTCGCCGTTCCTGGATGATATTCAATCAATAGGTCATAATCCTTAAGCAACTCTAACCACCTTCTCTGTCTTAAATTTAACTCTTTCTGGCTCAATAAGTATTTGAGACTTTTATAATCTGTAAAAATCCTCGTCTGCCCCATACAAATAATGTCTCCAAATCTTCAGGGCAAAAATTACTGCTGCCAATTCCAAATTATGGGTTGGATAATTCAACTCATATGCCTTTAATTGCCACGAAGCATAAGCTATTTCTTTGTCTCTCTGCATCTACACATAACCCAAACCCTTCCTGGAAGCATTGTTGTAAATGGTATAACCCTCATCTCCCATAGGCAAGGTCAAAATTAGAGCACTTGTCAATCTATGCTTAAGCTCCTCAAAGCTTTTCTGACATTCATTACTCCAGATAAACTTTTGATTTTTCCTTAATAATTTGGTCATCGGAGTAGCTATCATAGAAAATCCTTCCATAAACTTCCTATAATAGCCTACCAGAGCTAAAAAACTCTTGACTTCTGTAACTGTCTTTGGTGCATGCCACTTAACCACTGCTTCAAATTTTCTCGGATCAATATATACTCCATCCTTCGAGATCACATGCCCAAGAAAGGTTACCTCATGAAACCAAATTTCACATTTGCTGAATTTGGCATAAAGTTCCCTCTCCCTCAGTGTTTGCAACATTATCTAGAGATTTTTTCATGTTCCTCTTCGTCTTTGGAGGAAACCAGAATGTCATCAATAAACACTATGACAAATTGATCCAAATACTCCTTGAAGACTCTATTCATAAGATCCATGAATGCAACTAGAGCATTAGTCAATCCAAATGGCATGACTAGGAACTCATAGTGCCCATAATGAGTCCTAAAAGCTATCTTGCTTACATCAGTCTCTTTGATTCTAAGCTGATAATAGCTTGTCTTGAGATCAATTTTAGAAAAAACATGTGCCCTCTGCAACTCGTCAAACAAATCATCGATTCACAGCAGAGCATACTTGTTCTTAATGGTCACCTATTTGAGTATTAGATAATCAATACACATCGCCATGTCCCACCCTTCTTCTTAATAAATAGGACAGACACTCCCCGCGGCGATGATAAACCCTTCTCTAATAGCTCTTCCAACTATTCCTTGAGCTGCTTCAATTCTACTGGTGCCATTCTATATGGTGGTGTAGAAATAGGTGCAGTATTAGGAATCAAGTTGATGGCAAACTCAATTTCCCTCACTTGTGGCAAACCAGGTAAGTCTTCTAGAAACATGTTAAGAAACTCCCTTACAATCGGAAAATCTTTTAACTTCCTTTCATCCACATCGGTATCTACGACGCATGCCAAGAAGGCTTCACATCCTATCAGCTAACAAAGATGAAATCATTCTAGGTGACTACATTCTTCTATCTCCTCTAAAAGTCACCTTCTCTTCGTTACCAAAGTTGAACTCTACCTGTCTATAACCACAACCTCACTTTGCACCATATTTCTCCATGGAATCCATACCTAATATAACATGTAGACCCTTTAGCTCTAGTGGCAATAAGTCTACTACTAGTTTAGCACCTACCAGTTCAAAATCTTTACACACTTGACTTATCATCACCTTCCTCCCTAAAGGAGTGCTAACAATCAGTGGATCTTCCAATGGAACTAAATTCACATCACATAATGTCATGCTTGCAAAAACAAATGAATGCATGGAGCCAGTATCAATTAAGACGTATACTCCAGAATTAAATAAATGAGTTATAACCGTGACAACTTCAGGTGAGGCTGCGGCTTCCTCTCTAGTCATGGAAAATACCCTAGCCTGTGCCTGACCCCTTGGGCTTCCTAGAGGAATAGCCTTCCTTGTAGTACCAGACCTACCCACCTCAGTGATTGTAACCCCTTTTGTTTTGTCATCTGGGGACATTCCCTGACATATGTCCTTTCTTCCCACATCAAAAACAAACTTCAAGTAATTTGAAGCACTCTCATTTGTAAAACTTCCCACAATGCTCACATTGAGGGTTTGTATACCTACTCCTCTCTACCCTTCTCTTGCCTCCCACTGTTGAGGTTTGTGTCGAAGCTGCTCTTGATTTCTGACTTTTTGTAGAGGCGTTACTCCGACCTAACTTCGAGTATGGGAACTCCTTGTACTCCTCTCAGGCATTGGAGCACTCATTCCCTTCTTGAAAGACTGCTCTCGGTTCTTCCTCCTCTTATTCACTTCAGACTTGATATTCTCTAGTTTCTTGGCCTGAAGTGCAGCATCTACCAACTGCTGATAGTCACAGAAGTTATGGATCAATACCTTCTCCTTAATCCCCAAATGAAGTCCTCCCTCAAACTTGTGGCATTTTTCCTCCTCATTTGCCACAATGTTGGTCGAATATCAGGAAAGTTGAGTGAACTTTAGTTCATACACACTCACACTCATGTCCCTCTGTGTGAGATTCAGAAACTTTCTGGCCTTCTCTTGCATATAAACCCTGGAGAGATACTTCTTTCTAAACACTTCTATAAAATCTCTTCATGATAACACTAGAGGCATAACCTGATTGTGAGGTACTGATTCCACCAATGTAGTGTGTCCCCTGTAGCAAGCTCACTACATAATCTAGTTTCTCTTTATCCGAGCACTTCATCTGAAGCAGGACTCTCTCAGTTCTCTTTAACCATGCTTTTGCCTCTTCTGGATTTATGGTACTATTAAAGTCTACAGTTCCATACTTGTGAAGCTTATCATACTGCCCACTTCTCTCCATCGGAGCTGGCATCGGAGCTTGCGACCTTTGGCCCATGGCATATGTGAAAGCCTGAGCAAAGGCTTAAAAGAATCATGAAGCCATAGTAGGCATAGGAGGAGGAGGCGGTGGGACTTCATGCTTCACACTAGGTGCCTCAGAATCAGGAGCAGAATGTGTTCCCGTGTCTTGCGAGACACACAATTCATCTGTTCTTCCTCGGTGCCAGTCAGATCGAGTTTGAGCTCTTCGAGTTCTTTTTCAAGGAGGCATATTTGCTCCTTCAATTGAAAACATTAAAAGAAGAATAAGACATTTAGTTTATGCCTTAAAAACAACAATTTCAAATCATGTAAAATAATACAAAACAATGCATGAGGTTTATTGAAAAACAATGCATGTTCATTTCATATCTTAAAAACTACTCATTCACGGCCTAGGATACTCTTAAACCTAGTCCCCATCCTGGATCAAAACCTAGTCACTCTGATGCCATAAGAACCCATTTTCGAAGCCCACAATTCTAGATGACAAAGTATTTGAGCCAGCGTATTTCCCTGTAAGGTTATTTCCATAAACCCTTATTGGTTCATCTACTTCCAAAATAACAACTCAAAAGGGTTAAACTCAGGCTCCTTTTTGCCTATCCTGAGGCGATGATTTAAGATGGTCAAGTAACAAACAAGTGAAAGGGAGGTCAAAAACTTCAAACTATAAGAAAAATCTTCAGCATTAGCATGGATGGGTTCGCTGCGGCAAAATCTGGGACACTTCGAAGAGCTCTCGGGAAAAATTCATTGCGGCATACTAAATAACTTCACCGTAGCAAAACTAGGATAATGTTCTAAGGACCTCTAGAGAAGACTTCGCCGCGGCTAAATTCCAAACTTCGCCGCGGAGAATTCACTAATTAAAAGCAGAAGTACCCTTCGGGAAAAGTTTGTCGTGGCTGAAATTGGTTTGCCGCTGCAAAACCTTCAATTCTTTCATTCCAAATTCAAACACCCCATACCACTTTTACTTGTAATCCTCTCAAAATCACTTCTTATACATGCAATGTGAACTCCTAAAACATTCCATTGTGAATTGATTTCATTAAACTTTCGAATCTTACTCCTTTGGTTCATCACATACGACAAATTCTCATCTTTCATTATAGCTATTCTATGTGCATCCAATGCAACACTACCCTTTAAAATGATCATATTTCCCAATCCCCATTTGTAACAACTTCATACTTTACATCACAAAACAACAAGCTGAAAAGATAATCTACCACTTCCCAGAAGATAATTATTTCTTATTCGGCCTAGATCGATACAGATTTTCCCTAAAACTTGGAACGCAAAATCTTGCCCTTATGAAGTTTGAAAATAAGTGAAATGTACAAACTTTGAGGATCATGAATAAATCACAATCATATTTTGTTTCCATAAAAAGATAAGAGTTTTACAAGGCTTTAATGGGCATTTCAAGCCATAATACATCATAATCCAAAAAGACATAATTCATATAAGATAAGATTTGCTTAAAATGCAACTAAAGCCTTGTTTTTATAGAAACATCTTTAAATTACAAAATAAGAAATAATTCAGAGTAATGCCCTTATGCTTGATCACTCGATTCCTTGCTTATCACCTATAGATGGGAAGGAATAGGGGTGAGCTTTAAAGCTCGTGGGTAATGATCTTATAACCAGTAATAAGTAAAAACCATTAAAAAATTTACATGCATCATGAAACACATATTTCCCAATTCTCAATTCATCAAACACTTTATAAGCTATTCAAATCATGTATTCCATAAATTTGTCAACACATAAGCACATAAAAATGGTCTGTGAGGTCCATACATAGAACGGGCTAACACATTTCCATAAAAATGGTCTTGTGAAGTCGTGAACAGAACGAACTAACACAATCCCACAGAGTGGTTTTGCATAGTTGTAAACATGAGGGAGTCCTTAAAAGAGCTCCATGCCATTTACGGGCAGACGAGAGACACCTTTAGTCAAAGTGCACTTGACAATGAAATGGACCAATCCAAACCCACTTAACATACATTTCATATCATGTAAACTTGTTGCCCAAAATGGCATGTTTTTCGAAAAGGGATTTCATAAACATAACATAAGAAAATAAAATCATTTTTGCATTCTTTTCATGATTCTTCCATACAATATTCACATGACAAGCACATAACACTTTATCAAAGCATTTGAAGAGCAATGTATGCACATTTATGAAACAATTTAACACATATATTTTGTTTGATTTTGAAGAAATACTAATTACTTATTATCCAATTATAAAAATGCTACCCACTTTGAACTTCCTTGCTTATAAATAGCTCAAAGGTGCCTTTCCTCTTGCTCCCTTTGCCTCTCCTCTTGATTTCCTTCAATATTGCCAAAATCCCAAATTCAATATGACTTCTAAATGTGAACCCAAATCCCAAATTCAATATGACTTCCAAATGTGAACTTAAAGAAAATGCATGCGTTAACATTAATTCTTGAATACTTAAACCCATGCATTTCTTAAGCTTCATGCATCAAGACCCTTCTAAAAGTCCAAAGGAGAAATCATATACTTACCTTGAATCTTCACCAACTAATGAATTTCTTGGCTCAAATGTAAGCTCTAATCTTCCTCTTTCTTTTTGGCTAATCTTCCTCTTTCTTTAGTATCTATCAGGGGTAAAGTAGAGCGATAATTTTTCTTAGATATCTTGATGGTTAGTTGCTCCTTTCCTATTCTTAGTATTAATTTGTCCCCATCAACATCAATAATCAACCAAGCAGTAGCCAGAAACAGCTGCCTAAGAACTATTGGTGTTTCCTTGTCCTCATTAATGTCTAGTATGTAAAAGTTTATAGGGAAGATAAAATTCTCAATTTGTATCTAAACATTCTTGATGATTGGAAAATGTACCATTCTATCTATCGTTTTTACTAATGTCTTAGTAGGCTCAGGCTCTTCTAAACCCAACTTCTAACTGAATGAGTATGACATCATACTAATACCAGCTCCCAAATCCACAAATGCTTGATCTATCTTAACTCCATTTATGCTACACAGAATGAAAAAGTCCCTTGGGTCCTCTTTCTTTTGTGCTACATGTGAACTTCCTTATCATATGTGCTTGATAACCTCTTCCTTCAGCGATTTCTTTAACATGAGCTTTATTTGGAGTTGATTTGTTATGTTTGTCATCTTACTAAAATCCCCTTCCTTAGAATTCCTAGCTACTCCACTTGGATATGACTTCTGTTACGTAAAAATCTAATGTGGAAGTCCAAGTTGAAGTTCTCTAATCGGCTTGATTACTGGTTCACTTGGAAAGACTACCAACGTTGTTTGTTCTTCTTTCTTATCTCCATCTTTCTCCCCATGTTCGATTTATTTTTTCTCTATCCAAGTAATGGCCATGATTCTTTCCTTCAGATTCACCTTAGTGTTGCTTATAGACTACTTGCATTTAGTGAAGATAAAGCGATAGCTAGTTGGCCTACCCGAACTTCCAGATTGTGGATAGATGATGCATGATTCTTCAAAATCTGATTAAAATTTTCTTCCATCCTCTTCTAATTTTCCTCCTGGCTTGCATGGATCCTTTTATGATTCTCCCCTTATGCTGCCAGTTTAGACCCCAAGACCTCCATCATCTTATCCATTTTGCTTTCTAAAGCTTTGATTCGATCTTGCTAGAATCCTGGAGATCCTTGTGGTCTTGTTTGGCTGCCTGCATTATTATTAGTGTAAGAAAATTTGGGGTGATTTTTCCATCCCGGGTTATATATGTTAGAAGAAGGGTTATTACCCCGCTGTAGTTGGCCTAGGTAGCTTACCTATTCGATACCGTTAGCTCCTAATAGAAAGTACTCTGCTGATCTGTGGTTGTTCTACCCATACAACTCTCATTGTACTTGTAGTGCTTTAACTGCTAAGGTAGATGCTCCTTGTATGTTATTTAGCTGCTTCGTAAAAGCTGTGATCTTAACCTGCAAGGCAATACCTGATTCAATAGGTATCATACCTTTTTATTCCTTTTATCCTTGTCTGTTCCTCTCACTTGTGAAGACAACATACAACTATTGCTTGCAAACTTTTTCAATAAATCATGAGCTGCTTCCACCGTCTTCCTCGTCAGTGAACCTTTGACTAATACATTAATTGTTACCCTTATGCTTGAATTCACTCTATTATAGAATTTTTGAAATAGAAATTCCCTCAGGAGGTTGTGATGTGGACAACTTCTCTGAAGTTCTTTAAAGCTCTCCCAAGATTCATAGAGAGATGCTTCCAAGTCGTAATCTGGCATGAATTCAATGAGTTGTACCACACTTTGGCCCGATCCTTCAATATGAATGAAAGTAGTCTCAGCTTCATCACATCGTCGAACATTCCGTTGAATTTGAATGTGTTACAGATCTCTTAGAAATTTACAATGTGGGCATTCAGATCCTCATTGGATAGCCCATAGAACTAAACACTATTTTGTAGAATATTGAGTAACGTCGACTTTCTCAAAATTATTTGCTTGGACTATCGGTCTCGCCACTCCTTGAGCACTAAATCCTGGCCCCATGAAAGCCATCAATGTTCACTCTGGTCCTCCTTTCTCTCCTTCTTCATCCACATCTTGATTTGAAAATTTTAGATGCTTCGCCCTTCTTATTTCTCTTTCATGCTTCTTAATGTCAAGAAATTCATCTTCTATTGCATCTTTCGTTCTTCTCGTGCTCCTTGTGTTCATGCACCTGCAATTACAAAAGGCAAAGTATCAACAACTCTTAAATCAAAGTAATCTAAATCAAGCACGATACTCAACAATCAATCCCTAGAAATGACGCCAAAAACTTGTTAACAGTAAAACCTATCAATTTGTTTTATGCTCAAAAACTGCAAGTGAACCGGTCGTGACTTGTAGTTAAAAAGAGCAGATATCAATCCCATAGGGATTGATGCCCAGACAATGCTAGATTTAGATAAAACTTTCTTTAAGAACCGAAATTGCTTTTAATGAAAATAAATTAGAAAATTAAATAAAAAATAAAAGATTAATGATGAACAAAGAATAATACCACAATTATAGAAATGCCGAAATTCAAGAATCTGCAAACTAGAGATTAATTTTTTCCCTATTTTGTCTTCCTCCTATGTTATTAATTGAATTATGTCTCACCTTAGATTTCCAAATGTAATAATTAACCTCTCTCATGGTGCAACTACTTATCCCTAATCGAATTAATGGGAATCAACTGGACGATCACTCAACCTACCCATTGACTCTACTAATTCAACTAGTTGTGAAACTATCCTATAGGTGATCAATTGACTAGCCGAGATCTCTCTGCTAAATATTCAATTAATGTGACGATTGTACATTTATAGGTTGCCAACTCTTGTTGTACAATCCCACACAAATTTCATCTTACTCACTCTCTCGATTTGTTACAAGACAACAATTAAAAACAACAATCATCAAAGACAACTTCATTCAATTCAATAAAAAAGAAGTTCTAACAAAATAGTTCAAAAGCAATCTATAAAATTAAATAAGCCTAACATGGTCTCCATAACATCATCAATATTCAAATAAACCATGTTTACAAAGAGAAAAGAAATCAAAGTGACATGAAATTTAATATAAAGACTCCTTCTCTTCTTTGCCAAAATCTGAAATTTTAGTGTTAATGTGATATTTTGCCTAGATATGGCGATGATCCTTATCTCCAATCCTTCCTCAAGGCTCCAAACATGTGTTATTCACTCGATGATGGTGCTTCTACAGAAGGGAGTTGTCTCCCCCTAAAGATGAAGGCCTAATTATCCTTTTATAGTCCAAAAATCCTAAGTTTAATAAAGCCCTGCATAAGGTCTCGGTTTATAATTCCCAAGACTGTGGGAATTTGCATGATTCCCAAGATCATGGGAATTCATCACAGATGCACTCCTTTTTTATTTCTCCTCTTTGGTCTCTAGTTCAACCTCCAAGTTGCTCCATCTTCCTTCCTACATAAAAATAGTCAATTCTTACCCTTAATTAACATCAAACACACAAGAACAACAATGGAAATCAAACTTAATGAAAAAATATAAAATGAATCCTAAACTACAACAATGATCAACAATTATAGAAGAAAACGCATGTTAAATACTTAGAAAAACATAAACTATTGCACACCTATTAAGCTTGTGCTATCATGCTTCACCTTAACAAAAACATATACTAATGCACATCTATTAAGCTTGTGCTATCATCCTTTACCTTAGCACTTTAAACCTTGTTATATTCTTCATGTTGATGAAACCCATTTCTATTTGATCTTGTTCTTTCATATATATGATGATCGTATGACATAAGATGCTAGGGTTTCAAGGTGATTGAAGAAGTTTGTTAGATAGACATGTTTTTGATGATAGTTTAAGAAGAGAAGTGATTATGAAAATGATGTTGAAAATATATTTAATGTGGATTGAGAATGGATATCTTTAAGGGTTTGTTTAAATATAGACATATGTGATGATAGTCTGAGAAATAATAATAAAAATGGAGTTGATTTTATATTACATCATGGAAGAATAAATGGACATATTCATGCCATATTTTTGTGTTTATGAAGAGATGAATTTGATTGGTTTTGAAATTAAAGAAAAGGAAAGTGTAGTTTCTTGAAAAGAGAAGAAATAAGATGATAGTCTAGTGATAAAGTGAAGTTGATAATGAAGATGAATATGTAATAAAACATTTATGAATGTATGGATATTTGGATGTCCAATTTTTGTTTATAAGCTGAACAATGATTTATGATTTGCTTCAAGAATGTTTTTGAGTTAGAAATCAAGAGAGAATGTTGAATAATTAAAATGAAGTATAAATGAGCAATTAAGCATAAGATGGTTTAGTTTTAACATATGGAAGATGAAACTAGAAAAACATGAAGGAAAATTGCAGGAATTTTTCGATCTGCACAACCCACGATCATGGGAATGCAAAAAAGAGCTGGATTTGTTCAGTTAACATGACCCACGATCATGGAAATGGATTTTATATGAATTACACTTCTTTTAAATGATGATTGAAACAACAATTGATTAGGTACTTTCCTTAGTGCATTTAGGCTTGAATGAAAGATTGAAATGAATCTAGGATGATGCTTGCTAAGGTGATTAAAGGTTTCATATGTTTAGAGTGATAATTGAGGTTATAAATTAGTGAATAAATTGTTGATATCAAAGTACCAAAATCTAGAAAATCATGAGTATAACAGGAAATGGAGTTGTTTATATGATAGTAAATGTGATTCAAAGGAGATGAGTAATGTATATTGACTAAGAATGAATGAGAAATTGAGTATCGTATGATTGTAAAAAGCTAGAAAAAGGATTAGAGACTATGTGATTAATTAATGTATGAATTATAAAAATTAAGCAATCTAGTACATGTAAATTATAAACCTAAGTTCAAGTTTGACATGCACAAATGATGATGCTAAATGATTAAGAGTTGTGATTAAGGAAACATATTCGGAATAGTCAAATTGAGCATGCATTGTGTATAATACATAAACATATATGTTATTGAATACTTACGTGATTGATCATATTAGTAATATGTGTACAGTGTGTGTATTGCATGAAATGAGATACATGAGATTAAATTTCAGCATCCAGTCGCTTCTAGATCATGACGACCATAACTAATTTGGAGTGTACTGTAAGTCAACCTAGATGGTCTCGTATTAATTGATTGATTTATTGATTCTGCTTAAATTTTTGTATTGAATTGCTAATAATGTGATTGAAATAATTCCAAACAAAATGGTCTGAGGAGTTTCATAATTGAAGTAATATTGGAAGTGTTTCACTGAATGTAAATTTGACATAAATAAGTGTTCTCAACAATTATGTTTAATGCCGGACTATTGTCCAATGAAAAAGTGGAAAAGTGAATGTGCACTATCTAAAAGTGATTAACTGCATATATATGAAATCATGCATCTTATTGCATTGAAATGCATGATCATATAAAGGCATGTGTGATAGGAGTAGCCACTAAGAAAAAGTTTAATTAAGAGCCTCTAGCTCATTATGTACAATGAGCCTCATATCCACAATGGATATAGGACATTTAAAAGGCACTCGCTCACATCAAAGTAACAACTGAAATCGAGTCACATGTGTATTGCATAGATATAAATTGATATGTATTAAATGTATGATCGAAATGAGTTATATGAACTGTTCTGAACGAGAAATGTGAAATAAGTGAACATAAATGTATTTGATGTAATACGATGATTTGTGAAAATATGTGCAATATGTGATAAATTAAGTTATTTGTGAAATTGAAATGTGAATTCCTTATGTGTTTTGTTATAAGTGAGCCATTGATGATTGTTAACTCACTGAGTTTGCAAAACTCCTCAAAATATGCAACGTAGCATTTTAGATTTAGAGGAGATATCCAGTTAGACAAATTGGAGCATAGCCATTAGATTCAAGCATGA
The DNA here is from genome assembly GCA_027563595.1 of Erythroxylum suave. Lineage (NCBI taxonomy): Eukaryota > Viridiplantae > Streptophyta > Magnoliopsida > Malpighiales > Erythroxylaceae > Erythroxylum > Erythroxylum suave. Next base: position 20,527,350 of record JAOSBN010000008.1, on the reverse strand, counting down.
GATAGGGGGTCGGGATCAGTTTGCACCTGCATATGTTTTTAGTCATTCTGTATAAAAATATGTATTCCGCAATTGATGCAATTGATTTTATTATATAAATGAATTATATATTATAATGACATCATCACTGGATATGTTTTGTAAGTGAAATGGTCCAATTTAAATATTGATTTGCGTAAGTCGTGTTTACAAATGGTAAGGGCTGTGAATGATTTTTAATATGCTTAAATGCATGTGATGCTTGAGAAAAATTTGTAACGAGTTATATTTGACTATTTTAACACACTATCCTCATAGAGTGTATTCTCAAACACTGTCAGTGCTTTTAGGAATATGCTCTATGAGAGTGGGGCACTACAAAAGATGATTTTCACTGTATGAAATAATATTTTGGAACTTATATATGCATAACTGAGTCATGTAGGCTGCAAGTATATGTACTCTTTTAGATTAGAGCCATGGAAAGGTTCTATTTTATCAGTTGGAACCGATAAATAAAGGCATGGTACCTTATTTGATTTTAGTACTAAATATTTATATATATATTTTTTAATTGGTGAGGAAACGATTGGCCAATCATGTGCTAGGCATAATAAATTAAGCTACCTCCATACCCTTAACACTAGTACATAAAAGTCGAGTCCTTGTAACGATACCTTTATATAGGACTTGTGCGTGATTGCACACCTAGGGGTTTGATTTTTTTTTACAAAATTGATGTGGAATCTCAATGGTTAGACAGTAGGATAATAGTTTCCGTTCCAACTGGAAACTCACTTTTCACTAAAAGAGTGTTTGTTGGAAGAACATAATGATTGATGGTCAGGAATTTATGGTAGATATGATTATATAATACATCCAGGATTTTGATATTATTCTTGGAATGGATTAGCTGTCCACACATCATACGGTAATGGATTGTTCTAAAAAGGAGTTTAGATTTAGTTAGTTGGGGAATCCAGAAGTAACATTTCATGGAATTGGAAAAGTTCTCCCCACAATTATAGTTACCATTGTGTTGACTAGGAAAATGCTCAGTAAAGGATGCCAGGGATATCTAGCGTATATGATTGAACAAGGCAAAGATGTGGTGAAATCAGAAGGTATTGTGATGGTTAAAGAGTTCCTTGATGTATATCCAGAAGATCTTCCAGGATTACCTGCAGATAGGATAATCGAGTTTAGGATAGAGTTAACTCCAAGAACCCAACCAAGCTTGATAACTCTATACAGAATGGCTCTAGCATAACAAAAGAAACTAAAAGTATATATGAAGGAGTTATTGGATAAAGGTTTTGTAAGACCCAGTGCTTCCCCTTAGGGAGCTCCATTCCTCTTTGTTAAAAAGAAAGATGGGATTTTAAGGTTATGTATTGACTACAGACATCTGAATAAGGTGAAAATCTGTAACCAATATTCCTTCCCAAGGTTTGATGATCTATTTGGTAAACTGCAAGGATCTAAAAGGTGTATTCAAAGATTGATTTAAGATTAGGCTACCACCAGCTGAAAATTCACAGTGAAAATGTCTCAAAAACTATCTTTTGGACTAGATGTGGGCATTATGAATTCTTGGTTATGCCTTTAGGATTAGCAAATACTCTAGCTGCTTTTATGGATTTGATGAATAGGGTGTTTCCAGAGTACCTAGATAAGTTTGTGATTTGTTTTAATTGATGACATATTAGTGTTGTTACATCTCATTTTCACATGTTAAGGGTTAGAACCTTATAATATTGAACATGGGAGACATTAATGAGAAATTAAGAAATTGCATTTCATACTCATGCAAAATTATAACATACATATACATGAATTTCATTATTGCACACATTACAATGATTGTACATCCACTCATTTGACTTTTTCTTGTATAATTGATATTTAATGTCATTATGATGTGAATTGTGAATTGTGAATTATGTGTTTTGAAATTTGAGTTCGTGTGTTTAATTAGTGATTTAAAATTTTTGGTGAAAATTTAAGAAAATTATGAATTTTTGGACTAGGAAAAATGCTAAGTGCCAGGACCATTGACAAATGGTAGAAGAATTAAATGTCAATTGGCAGCAGAAATTATTGATAAGAGACATTAAGATTTAATGAAAAGTTTCATTGAAAGTTGGGAGAAAATTGGATTAGAAATTGGAGGAAAAATAGGCTAGATATTAAAAGAAACTAAAGGAGAGCTACAAGGTGGTGACATATGGCAAGTGACAAGTGTCACTTGCCATGCCACACATCTCTCACGTTATTTACCATTGGAAGACCAATGTTTCATTATTTACTTCACTTTGCCAAATGCTCTCTTTTCTTCTCTTCTTCTTTATATTTTCTTCTTCCTTCTTCTCCATATCATGACACTCACTTCTGACTCCATCAACGTTGAAGCTTTCTCTAACCCTTCACTTACTACTCTCATTTTTGGTTGTCTTCTTGTTTATCACATCAAGACCTAACCCTACCACCTTTGAACGATGATGAAAAGATGGTGCTTGGGAAGCTAGGTTTAACTCTGTTTTGAAGATCTTGAAGTAAATAAGTATAAAACATTACCGTTCACGATTTGTTGAATGAAACATGTTTTGATGGTAGCTAAGAGTTAAATGATCATTAAATGAGGATGTGTACATGCTGAAACGTTAATGGGTAACATGGGTAGGTTCATGTCTTGCTTTTATGTATATGATGATCAAGATTTCATAAGTTGTTTTAGAGATGATTTAGAGTTAGAATAAGTCCTAAAATGGTGTAGAAAGAAGTACAGAAAATTGGTGATGAATGTGTATAAAAACATGTTCTGTTTTTTGTGATATGATCAATCGTGCATTTTGATTTATGTGTGGATGAAATTGAACTGAAATGGAGTTAAGAATGACGGGGAAATATAAGTAATTAAGCTAGAAATGATAGACTAAGAAAAAGAGAGGAATTAAGATGAAAATGATGATGAAGTATGTTGAAATATGTTGGATGGAGTGTTTTCACTAAACATGCATCTGTATTTTCAGGCATATATTGGTCTGTAGATATTGAAATGGGATGATTTTTAATTTATATTAAAATAAGACATATGGCTAGAATTATAATGAAGGAATCTAATTTTAATTCTATCCCCAATTAAAAATTGGCTTGAAGTTGAGTATTAGGTGTTGTTGCCAATTGAGAACAGTCTTTAGTACTTAGGGCATAACCTACAAAATACTGAACCAAAGTGTATAAATTTTATTTCGTTAGAAACTTATGAGATATCAAAACATTCTTTTAAAAGAAGGTTTTTCCTAAATACTTCATTCTCTAGGTCATAATGATCATATAAAATGGACTTGAAAATAGAGTTGGAAAAGCTAGAAAATGGGAATTCCTAACGAAAGCAGAATGTTTCTATCCATAAATCCCACGATCGTGGGAATTGGTTAAACATCCAATATGCTTCTTTTATGTGACTGGGGATAAAAAATGATTAGGCACTTTCCTGTGATGCTTCTAGGCTTCAATGAAGCTCAAATTGAAACTAGAATGATGGTTGAATAAGTCATTAAATGAGTGACATGTTTGGGGTGATGATTTAGGTTATAATGTAAGAATGGGTTGTTAAATATTAAGTGCTAAAATCTGGAATTTTGAGAGGTTATGGGAATGAAGGTGAACCTATGATGGCTAATGAGATTCCATTAAGCTGAATGATGACTACTAAGTAAAGACGAATGATAAATGGGATATTTTGTGATCTTAGAAAGCTATGATAACTTTAGTGAATGATTGAATGATATGTATTGAGTAAGAATGAATTAGAACTTGAATATTATGTGAGCAGCTAAGATAACCTTAGTGAATGATTGAATGATGTGTACTAAGTAAGAATGAATGAGAACTTGAATATTATGTGAGCAAATAATGCTATAAAAGAATTGATGAATGATTGAGTTATGTTAATTGAATGACCAAGTTCTTTGAGGTATGAACCTAAGAGTAAGCTTGACCCACACAAATGATGTTGTCAATAATCAAATGATGTGATTAAGGTTAAATACTCGGAATATTCAATTTGAGCATGCATTACACATTACACATTACACATATACATATGTGTATAATTGGATGTTTAAGTGATTGCACAATTAATAGTGTGTGTGCAATATATGTATTGCATGATGTTGATACATAGGATTCAACATCAACATTCAGATGTTTCCAGATCATGAAGCAAATGTCATTCTAGAGTGTATTGTGAGTAACCTAGATGGTCTTAAATGTTTAATTGTTTGTTTTAGTTTCTATTTTGAATTGTTATGTGATATGAATGCTTTGATTCCAAACATTGAATGGTTGAGGAATTTAATGCGTGAGAAACTCATTAGAAGTGCTCATTGTATGTGATTTGACTGAATAAGTGATTCTCAACTTAAATGTTGAATGTTGGACCTCGGTCCAATGATAAATGTGAATGGGAATGTGAACATGAATATAAAAGTGTAAGGTTAAGCACAATTGGTTGATTGCATACATGCGATGCATTTCATTATATAAATGCATGATAACATAAAGGCTGTTGTGATCGAAGTAGTGACTGAAAAAGAGCTTAAAACTCAAAAAATGAAAAAGGGCTTAAAACTTATAATATAGGAAGAGCCTCTGGCTCCTTATGTAAATTGAGCCCTTATCTCCAACGGATAAGGGACATTTATTAATAAGTCCAGTATCCATAGTTGATAAGGGATAGTTATAGGCACTTGGTCACAATAATAACAATTAAAAGTGAGTCTCATGAACATTGCATCTATAATTGATATGTATGTTTAAATTATTGAAATGCATTGTTTGACTTGTTCAAATGAGAAATGTGAGATAAATGAAGAAAGTGTTAATTGATACTAAATGATGAATTGATGAAGTGATGTGAATTATGTGATTACATGAATTGTATGTGATAGGTTGCATTTCATGCATGGTTTTTAGGATAGTCTGCATTTCATTTTTCATGTGTTTATTTATTGTTTGCATGTTTTTATGTTTGTTATGTGTGTAGGAGACCAAAGTGGGGATTAGAGTCATAATGCAGGAGATTTGGGCTATTTTGGAGAATCTACATGCTGGAAATAGATACGAGATGATCATGTCGTATCGGGCAAGAACTGGGCAGAATTTGTGGACGAATTTTTCAGCCCAATTGTCATCTATTTTGGGCTGGATCTTGGTTAGAGACACAGAATACAAACTAGGAAGCCAAAATGAAGAGTCCTACTTGAAGATTAATTAGGAAATCTCTCCTAATTTTGGCTAGGTTATGAATTGGAAAGGATAAATACCTATTGGCATAAGGAAATCGAACTTCTCTCTTCCTTCTCCTGTTTTGAGTATTCAGTCACCAACCACCATGTTATGTGTTATGTGTTATAAGTGAGCCATCGATGATGGGTAGCTCACTGAGTTTACAAAATTCAACAAAATTGCAACTTTTTTCAGGCTCAGAGCAGATACCTAGTTAGACAAACTGGAAATATAACCATTAAAGTCGAATAAGAGATAGAGATCGGGATCAGTTGCATCTGTATAAGTCTTTAGTGATTTTTGATATATATTTGAATTGTGTTCCACAAATATTGTAGCTTACATATGTGACAAATTCTGGCATGTAATGAATTCATGACTAAAAGTGTTTTGTAATTGTAATGGGCCCTATTGATTACTGGAATTTTAATGATATGTTTATTTGTTGTAAGATTTGTGATTGAAATTTTTTATGAGTAAAATGGGCCATTATTGATTATTGGTTTTCTATAATATACGTGTGATGTTTGAAAAAAATTGTATTGAGTTTGACTAATCATCTTAGCACACCACCCTTGTAGAGTGTATTATCGAATATCATTTGTTTGTTTGGGAATATGCCCTATGGGAGTGGGGTGCTACAGAGTTGGTATCAGAGCCTAGGCTTAGTGTCTTATATGGGCCATTTTCAAAATATGCGTCGAGGTACATACATTTTTGACATGTCATAGGATGCAGTGGCAACCAATCCCCAGCCTGAGTCACATTTACATGAGTCACATGCATGAGCATTCATTAAGAGTTGAGCTATTAGAGGCTAGAAAAAGAATGATAATTTATCAAAACGTAAGAAAATGAAACGTTATGGATATTTAGAAATGAGAAATAGTACATGGTTTGATATGATAGACAAAGGTTCAGTGCAATTATAATTATGGCTATATCATCGAATATGATATCAGGATTGTATTATGGTTATGTATCTATAAATTGATATTGATGTGAATATATTTTGTCGATTGACTGATAGAAATAGAGATGTAGATAGAAATGACGAGATTTAAAGTGTATAAGCAAAGTGGAATGAAAACAAAATTGACTACGACATTAAGAAGTTAAAATTAGAATTAAAATGATTGTTTGATTGAAGTGATAAATGTTTATGATTGAGTATAAGGTTATGTTTGTAGATTTGAGATCAGATTTTGCATGATGGTTGTATGTCCATAATTTTGAAGTGATTGAGAACGGATATATGTAAGATGAAATGAGTCAAAGCAATACATACAGAAGTCCTCAAGGTTTAGGTTGATTTGTTATAATAAGTGCATATCTGACATTGTGATCACCTTGATAAATGATTTTATTAAGCGCTTATGTATTATATGTTTGGAGAAGACATGGGAAGTGATATAGTACTTATTGGATATTTTATAGTCATAGTCCCTACAGTTAAAATTTTAAGATGACTCAGAGTATCGCAGTGGAAACATGGGATTAAGTGGATATAATGAAATGATGAACTAGGGAAAAGATTTTTAAAGTATCATGAAAGGGACAAAATATGGAAAGAGTTAAGGTTACTAAAATGAATGGGATTAAATGAATGACAAAGAATCATGTGAGTGGAGTTTTGTAAGTTTTAATGAAATCAATATGATAGTGAAATTAGTATGGAATGAGTGTGAATTTTGGAAATTTTGGAGAGTAAATGAATGTGTTTATTGCTTTACTAAGTGTCGTTATAAAAAATATTATGATCGTGTAATATATGATAGAAATTGATCTTATTGAGATATCATGAATGGTTGAAATTGATCTTATTGAGGTATTATGAATGGCTGAAAAGCAATAATGAATATAATTGATTGATAAAGAGTATGTAAAGAGTATAAATTATCAAGAAGAGAAATTTTCTTTTGATAGAGAATTTCACTGAATTAGGTTAAGTAGACCATATGGGTTACTTCTAAGAATGAATGATGATGGAACAAATCAAAAGTGAATATTGGAGTCCCATTTCTAACTGAGTCTCAGGCATAAGAAGTCGAATATGCTACTGAGAGTGCATGCATTCTATGTAAAGCAACCAACTATGTTTTTAGGTTATTGAAATTGAGATGATGTTATTGCTATTGCTATTGATATTGCTAAAGGAACTTACATCTATAATGTGCTCCATATTTGTATATTCAAAAGACACAAGTTAGATTTAAGAAGTGTGTTCGAAAAATTAAGGTTTATGAATAAATTGAAATGTTTGGAGAAACTAGCATGAATCAATAGACATTAAAATAAGTAGATGAGAAATTAGAGGAAATCTAATGAATGGAGAAAAACATTCAAGAAAAGAAGTCAATTGGGAGACTGAGAAAAACGTGAGGTAACATTACCTCATTTAGGGAATTAGTTACTTAAGAATTTTGAGAACAAGTTATGAACATCTCAAGTTATTTGTGATACCTGTGGGGATTAAAAAATGCCCTAGACATCAGTCACGACATTAATGAATAAATTGTTCCAATTTTATGTGGATCAATTAGTGATTGTGATCGTAAAATGATATTTGAGTGTATTCAAAAATTAGCGAGGAATATTTTGAACCCTTGAAGTTAGTCTTACATATTATGAGGGAGAAACAATTATATTCCAAGTTCTATAAGAGTGAATCTTAGCTTGACCAAGTAATATGTTGGGTTATATAGGATCTGAACATAGCATACTGGTAGACCCAAAGAAAGTAGAGGAAATGATGAAGTGAGAAACTTATGAGGAAAAATGTGTCACTCAGTTGGACTAGTAAATATAAGAAGAATTTTGAGGAATCGAAACACCAACTGATTACAAAATCAATGTTATTATGCTATATGGATTTGGAGATTATGTAGTATATAATGATGTTTCACACAAGAGATTTGGATGTAATCTAATGTAGCATAATAAAGTGATTTTGTATGCATAGAGATAATTAAAGTCTCATGAGTTGATTATTTGATATATGATTTATAATTTATTGCAATAGTAATTGCTTTGAGAACTTGGAGACATTATATGTATAGTGAAACATTCTGGATATATATAAATATACAGATCATTAAAGTTTAAGGTAATTATTGAATTTAAAAGAATTAAATACAAGACTGAGATAATTGATAGAGTTACTTGAAGATTATGATGTAAAATTGAGTATTATCCAGTAAAGCTAGTGTTGTATCGGATGTATTGAGCAAAAAAACTAATAGCAGTGTAGCAGAAATTATGATATCAAGGTCACCAAATCTAGTGTAATAAAGAGCACAGAATGATTGGGTTGAAATTAGGGCAAAATGAAGTGGTATTAGCTAGATTGAATTTGAGATTAGTTTTGCACCAAAATAAATTAGAAAAGCCCAAAGTGAGGATCCAGAAATTGTGAATCATATAGAGAAATTGAAAATGAATCCAAATTTTGAGTTTGAATATAAAAAATGATATTTTGTGATTGTAGTAAAAAGTATGTGTACCCGATATAGAAAATTGAATAAAGAGATTAATAGAAAAAGTACAAACAGTAAACTATACTAAACATCCTAATACTAATACGCTGGAACAACACTTAGAGACCAAGGATGAAGCAACAAGTGATTGAAGGTGGGATTAAATGTTTGATTTGCCAACAGCCTTAACTGTTGGAGATATGTTTGAACTTATATTTTGGAGTTCTTAGGAACATGAGATCAATACACAGTTTTGATTGAATTCGATTATGAAAATTAGTATCATAGTGTTATCGATAGGACATTATATAAGGCATTATATGACAGAATGAGTCATCCACCTTTATATTGGCATGAATAAGGCCTAAAAGTAGTTAAACGCCAGAATTGATTGGAGATGTTGTTGGTAAATGAAATTGATCTATAATAGAAATTAAGTGATTCAAGAAAGATAAACGAGTTAGGTGGATCAACACCGGAGATAAGGAATATAGAGAGATAAATAAAGTGTTTTTGAAAGTATCACCTTGGCAAGGTGTTCTAAAGTTTGATAGAAGGGGCATATTAAGCAGGAATGTATTAATCCATATAAAATTATTGAGAAAATTAGGGCCTTTGAATTATAAGTTAACCTAACCAATAAAAGATGTCTCAGATTCACACTGTGTTTCATATATATTGAAGAGATATTTGTATAATCTGATAGATGTATTATCGATACAGGAAATGAAATTGTGAGTAATCTGAGGCATATTGATAAACTAGTTAAGATAGTGAGATACCAGAATAAGCAACTACAAAACTGAGTAATTCCATCGATTTTAGTCATTTGGAAGAAATTATTCGAGAGATGAAGTTAAATGGGAAATAGAGGAGCATATAAGGAAACAATACCCCTGCCTTTTTTTATCAATCAGATAAGAATTTTGAGGACAAACTTTCTTAAGGAGGGGAGAATTGTAACATCCCGTGTTCCCATGTTAAGTGTTAGAACCCTAGAATACTGAACATGAGAGACATTAATGAGAAATTAAGGAATTATATTTCATACTCATGCATAATATAGCATACATATGTTTGAATTTCATTATTGCACACATTACAATGACTGTACATGCACTCATTTGACATTTTCTAGGTATAATTGACATTTAATGTGATTATAATGTGAATTGTGGATTATGTGTCTTTAAAATTAAGTTGGTATGTTTAATTAGTGATTTAAAATTTTAGTGAAAATTTAGGAAAATTATGAATTTCTGGGTATTTTTGGACTAGGAAAAATTCCAAGTGACAGGACAATTGATAAATGGTAGTAGAATTAAATGTCAATTGGAAGTAAAAATTATTGATTAGAGACATTAAGATTTAATGACAAGTGTCACTGAAAGTTGGGAGAAACTTGGATTAGAAATTGGAGGAAAAATGGACTAGATATTAAAAGAAGCTAAAGGAAAGCCATAACATTGTGACATGTGGCAAATGACAAATGTCACTTGCTATGCCACAAACCTCTCATGTTATTTACCATTGGAAGACCAATGTCTCTTTATTTTCTTCACTTTGCCAAATGCTCTCTTTTCTTCTCTTCTTCTTTGTTTTTGCTTCTTCCTTCTTCTCCATACCACGACACTCACTTCTCACTCCATAAACGTTGAAGCTTTCTCTAACCCTTTACTTACTACTCTGATTTTGGTTGTATTCTTTTTTATAACATCAAGACCTAACCTTACCAACTTTGAATGGTGATGAACAAATGGTTCTTGGGATGCTAGGGTTAAATGTGTTCTTGACATCTTGAAGTAAACAAGTAAGTATAAAGCATTCCCTTTCATGATTTGTTGAATGAAACATGTTTTGATGATCGTTAAGAGTTAAATGATCATTAAATGAGGATGTGTACATGCTTAAACGTGAATGAGAAACATGGGTAGGTTCATGTCTTGATTTTTCGTATATGATGATCAAGATTTCATAAGTTGTTGTAGAGATGATTTAGAGTTAGAATGAGTCCTAATATGGTAAGAAGTGTAGAAAATTGGTGATGAATGTGTATAAGAATATGTTCTGTTTTTGGTGTTACTATCAATCATGGATTTTTATTTGTGTCTGGATGGCATTGAAATGAAATGGAGTCAATAATGATGGGAAAATGATAAATAATTAAGATAAGAGATGAACTAGGATGAAAATGATGATGATGTGTTCTAGAATATGTTAGATGGAGCATTTTCACTAAACATGCATCTGTATTTCAGGAATATATTGATCTGTAGATATCTAAATGGCATTATTTTTAATTTATATTAAACTATAGACATATGGACACAATTCTCGTGAAGGAATTAAATTTTAATTATGTCCCTATGGGTTTTGAAAATTGGATTAAAGTTGAGTACTAGGTGTCATTGCCATTTGAGAATAGTCTTTAGTATTAGAAACTTAAGACATATTGAAACACTTTTTTAGAAGAATTTTTTCCTTAATAGTTCATTTTCTAGGTTATAATGATCATACAAAACCGACCTGAAAATAGAGTTCAAAAACTTGGAAAATGGGAATGCCTAACGAAGGTAGAAAATTTCTGCCCGTAAATCCCACAATCGTGGGAATTGGTTAAACATCCGATATGCTTCTTTTAAGTTTGGATTGGAATAAAAAATGATTAGGCACTTTCCTATGACGTTTCTATGCTTGAATGAAGCTTGAATTGAACCTAGAATGATGCTTGAATAAGTTATTAAATGAGTGACATATTTAGGGTGATGATTTAGGTTATAATGTAGGAATGGATTGTTAATATTTAAAATCTGTAATTTTGAGAGGTTATAGGAATGAAGGTGAACCTATAATGGATAATGTGTTTCCATTAAGATGAATGATGAGTAATATGTAATGATGAATGATAAATGGGATATTTTGTGATCTTAGGAAGCTAAGATAACCTTAGTGAATGATTGAATGATGTGTATTTAGTAAGAATGGATGAGAACTTGACTATTATGTGAGCACATAATTCTATAAAAGAAATGATGAATGATTGAATCATCTTAATGGATTGACCAATTTCTTTGAGTTATGAACCTAAGAGTAAGCTTGACCCACACAAATGATGCTGTTACTAATCAAGTGATGTGATTAAGGATAAATACTTGAAATAGTCAATTTGAGCATGCATTACACATTAAGCATATACATATATGTATAATTGGATGTTTATGTGATTGGGAAATTAATAATGTGTGTGCAATATGTGTATTGCATGAAGTTGATGCACAAGATTCAACATCAACATTCAGACATTTCCAGATCATGAAGCAAATGCTATTCTGGAGTGTACTGTAAGTAACCTAGATGGTCTCATATGTTTAATTGTTTTTTCTAATTTCTATTTTGAATTGTTATGTGATATGAATGCTTTGATTCTGGACATTGAATATCTGAGGAGTTTGATACATGAAAAACGTATTAGAAGTTCTCATTGTATGTGAATTTGACTGAATAAGTAATTCTCAACTTAAATGTTGAATGTTTAACTAAGGTTCGATGATAAATGTGAATGCAAATGTGATTGTGAATGTGGCTATGAAAGTGTAAGAATGAGCACAATTGATTGAGAATATATGTGATGCATTTCATTACATAAATGTATGATAACATAAAGGTTGTTATGACTAGAGTAGCTACCAAAAAAGAGCTTAAAGCTCAAAGGTAAAAAGGAGCTCAAAGTTCATAATGTGGTAAGAGCGTCTAGCTCACAACCTGAAAAAGAACCATGTATCCCTAATGGATAAGGGACTGTTATTGATGAGCTCGGTATCCACAATGGATGCGGGACAGTTATAGTCGCTCGGGTCATATAGTAACAATTAAAAGTGAGTCTCATGAACATTACATATATAATTGATATGTATGTTTAAATGATTGAAAAGCAGTGTTTGACTAGTTGAAATGTGACGGGTGAAATAAATGAATAAGATGTTAATTGATGCTACATGATGAATTAATGAAGTGATGAGAATTAAGTGATTACATAAGCGGTAAGTGTTATGTGTTTTGAGTGAGCCATCGATGATGGGTAGCTCATTGAGTTCACAAAACTCAACAAAATTGCAATTTTTTTCAAGCTTAGAGGAGATACCCAGTTAGAAAAACTGGAAATGTAGCCATTGAATTCGAATAAGAGATAGAAGTCAGGATTAGTTGCATCTGCATAAGTCAATGATTTTTTTGTATATATTTGAATTGTATTCCATAGATACTATACCTTATATATGTGACAAATTCTAGCAGGTAATGAATTCATGACTGAAAGTGTTTTGTAATTGTAAGGGGTTCAATTGATTATTGGAATTTTGATGATATGTTTATTGATTGTAACATTTATGAATGAAATTGTTTATGAGTAAAATAGACCATTATTGATTATTGGTTTTCTATAATATGCATGTGATATTTGAAAAAAAAATTGTATTGAGTTTGAATAACCATCCTAGAGCACCATCCTTGTAGAGTGTATTCTTGAATACTGTTTGTGTGATTAAGAATATGCCCTATGGGAGGGGGGTGCTACAAGTGTATTACAGTGGTCGGGAGGAATATGCAAAACATCTTTGGATAGTTTTATAGACCCTTCGAGAGCACCAATTTTATGCTAAATTTAGTAAATGCTAGTTTTGGCTTGATAAGGTTGCTTTTTTGGGTCATGTCACATTAGATGAAGGGCTTAGTGTAGACCTCTAGAAGATTAAAGCTATTACTAATTGGAGAGCTCCCATTAATATGATAGGAGTCAAGGGTTTCTTTGAATTAGTAGGCTACTACAAGAAATTTGTTGAAGGATTTTCCAAAATAGCAACCTCTCCCAGTCCCAGAATGGGAATGGGAAAAGATTACTATGGACTTCATAGTAAGGCATCCACAAAGTTAGAGGGGGCACAATACTGTATGGGTGATCGTGGATAGGTTAACAAAGTTTGCACACTTCCTTCCGATCAAAGATGATTACCACTTTAATAAATTAGCCCAGCATTACGTGGATGAGATAGTGAGGCTCCATGGTGCACCAACCTTTATTATTTTAGATTGTGACCCTAGATTCACAATTAAATTCTGGCCTAACTTATAGAAAGCCTTGGGTATGCAATTGAAATTTAATACTATATTTCACCTTCAGAAAAATGGTTTGTTAGAGAGAACTACTTAGACACTTGAGGATATGCTAAGGTCCTGTGCTATGGGATTCAAAAGGAGTTGGGACATCTTCCTACCACTGATAGAATTTGCCTACAATAATAGTTATCACACCAACAGTGGCATGGCCCCTTATGAGGCACTTTATAGAAAAAAGTGAACTCCAATATGTTAGAAAGAGGTAGGTAAAAGGAAACTAATAGGCCCCAAACTTGTGCAGGTGATAGTAGAAAAAGTCCAGATTATTCAGGATAGATTAAAGATTACCCAAGATAGACAGAAAAGCTATGCAGGTAATCATCATAGAGATCTTGTATTTGAAATTGGAGATAAGGTGTCTCTTAAGATTTCCCCTTGAAAAGGCATATTGAGATTTGGAAAATGCAATAAACTATATCCGTGTTACATAGGACCATATGAATTTACAGAAAGGATTGGATTAGTGGCGTATTGATTGAGGTTACCAAACGAACTTGTGAGGTTTCACAATGTCTTCCATATGTCTATGCTTCACAAATATCTAGTTGATCCATCTCATGTAATCACAGAACAACCAGTGAACCTAAAAGAAGATTTGACTTTTGAGGAAGAACCAACAGAGGTCCTTAACCGTAGAGAACAAGTTCTACATAACAAGACCAACCTACTAGTTAAGGTACTATAGAGGAACCACGCGATAGAGGAAGCTACATATGAGCTTGAGTGGCAAATGCATACCTTATACCCTCATTTATTTCAAGTACGTACGCTTAGTTCATTTTTGAGTAAAGACTTTTTTTACAAGGAGTGGTAATTGTAAAACCCCAAACTTTCCTTTATATCAGTATATAGATTTTATTCTGGGTGAATAGTATTTTTAGATGAATAGTAAATCCGGATAAACAATATTTCCACTTGATTAGGGAATTTAAGGACCCAAACCTAAAAGAATTGAAAATACCCAGAATAGGTGTTAGAGTCAAATGACATTGAAACGGATCCAAAACAAGTCCAATCGGATGAATTTTGGTAATTTCATAAGTTTATGACAAAAAAGCCCTTTTTGGAAAATAATTGGTATTAATGATTTTAAACCCATTTAAAATTTTTAAGGCACCTAATTACAAAGTATTGATCCTAATTAAAGTATCCCATGGTCAATTTGATAGTGAGATAGCTATGAAATATTTTCGAGATTTAATATAGTTTATAGCTGTAGTAATCCATGAAAGGGTGAATTGATCTTTTTACATAAATGAAGTTAATTAATAAATTTTGAATGACTCACATTTATTGACCAATTGCAGGACTCCATATGGTTTAAGGAACATTAAATTAGATGAAGATGAGTCATTTAAGATGTTTAATAAGAAAATGACATGTGTAAAGTATAAAAGTAGTATAAAAAGGCAAAAGAAGACAAAATTTTGTTCGTTTGAAAGGAGGATTTGTGAGAACCAAAATGAAAGGAAGAGAAAAAGAGAGAAAGAGGGAGAATTCAACCAAGAAGAAAAGGAAGAAGAGAGGTGCCATTTTTGGTGGATTTCGAGTAGAAATTGAAGAAATCTTGACATGGGATTGGTGTTCACCAATTTCTTAAGAGGTTAGGAGAAAAAGTGTTAAGTTTTTCTTAGTTTAAGTTGTTTACTTTATGAATTTCATATGGAATGGAATTATTTAAGCTCAAATGTTTTTTTTGACTTATTATGGAGTAGATAATAAACTTGAAAGCATGTAAAGGTTGAAAACAACAAAACTAAATCAAGAAACCAAGGTTAGGGTTATGATGTTCATGATATGGATTTGATGTCAATGAAGTAAAGAAATGAATAAGGATTGAATTAGAATTGGTTTGAATTCATTTATGTGTAGCGAAGAGAAAATTTGTTAAGAAAAATGGAAGGATGGTGAAAGAGTGGTGTATTCGGCCAAGCTAGGAAATATTGGAGAAAGTTTCTATTTTTTGGTTTGATGAGTTTAAATGATGCTTGGTATGGACCTTAGGTGAAATGTGTTGAATATTTTGAAAGAAAGTGGAATAGTATATATATATGTGTGTGTGTGTGTGTGTGTTGCAGTGAGGATAATTCGACCCTAAAGAGGAAAGTAATTGACGGTGTGATTCATTG
>JAOSBN010000008.1:20463162-20479419 GCA_027563595.1 Erythroxylum suave | reverse complement strand
AAAGTACTACTTCCCACTCAATCATGTCACTGCGGATGTCCAAGTTAACAATTGCTTCAAATACGCTTTTGGGCCAATAGTCACTTAGTTATCTTTTTTTTTTTTAATAAGTTCCCTCACAAAATAAAATCGCAGGATTGCAATATAAGTTCCTTTTTTCAATATATTAATGATAAACAACATAAGATATGAAACAAAAAAGAAAATATAAACGGTACATATTTAAATTAGCTCGTACTTTGGACTTTTCTTTTATAGTTTGATTAAGTAATGGAAACATCGCATTTAAAAGCCAATGGTTGAGAATGTAAGAAGCGAAAATTGTGAATCAACTACCTGTTAGGAAATATTGATATTTACGTATTGGAGATATGATTATCAAATTATAAGAGCATCGTGCAAGTGTTTGGTGATAATTAGGGCTTCTACCATAACTCTAATCTCTTTAAAAAATACAGTTTACAATGAGGCAAACTATAGAAAGACTATACATGTGTACATAGAAGGAGTGCAGTGGAGATTTAGCCACAGATAACAACCTTAGGCTTGCCCATCATAGGCCTTAAGATTAAGCCTGTACCATTAATGACACTAATAGAATAAAATGCATAAGTCCAATAGGGATCATAATAGTAGTGGACCATATGCATCTTAATAGGGATCATACCATTAGCCTGTTTTTAATAAAACTAAAACCACAATTAATTATAACGCACAAAATACATTCTAACAGATGAAGGATGACTCCAGAAGTCACCCTATACCATCGATTGTGACCACAGGCAAGTTTTCCCATCTGTAGCTCAACATTGGAGTTCCATAAATTATTATTATTATTGTTGTTGTTGTTGTTGTTCTATATTTTTTATTAGAGTTATAAACTTAATTTTTGTAAAATTAAATATTTAAGATATGTGATCTAAATTCTTATGAGAATATTCAAACAAATACTAATATAATACTCATGTCTCTATAAATTTTTTTAAGTCATCTCCTCATAAGTTGCTGTTATTGTTGTTATTGTTATTGTTCTTGTTCTTCTTATTATTATTATGATTATTACTGTTGCTTACTTTCTCCGTATCAATCAAGTTGAAGTTTATTTTTCTAATATATTAACTTATTACTCAAATTGAAGTTTAGGGTACTAGTATTTGGTGAAGAAAAAGCAACAATAAAAAAGAACAATATGAGTAATTTATAATAACTTTTGGGTATAATCATCTTTTCATTCTCTAATTTCTCAATGGCTAGAACAAAACACTCATCATAGTAATATTTTAAAAAACAACAAATTGAAATTAATTTGTCAACTTAATCAGCTGATTATCAAATATAATTATCAACGATTTGACATAATCAAATAACAAAATCCTTCTCAATTTGTCAAAAAAATAACTAATCAGTCATTTGCCAAACAAGACATAAGAGAATGAAGTTTAATATAGCGCGCTCGTGCACACACACACACACACATATATATATATATATATATATACACACACACACACACGTGGCTGTATCCATCTAACTTCAATACCCTTTCTCGATGACATTTCTTTTAATTAATAGCAAATATGACAGGTTAATAGCATCTGATATGTGACTTTTGAAACAGACTTTTTGGGATTTGCCAAAATATTTGACCAACTAAAATAGTTTCATAAAAGAACATTGACATTGAGACCTTAAAGAAAAGGTTATTTAGCAATTGTATCTAGCTTCACGAGCCCCCATAATCTACGTGTAAAATCTACAAAATGAAAAGGCTCTTACTCTTTAGCAATGAAATGCCATAACTAGCCTATTTTAAGTTTCCAATGCAATTTAATCGAACAAAGATAAGAAATTGATTGAACTCTTGCGCATAGCCTATTTTAAGTTTCCAATGCAATTCAATCTTAACAAGGATAAGACGTTGATTGAACTCTTGCGCATAAAAGAAGAACACTTGACATCTTTAATCATGATAAATCAAATGCTGTTGGGCCCGAAACAACTATATATGAAAGGATTAAAAAAATCGTTGGATTAAGGAAAAGAGTTGAAATTTAAACAGCCACTGTGATAGTCAATGGCAGCGAAAACAAAGACAACTTTTTATCCAATTCAAGGCACAAGCAGATGACCTAAACTTTTGCAAAAGTTTCCCCTTTGCCCGACTTTGCAAACCGGGCATGCTCAAACGTATTAAAGCTTCTCTTTTTTATCGTTGCTTTATGAGCCGTATTACTCTCATTTTAGTATTAAGCTTCACTTACTCTCTGTAAATTGAAGCTTGTTCCATAAATAGATCAATACTATCCTGATTTTTTTAAAGCAAGTTTTGGTCCAGACAAGCCAAAAAATGAAAAAGGACTAAATTTTTTTAATATAAGCTAGTTAACCAAAGTAAATATAACAAAATATAATGTTCAAAAGTTGATTTGTAATTAAAAAAAGGTTAAAAGCTATAATAGTTTCTTATTGCGCACCATTCTTTTCTTCTTTTTGAAAGTTCATCAACTTGCAAAGGTTTAATAACTTTATCAAGTTGTCCTCTTTAAGATATATCGTTAGGCTTGCGTGAAACATCTATTATGTTTATCAAATTAATAATTATGTAAAAGCACGAAGCAATTTGAACGAAATTTTTTTCTTCACTCTTGTACCATCGGAAGTTGATTGGCAAAATAATGAACATAATAAGTAGATTGAATTACTACTAATTATTTTTCATGGCTAACTCCATTAATTTCACAATCTTAACCTTCTCACATTTTATAGGTATAGTTAAAACATGCACTGATAAAATGCAACAACTTATGTTTTAAAGGATAATGCAGTGTAATCAATGTTAACACATAACTTATCTAGCCATATATGATGAATATATTTTTGTTTTTCATAATAAAATTTGGAAAATTTTTATTAAATTATTTATTTTTAAAATTGAATGCTTGTAATGTAGTTTAAGTTAAACTTTATTTATTGAAAGTTGTTTTTAAACTTTGATTAAGTTTTGTACTTGTAGTTTCTCTTAGTTTCTTAGTTATACGAAGAAAATATACGTTTATTCTTTAAAGTGAAATTATAGATTAGATTTAGTTAATTTGGGATTTTTAACCCAAATTTTAAAGTTTCGTTAAAGAAATTACATGAGCACAAAATTTGGTTTAGTATTAAAGGGAAGCTAGTTTTTAGGAAATTTAATTAAGTTTAGTTGAGATTTGTTTATTATTAGTTAGACTTAATTCATGTTAATTAAGGATGAATAGCAAAAATTAGGATTTAATTTTAATGTTGAAAGATTGTTTGATCAATTTAGAATTAATTGCAAAATTGTAAAAGAAAAAGTTAGGAACTAATACGGTGGACTAGATCAAAATTAAGAAGGAAAGGGGTTAATTTGAATCCTAACATGTTCACCAAAATTCAATTTAATTACAAATGTTTTGGAATGTTTAAAATGAACCTCAATTTTTTTAATAAACACTAATTTAACAACCCCATCAAAATTATGTTGAATAATTCCACCCTCATTTTTTTAAAGTATTTGTTTATTGGTCTCTTTTGCCTGTATGACTAAGTTTGGGTAAATAGTGATTTGATTCCCTAATTTCCTATTGTCTTTTCTAATCTAATTCCAAACTGTAGACCGATCTTTTATTCCTTGTCTCTTTTTCTCATCATTTTGTTCCTTATTGCTCATTTCCAAAACTCAGTTGAGTATGTTATTTTATCATTTGTTCCTCTTCCTTTCGTCAGGTATCATCTATATTTTTCTTATCCTGTTTCCAAAGTATACTAAGTTGTATATTAGTAATAGCATTGAGAGAATTTTAGCATACATAGATGAATTATGAATTTGGTACACATTGCAAAAGTAGTATATGCACTCAATTGACATATTTTGGGGTATGAAAGATTCAAAATGAACATAATGTGAATTGTTATTTCTTGAAATTTAGTTAGATTGGATTCCAATTAGTGATTTGGAATTAAATGTTATTAATTAGGAGACTAATGAACTAATATACACATTTGGACTAGGAAAAACCCCAAGTAGCAAGAAAAATTAACACATGAAAAGTTAAGGTGACGACTAAGACTATAAATTGAGCAACATTTGGCATAGATAAATAAGTGACAAATGGATCAATTATTGAGTCACAAGAACTAAATACAACCGTAACATATGGCAACTTAAGGAATGGATACATGGCCTACATGCTAAGTGACAAATGTTATGGCCAAATGAAGACACCATTTGAACTAAGTTAATGCAGCAAAGTTTCTGCTGGAACCTTCACCATGTTCTCCTTGTTTCTCTAAAATTTCTCTTAACTCATCTCTCTGAATTTTGGTTTAATCCTTGCCAAATTGCTACACCAAAACTAGACTTTTACCCTTTACAAGACAACCAAAGAACTAGCTGATTGTTGTCCTTTTCCTGTTTAGAAAATCAACCTATTTTCACGTTGATTTTGTGATGAATCTTACATGAATGGGGGGATAGTTTAATCTGAAGTATTGAGGTGAAAGTTAAGCTTAAAAAGTAAGTAGAAATATGATCTTTATGGCATGGTTTAATAGAATGATAATGATGATTGAATTGGAATGAAATGTATACGATGTTGATGATGAAGTGTGCTGGAATATGTTGAATGAACTTGGAAGTTTTTTTGCTTGTTCTTGGTATATGAAAATTGTAGGTTATAGGTTATTATATAGATGAATTGGACTGGCATTTGAAGTGTAATGAAGGTAAGTTTATGCTAAATAAAGATGTTAGTATAGTGTTATTGAAATGAGAAAGAACTAGGACGACATGCATAATAATGAATGATAGTTTTCTGTTTTGATTTTTGATGCATGAAAGACCATGATTTGTGAGCTGTCAACTGAATAATTTTGAGCCAGAATTGGAGATGATATTGATGAGGACTTGAAGTATAATTTAGGTCTAAATGAGGTATAATTGATGGACTATAAAGAAGATGTTTTGAATTTGGTGTGAAGATGATAAAATTTGGAAAACTAATGAAGGAAATGGATGGAAACCTTCGGATAATCCATCCCACGATCGTGGGAAGTCATACACTATCCAGGGAATTGCATAGAAGTGAAGAAAATGTTGTTTTTGTGATTTTTGAACCAATTAAGGATAAGGTACTTTACTATGGTACATTTGGACTTGATTGAGGCTTAAAATAAACCTAATTTGATGTTGGATAAGTTGGTTGAATATTTGATAAGTTGAAGTTGTTAAATGATGTTATGACTTAAGGAATTTTTTTTTGATATCAATGTATCTAAGTTTGGAATTTAGAAGTGTTTAAGGAATGAATATGTTCTTATGAATGTAAATATGAGTCGAAGGATATGAATAATGCATTAGGAATGAATGAATGAGACTTGGGAATTGTGTGAATGCTTTTAATGCTAGAAAAGGGTTAATGAATGTATGGTTGATGAATTTAGAATAATCAAGCTTACTTAAAGATATAAACTTAATTACAAATTGGTTGTATCCAAGTTATGATGTATGATTGGTTAAGAAATGTGAATAAGGATACATACATGGGAAAAGATAATTGAGCATGAATTGAACATGACATATGTATATATGTGCGTGAATGAATATGTATTTGATCGATCACCTTAGTAATGTGAATTATTCCTGTATTGTACGATTTTAGATGGACAAGTCAAACACTAGCTTTCAAACATTGCCGAACCATCTAGGCAATAGTTTATCTGGAGCATACTGTGAGTTAACCTAGATGTTTTCTCATTGTGATGTTTTGTTTCTATTTAAATTTTAGTTATTAAACTATTACTGATATGATTACGATAATTTCAGATATTGATAGTGGATTTGATATTTGGGATTGTATTGGGAGTGTACTGTGATTGAATATGAATATGGAAAAGTATACTTAATGAAATGTTCAACGCCGAACTTAGATATGATGAATATATGAAAGTGACTGTGCACAATGAAAATAAGTTATTGATAGCATATTTTGTGAAATGATACATTCCATCACATTGTTATGCATGATCAGCTAAAGGAGTTGTGACCGAAGTGATTAGTGAAAAAGAAGTTAAAGCTTAGAAATGTACATAAAGAGCCATAGGTTTAGTTATTAATGAGCCTTATATCCATAACGGGTATGGGACAAAATGTGAAATGAGCCCAATATCTATAAGAGATGTGGGACAGTAGATAGGTGCTCGGTCACAATAAAATAAAAATGAAAGTGGAGTCACATATGCCTATGCATTTACCAATATATCTTCAAATGTATCATGTGAATGATTAGGAATAAGTGTTGAATTATGTTGTTATAAAGATATGCAAAGTTTGAGTATATATAGCTTTATGTAAACGTTAAAGTTATGAATGACTGAGATAGATTATTGAATTATTCTAAAATGAGTATTTAAAATGTGTGAAATTCATGATGCATTATTGAGATAAGGTATATTGTGAATTTGGTTTATATTTGAGATGTTTATGTTTAAGACATAAGTGAACACATCAATGATGGTTCACTCATTGAGTTCGCAAACAAATCAAAATTTCAACGTTGATTTTTAGATACAAGAGAGATATAGCTTCTAAGACAAACTAGTAGAAGTCTAGTTCTATCTATTTTGGAAAATAAGAAAGGCTCAAAGTTTTGGTCAACTGATATATAAGTATTAGTAGATTGTATTTATGTAGTTTCTTATTTCATGTAGAACTTTTTGTAAAAGAATAGTAAACATTGTTTAATGAACTGTAATACTACAATGTAAATTATGTTAGTGAATGAAATGGGAAAAGTTGACCTTGTCAATGTTTGTAATATGTTTGATGCCATGATAAGTGACGGTGATTGCTCTAACATGCCATTTGCATAGGGTATGCTCTCGAATGTCCTCTGGATATTAGGGTGTATACTCTATGGTAATAGTATGTTACAAATTTTGGTATCAAAGCATGGTTTGATATCCGTAGGGAAATATAAGAGCATTTAGACACGATATATAGTGAAAGACTTATATAGTGATCACGATTATTATTTATTATAGTTCATCCACTATAAGAGATCAAGTTGTAGAGTCAACTAACCTTGAGTCTATAGGAGCCAATAGAGAGTCTCCAATATCACGGTATGACCAAATGTCTCAGAGAATTCCTAATAGGAGAGAGAGGAGATATGATAAACTTAGGAAGCAGGGGGATGTAGAGAAGTAGGGGGCTATAAACTTCTATGGAAATACAGATTCTACTAAGGCAGAAGGTTGGCTAGAGAGAACAAAAAGGGTATTTGATCAGATAGACTGTGAGTCTAACGAGAGGTTTGACTACATAGTCTCACTACTGCAAGGTCCAGCTTATCGATGGTGGAAGACTGTTCCCGACAGTACCATTTGACCTTGTAGACTGACATGGGAAGATTTCCTGAGGGTCCTTAAGGAGAATTATATGCCAAAGATTTACTTGGATAGGAAGATAAATGAATTCCTATATTTGAAATAGGGCAATCTCATTGTAGCTGAGTATGAGGTACGGTTTAATGAGTTAATAGTATATGCTACAACTTTGATTCTGACCGAGGATAATAAATGTAGGCAATTTGAAGATAGACTGAAAATAGAAATTAGGATGAGGTTGGCTATTGCCAATCTAAGTAATTTATTGAATTGCGAGCTGCCTCAATTTGAATTGAACAATTATTGAAAGATGGCAAGCAGAGTATAAACAAGAGTTTAGAATGAAGAGATGAGACAGGGTGAACTTGGTTTTAGTAGGAGACTCAACAAATGCCAGAGTAGATCATTTTGATCACAAACTAGATCGAGACAGTGGAGGTTTAGACTAAGAGGCAGTTTCATACAGGTTGGCAGTGGCAGAGGTCAAATATCCGCAAAGCAGACACAACAGATGCATAGTTGTGAACATTATGGAAAGAAACATGGTGGGGAATGTTGGAAGTTATCGGGAGCTGCTTTTGTTGTGGCTATTTTGAGCATCAGATTAGAGACGGTCCTTACTTTTGTTGAGATCAGGGTACTATCAGTTAAAGATAGTTGAAGTTAATGTACCAAAGAGTGCATTCAGGACCAGATATGGGCACATTAAGTTTTTATTGATGCCTTTTGGGTTGACAAATGCTTCGGTAGCTTTTATGGCATTGAAGAATAAGGTATTTCAGCCTTACTTAGATCATTTTGTGATTGTATTCATAGATGATATTCTGCTATACTTGAAAAGTAGAGAGGAACATTATGAGCATTCGAGACTAGTCCTACAGATAATGATAGAGAAGCAATTGTATGCTAAGTTCAGTAAGTGTGAATTTTGACTTGATCAAGTAGTATTCTTGAGTCATATATTATCTAGATAGGGCATACAAGTAGACCCAAGGAAAGTTGAACCATTGATGAAGCGGGAAGCTTTGAGAAATGTGTATGACATATGGACTTTCCTTGGAATAGTAGGATATTATAGGAGGTTTGTTGAGGGATTTTCTTTGATCTTAGCTCCTTTAATAAAGCTTAGGAGGAAGAATGTACTATTCAGATGGATTGATAAATGCCAAAGTAGTTTTGAAGAATTAAAACACCAATTAACTATAACATCTGTGTCAGATATTCCATCTCGACCTCAAGTTATGTCGTGTATAGTGATGCTTCAAACTAGGGGTTAGGATGTGTTCTGATGAAGCATGGTAGAGTGATTGCATATGCATTGAGACAATTAAGGTTTCATGAGTTCAACTATCCATTTCATGATTTAGAACTTGCTGTAGTGTTGTTTGCTTTGAAGATTTGGAGCATTATATGGCATTATATGTATAGTGAAACATTCTAGATATTTACAGATCATAGAAATTTGAAATATTTGTTGAGTGAGAAGGAGTTTAATATGGGACAACGATGATGGTCTGAATTACTTAAAGATTATGATTGCACAATCGATATCAACCAGTTAAAGCTAATGTTATGGTTGATGTATTAAGTAGGAAATCTAATAGCATTGTGACAAATTCAGACATTGAGTTTACGAAATCTAGTTCAACTAAGAGCATTGAATGTTAAGTTGAATTTGGGGCATAATGAAACCATGGTGGCTATATTGAAGCTTAGACTGGTATTGCACGAAAATATCAGAAAAGCTCAAAGCAAGGATCTAGAAGTAGTGAAGCTTATTGAGAAGTTGAAATAGAATCCAAATTCTGAGTTTAAATTAAGGGATGATGGATTATGGTTGAAGTAGAGATTATATGTATTTGATGTCGATGATTTGAGAAAAGAGATTTTGGAGGAAGCAGATATAGCAGAGTATCAAGATGCACAATATGCTAAAAAAACATTTCTAGTGGCCAGGGATGAAGAAGCAAGTAGCAGAGTATGTTGCTAAATGTTTGACATGCCAACAAGTTAAGGTAAAGCATTAGGCTCTGGTTAGGACGTTATAGTCATTACCTATTCCAGTGTGGAAATAGGAGAGGATCACTATGGATTTTATTATAGGTTTGTCAAGGACTCTGAGGCAATATGATGCTATATGGGTCATTGTTGACTGATTAACAAAGTCGACTCATTTCTTACTAGTGAGAGAAAATAATGCACTAGATCAGTTAGGTTGGAGATATGAACATGAGATCGTGAGACTATATGAGGTCCCAGTGTCTACTGTATCAAATCAATATCTGAAATTTACTTCAAAATTTTGGGGTAGTTTACAAACAAGTTTAGGTATAAGGTTAAACTTCAATATAACCTTTCATCCTCAGACAGACGAGCATAGTGAAAGGACCACTAAGACTATTGAGAATATGCTTAGAACTTGTGTTTTATAATTTCAAAGATCATGAGATCAATATGTAGCTCTCATTGAATTTGAATACAATAATCATTATTATAGCACTATCGATATGACTCTATATAAGGCATTATATGGAAAAAGGTGTCATTCGCCTTTGTATTGGAATGAAGAGGGTCTATGGCTTGTTGAAAGCCTAAAACTAATTCAAAATATTGTTAACAAGGTTCAATTGATCTGTAATAGAATTAAAGCAGCTTAAGATAGGTAGAAAAGTTATATGGATCAACACTGGAGAGAAATGGAGTACCAAGTTAGAGATAAGGTGTTCTTGAGAGTATCACCTTGGCAAGGAGTGCTAAGGTTTGGAAAAAAGGATAAGTTAAGCCCTAGATACATTGGTTCGTATGAGATTACTGAGAGAGTTAGAACATTGGCTTACAAGTTAGCATTACCAGCAGAGAAAACTCAGATCCATAATGTGGTTCATGTCAGTATGCTCAAAAGGTATTGGTCAGATCCAAACATTGGTTTACAAGTTAACATTACTAGCAGAGATGTCTTAGATCCATAATGTGTTTCATGTCAGTATGCTTAGAAGGTACCGGTTAGATCCATCACATGTGATACCAAAATAGGAAGTTGAAATTGCAAGTAATTTGAGTTATGTTGAGGAACTAGTCAAAATAATGGGGTATCATACTAAGCAATTGAGAAACCAAGTGGTCCCATTGGTTAAAGTCCTCTAGAGGAATCATTCGAGAGAAGAAGCCACATGGAAAATTGAGCGGAACATTAGAAATCAGTACCCCCATCTATTTGATCAATCAAGTAAGAATTTTGAGGATGAAATTTCTTAAGGGGGAAGAATTGTAATATCCGTTTTCTAAAACATACTAAGGGTTAGAACCCTAGACCATTCTATATGACTAATAACATTGAAAGCATTTCATTCATATACATATCATTAGCATACACATACGAACACATAGTAAAAGTAGTATAAGCACTTAATTGACATATTTCGAGGGTATGAAAGATTTAAAATGAACATGATGTGAATTGTGAATTATTATGTCTTAAATTTTGGCTTGATTGGAATTCAATTAGTAATTTGGAACTAAATTTTATTAATTGGGAGATTGATGAATTAATATCTATGTTTGGACTAGGAAAAATGACAAATAGCAAGACAAATTGACATAAGAAAAATTAGGGTGGCTAAGCTTATAAATTGAGTGACATTTGGCATAGCTAAATTATTGAAAATGGACTAGTAATTAATTGACAAATAGATCAATTACTGAGCGACATATGGAATAAATACAAGGTGACATATGGCAACTTAAGGAGTGGATAGATGGCCTACATGCTAAGTGACAAATGTTATGGCCAAATGAAGACACCTAGCACCTAATTTAACTAAACTAATGTAGCAAAGTTTTTGTTGGAACTTCATCATCTTCTCCATGTTTCTCCACCAAAAATAGCTCTTAACTCATTTCTTTGAATTTTGGTTTAATCCTTGCCAAGTTGCTATACCAAAACCAGACTTTTACCCTTTACAAGATAGCTAAAGAACCAATTGATTGTTGTCCATTGTCTTTTTCGAAAATCAACATGTTTCACCTTGAGTTTGTGATAAATCTTGCATGAATTGAGGGCTAGTTTAATGTAAAGTATTAAGGTGAAATTTGAGCTTAACAAGTAAGTAGAAATATGATCTTTATGGCATGTTCTAATAGAATGATAATGGTGACTGAATTGGAATGAAATGTATATGATGTTGATGATGAAGTGTGCTATAATATGTTGAATGAACTTGGAAGTTTTTATGCTTGTTCTTAGTGTATGAAAACTGTGGGTTATTGGTTATTATATACATGAATTGGACTAAGATTTGAAGTGCAACGAAGGTAAATTTATGCTAAAGAAAGATGTTAGCATAATGTTCTTGAAATGAGAAAGAACTAGGACTATATGCATCATAATGAATGACATTTTTCTGTTTTGATTTTTAATGTATGAAAGACCATGATTTGTGAGCTATGAATTGAATAATTTTGAGTAGGATTTGGAGAAGATATTGATGGGGAATTGGAGTACAATTCAGGTCTAAATGAGGTATAATTGATGGACTATAAAGAAGATGTTTTGAATTTGGTATAAAGATGATAAAATTTGGAAAACTAATGAAGGAAATGGATGGTAACCTTCTGATAACCCATCCCATAATCATGGGAAGCCATACATGATCGTGGGAATTGCATGGAAGTGAAGAAAATGTTATTTTTTGTGACTCTTGAACTAATTAAGGACAAGTTACTTTACTATAATACATTTGGGCATGATTATTGCTTAAAATGAACCTAATTTGATGTTGGATAAGTTGGTTGAATATTTAATAAGTTGAAGTTGTTAAATGATGTTATGACTTAAGGAAAAGATTGTTTGATATCAATGTATCTAACTTTGGAATTTAGGAGTGTTAAAGGAATGAAGATGTTCTTATGAATGTAAATATGATTCAAAGGATATGAATGATGCATTAGGAATGAATGAATGAGAATTGGGAATTGTGTGAATACTTATAATGCTAGAAAAGGATTAATGTTTCATGAATTTAGAATAATCAAGCTTAATTGAAGATATAAACCTAATTACAAAGTAGTTATATCTAAGTTATGATGTGTGGTTGGTTAAGAACTATGAATAAGGATACATATCTTGGAAAGTCAATTGAGCATGCATTGAAAATGACATATGTATATATATGCATAATTGAATATGTATTTGGTTGATCACCTTAGTAAGGTCAATTATGTTTGTACTTATGATTTTAGACCCACAATTTGAACGCCAGCATCTAGACATTGCCGGATCATCCAAGCAATAGCTTATCTGGAGCGTATTGTGGCCAAACCTAGATGTTTTCTCTCCTTGATTGTTTTGTTTCTGTTTAAATTTCAGTTATTAAACTGTTACTGATATGATTTTGATAATTTTTGACATTGATAATCTGAGGAGTTTGATATTCGGGATTGTATTTGGAGTGTATTTTGATTGAATGTGAATATAGAAAATGTGTACTCAATAAAATTGTTGAATGCCGGACTTAGATCCGATGAATTTATGAAAGTTACAGTGCATAATGAAGATAAGTTATTAATAACATATCTTGTTAAATGATGCATTCCATCATAGTATTATGTATGATCAGATAAAGGAGTTGTGACCTAAGTGACCAATGAGCAAGAGCTTAAAGCTCAGAAATGTGAATAAAGAGCCACAGACTCAGTTATTAATGAGCCTGATATCCACAATAGGTATGGGACAGAATATGAAATAAGCCTGATATCCACAAGGGATACAGGGCAGTAAATAGGTTCTCGATCACAACAAAATAAAAATGAAAGTGGGGTCACATGTGCATATTCATTTACCAACATATCTTGAAATGTATCATGTGAATGATTTGGGAATAAGTGTTGAATTATGTTGTTATAAAGATATGCAATGTTTGAGTACATGTAGCTTTGTGTAAATGTTAAAGATATGAATGACTGAGATAGATGATTGAATTATTCTGAAATGAGTATTTGAAATGTGTGAAATTTATAATGTATTGTTAAGATAAGGTATATTATGAATTTGGTTTATATTTGAGATGTTTGTGCTTCTGACATGAGTGAGCACATCAATGATGGTTCACTTACAAAGTTTACAAACTCATCAAAATTTCAACATTGATTTTGAAGTACAAGGGAGACATAGCTTCTAAGACAAACTAGTAGAAGTCTAGTTTTGTCTATTTTGGAAAACAAGAATGGCTCAAAGGTCTGGTAAGACGATATATGAGGATTAGTAGATTGTGTTTATGTAGTTTCTCATTTCATGTAGAGCTTTTTGTAAAAGAATAGTAAACACTCAAATGTTTTTGATAATGTACATAGTTGTTTAATGAAGTGTAATGCTAGATTGTAAATTATGTTGGTGAATGAAATAGGAAAAGTTGACCTTTTCAATGTTTGTAATATGTTTGATGCCATAATAAATGACTGTGATTGCTCGTACATGCCATTTTCACAGGGTATGTTCTCGAATGTCCTTTAGATATTAGACCATATAATTTATGGTAGAGGTGTGTTACATATTCTATTCAAGAGTTAATTTTTGTTTTAATTGATTTTGATCTCTGATAAAGAAGACATTATGGCCCTTTCTTAATTTATCAATTATGGAGGGATTTTTACAAGTAACAAAGTTTGTTTGGTTGAAATTAGTGTTACATTTATTTTTTTTACATTATTTAGTATTATCGTTATATGTAAAATTTATATTTGTAAGTTAAAACATTATAACTGTCTCTAAAAGTTTTATAGAATCATGAACCGACTTATTAAAAATTTAATGTCTTGATTTGCCATTTATGCTTTTAGCTTACAAAATTAGTATGCATGTATCTTCATACTCCTTTTCTTTCTTAAAATTAATAAGCTATAATTTCTATTTCCAATTAAATTAGGGGGAGCGTAGCATTTTAAAGTAGATTAACGGTTACAAAAACAAACTCAATACAAATTGTCAACAATATAAAAGAACAAAAGATAGTTGATATTTTCTTCTCTCTCACTTTCTTTTTTTTTTTTCCCTTTGGGATGTTACAAGTTAGGTAATGATGTGTTTAGAGCTATTATGTTTGTATAAAATAGAGATATTTTATATAAATCATTCTCTTTATTACCAATCTTGTTTTGTTATGATATATTCAGTTAGGGATTGATAAGTTTATAGCACTAAAATTGTCTTTGATGTAATCATGAATACATCTATTATGACTTATCATTCTTTATGTGTTTTAGATCACAATCTTTTACATTGGTTTGTCTTAACTATGAAACTTTTTGTAGATTCGTATATGGAATTTTCAACATTCAGTAGTTTTAATCATAATAATATTAATAAAGTGATTTGTTTTTGTGGACTATATGTTTCTTTATGGAAATTATATAGTGTAAATAATTTTGGTAGAAGGTTTTTAGGATGTTGCAATTACCCATTTGGTAAATATGAATTTTTTATTTATATGATAAACAATTTCTTGAGAGAGTTGTCCATGTTATTCAAATATATATATGTATATATAAATATAGATATTTATATACACTAAATAAGGAGGTTGAAACAAGGACATGTGTAGCTAAAATAAACAAATATGATGAGTATTAATAATTATGAAGTAAGAAACTGAAACATTAATTAGAGAAAAAAAATTGAGGTTATTATTAAATATAATCGTGGGATTTATTTCAATTTTTGTTTTATTGTTCATATTTTAAGTACTTGGAAAATGAATTTAGTATAAAATGGATTCATGTTCATTTTCATGCTTCATTATCAAATTAACTAGTATGAATGTACTTATTCTTTCAACTATTAAATAAAAATTTTCTAGTTTGATGTTGTCAAATTGTTTAAAGGAAATTAATGCTTTTACTTTATCATTTGGTTATGAAGGATATTAAAATAGCCTTTTCTTATTAAAATCATAAAATTTTTTGGGTTGAAAAGTAAATAGTAGTTAAATGATTCCTTTCCTTATAGGAGTTTTCGTTTTTTTATCAAAGCAAAAGTCCATTTTGTGAACTTGATTTGTTATGTACTTTATAAACAAATAAACTTCATAATTCATTTGATTAACAAATAATCTTAATCATTCACTTGTAAAAGTTATATCTCTCAATTCTGATGTCCAAAAATTTCAAACTTTATGCCATTGGAAAGCTAAGAGGATAAGCGACAACTTTTATGAAGACAACATTGTTTGATTTGACCTACATCAATATAATTTATTCATTAAAATTAGGACACAATTTCTGTTAGGGACAACACTACAGCTGTGTCCCCCTTTTCTTCTTTTGCCTATTATGAACTTTTACATATTCCAAAAATACCCAGATCCAACAAACATTAAATGTACATATATGACTCCCAGCAAGAAAGTTGATTTTAGTTCTATCCAAGGCCATCTAAAAACATACTATTCCATTTCTAACAACAATTAACAACCCAACAAAGAAGATAGTTTTGAACATGTACAAAGGGAACTTCTTCAACTCTTACTTTTATTGCTTACTCAAAATGGAGTTTGTACATAGCTTTAATTACATAGCAAAGGTCACATCATTAGCATAATACAAAATATAAATGAATGGTCATACTTGATATGCTTATAAAGTTACCAAATATAGTCGAACTAACTTAGTTACAAAAGGTAGATGTCTTAGAGTTTGCCAAGGCTTGGAAGGATCAATTATCTTCTCGTTCTAGACCTGAGGAGTGGAAAAATAATAGGTTGAGTTGTGAAACTCAGTGGCTAATACATTTATAACCATTGGTAACGAGCCACACACAACCAAGCATATATATAAATAAATATATATATATATATGCTT
>JAOSBN010000008.1:20411213-20462175 GCA_027563595.1 Erythroxylum suave | reverse complement strand
CATTAGGGGCTTATTACTTAATTATAAAAGTGTAACCCACCTTGAAATCCTTGCTTATAAACTTGCTTAGGGATGTCTTTCTTCTTGGTCCTCTTGCCTCTATTGATCACCTTCTTGATTTCCTTTAACGATAACCAAAATTCCATTCAATTTGGTTTAAAAATTGGAAAGTCATACCTCAACAATTTAAACTACTTCGCATGCTGAAACAAAATTCTATATTCAATTTCCACCCTAAAATTGAGATCATTAGGGACAGAATTTAGACTTAATTCCTTCATACAATTTGTATCCCTATGTCTCTAGTTTATAAAAAATAAAAAATCAGTCCATTTGGATAACTACACTAAAAGTTATGCCGAAAATACCAAAGCATGTTTTATGCTGGAAAGTTCGTCGCAGCAAAAGCCAAGTTCGTCGCGGCGAAATTGTCTGAGTTCGCTGTGGAAAATCCAAGTTTGACGTGGAGAAATTGTCTAGAAACTAGCTCTTAGAACATGTTTTGTGTTGCAGAAACCCATTTCGAGAATGTGTTTTGGGACATTTTCCATCTTCTTACTTCCTACCTTTCACATATAACCCATCTTATCACTAACCCATCTCTTCTACTTCATTTTCAACACAATTCCAATCCAATATCATTTACAACAATTCATAATCTAGTTTTTGATCAATCGATAAATACAACACCTACATAAACCATTCATCACAACTTCCTACACATATTTACTCTATTTTCAGTTCTAACCATCACTAAACATGCTTCATCTAACAATTAAGAAGAGTTTATACTCATACTTACCTGTTTTAGCCTCAAAATCTTGAATTTCTTCAAGAATTTCCAAAACCATAGCTTCTTCTTCTTCTTTTCTCCACTTCTCTCTTTCTCTTTTTCTTTCACTCTCAATTTTGCTTCTCTAAAATGTAAGACAACAATTAATTCTTCCCCTTTTATACCTTTAATGAGTGAGCAAAGTCCACTATGCGCTTCCATGTAATGCCTTAGCCTTTTAACCTTTAGTGATCTTCAAAAAATACCCTTATGCACCTTACGACATTAACACTTTAATTCCATCAATCCATGAAATAAATCCTCCAAAACTTGACATAATAATTTAACTCCAAATAAAATGATTTACTTAATAAGACCAAAAAATTTATTCAAATCATGCTTACTAAAATAATAATAATAATAGTAAAATTTTGGGGTCCAACATTTCTCCCCCTCTTAAAAGAATTTCGTCCTCGAAATTATTACCTGAGTCATCGAAGAGGTGTGAATACTTCTCCTTCATGACCTCTAGTGGCTCCCACGTGGCCTCTTCTACCAAATGGTTTCTCTACAGGACTTTGACCAGTTGAACCGTCTTGTTCCTAAGAACCTTTTACTTGGTGTCCAAAATCTCCACTAGAATCTCCTCATAACTCAGATCATCTCTCAACTAAACTTCATTGGTTTGAATGATGTGGGTTGGATTCGACCCGTACCTCCTTAATATGGAAACATGAAAAACATCATGTATTTGCGACAAATCATGTGGCAATGCCAATCTATAGGCTAGCAGTCCAATCCTCTCAAGAATTTCATAAGGACCCATATATCTTAGGTTCAGCTTGCCTTTCTTGCGAAACCTCACCACTCCTTTCCAAAGAGATGTTTTAAGGAAGAGTTTCTCACCGACTTCATACTCCATATCCTTTCGGTGTGCATCAGTGTAGCTCTTCATTCTATCTTGGGCTGCCTTAAGCCATTGCTTAACCAAATTAACCTTGTCAACTATCATCTAAAGCAACTCTAGCCCTATCAGTTTCCTCACTCCTTCTTCATCCTTACATATCAGAGTTCTACACCTCCTTCCATATAATGCCTCATACGGAGCCATCTAAATGCTCTAATGGTACTAATTATTATAAGCAAATTCGACCAATGGCAAATGCTTGTCCCAAGCCCCTTTAAAATCCATCACACATGTCCTGAGCATTCCCTTAAGGGTCCAAATGGTCCTCGCAGATTGACCATCTGTCTGAGGGTGAAAAGTAGTGCTAAAATTCAATTTGGTTCCCAAAGCTTCTTGCAAGCTTCCCCAGAATCTCGAAGTAAACCGAGGATCTCTGTTGGAAACTATAGAATCTGGAATCCTATGCAGTCTCACTATCTCATCAATATACTTCTTTGTTAACACATGCAGGGAATTAGTTTATTTGATTGCCAGAAAATAATCTGACTTCGTCAACCGATCAATAATAACCCATATGGCATCATGCTTCCTACTAGTCTTTGGCAAACCTATCAGAAAGTCCATAGTCACCCTTTGCCACTTCCACTCAGGAATGGACAATGGCCTTAACTTTCCTAAAGGTGCCTGGTGTTCAGCCTTGACTTGCCAACACACTAGACACTTTCTCACATATTCTACTACATCTCTCTTCCTGCCTTTCCACCAAAAATGTTCTTTCAGATCTCTGTGCATCCTGGTGCTACCTGGGTGCATGGAATAAGGTGCATTATATGCCTCATCTAGTATCTCATCCTTCACCTCCTTGACATCCGGATACAAAGCCTATTTCTGACAGTCATGAGTCCATCATCCCTCACTACCACTTTAGACTTGTTGCCATGCTTAATTTCTTCCCTGAGCTTGCTCAAATTTGTATCTTGTGCCTGTAACTCCTTTACTTTCTCCCTGAGTATCGATCTCACTTTGAAAGTAGCAACCATGCACTCAGGTTCCTCCTGTTTCAAGCTTATCCTAAGCTTATCCATCTTTTCCAATAAAGGTAAATAAACCGTCTAAACATGGGCTACTGATGATTTCCTACTCAAGGCATCAGCCACTACATTTGCCCTTCCTGGATGATACTCAATCAACAAATCATAATCCTTAATTAACTCTAACCATCTTCTCTGTCTCAAATTTAGTTCTTTTTGACTCAACAGATACTTGAAACTTTTATGATTTGTAAAAATCTTTGTCTGAACTCCTTACAGATAATGTCTTCAAATCTTCAAAGAAAAAATCACTGCTGCCAATTCCAAATCATGGGTCAGATAATTCAACTCATATGGCTTTAGTTACCGTGAGGCATAAGCTATCACCCTGTTCCCTGCATCAATACATAACCTAAACCATTTCTTGAGGCACCACTGTACACTGTATAACCCTCATCTCTAGTAGGCAAAATCGAAACTGGAGCACTTGTTAATCTCCTTTTGAGCTCCTCAAAGCTTTTCTGACATTCCTCACTCCAGATAAATTTTTGATTCTTCCTCAATAGCTTGGTCATTGGTGCTTTTATCATAGAAAATCCTTCTACGAATCTCTTATAATATCTTGCCAGACCTAAAAAACTCCTCACTTCTGTCACTGTCTTTGGTGCATGCCAATTCACCACCGCTTCAACCTTCCTCGGATCAATATGTACCCCATATTTAGAAATCACATGTCCAAGGAATACTACCTCATGAAGCTAAAACTCACACTTGCTGAACTCAGCATAAAGATCTTTCTCCCTCAGCGTTTACAATACTATTTTAAGATGTTCCTCATGTTCCTCTTCATTCTTGGAATAAACCAGAATGTCATCAATAAAAACTATGAAAAACTGATGCAAATACTTTCTGAAAACCCTATTCATGAGATCTATAAAAGCAGCTGAAGCATTGGTTAATCCAAAAGGCATGAATAAAAGCTCG
Source organism: Erythroxylum suave (assembly GCA_027563595.1). Taxonomy (NCBI): domain Eukaryota; kingdom Viridiplantae; phylum Streptophyta; class Magnoliopsida; order Malpighiales; family Erythroxylaceae; genus Erythroxylum; species Erythroxylum suave. Next base: position 20,458,481 of record JAOSBN010000008.1, on the reverse strand, counting down.
TAATGTCCATACCATGTCCTAAAGGCTACCTTGTTTACATCAGACTCTCTAATTCTGAGCTGATGATAACCTAACCTGAGGTCAGTCTTGGAAAAGACCCTTGCTCCCTGTAGCTGGTCAAACAAATCATCAATCCAAGGCAGAGGATACTTATTCTTAATAGTCACCTTGTTGAGTCTCTGGTAATCAATGCACATTCGCCATGTTCCACCCTTTTTCTAATCAAATAGAACCGGTGCCCCCACGGTGACAAACTCGGCCTCATGTATCCCTTCTCTAATAGTTCCTCCAACTGTTCCTTAAGCTCCCTCAACTTAGCTGGAGTCATTCTATATGGTGGTATAGAAATAAGGGCAGTTCCAGGAATCAAGTCAATGGAAAACTCGATTTCTCTCACTGGTGGCAAACTAGGTAAGTCCTCTGGGAACACATCTAGAAATTCTCTTACAATTGGAAAATCCTCTAACCTCCTTTCATTTACGTCAACATCCACAACATGTATCAAGAAGGCTTCACACCCTTTTCTCATCATCTTGTCAACTAACAGAGCTGAGACAATTCTCAGTGATGGTGCTCTCCTATCCCCCCTAAAAATCACCTTCTCCCAATTGCCCAAATTAAATTCCACTTCCTTAAGGGAACAATCTAACTTCGCCTGATACTTCTCCACGACATCCATTCTAAGTATAACATCTAAGGCTTTTAGGTCTAGAGGTAGTAAGTCCACTACCAGTCTAGCACCATCAATGAAGAGTTCACAGCCCTTATACTCTTGACGGATTATCACATTCCTCCCTAGAGGTGTACTAATAAGCAAAGGACTATTCAAAGGCATTGAATTCACATTATGCAACATCAGACTTGCATAAACAAATGAATGCGTGGAGCCAGAATCAATCAAAACATATCCTTCAGAATTAAGTAACTGAGCCATACCCGTGACAACTTTAGGTGTGGGTGTAGCTTCCTCCCTTGTCATGGCAAACACCCTTGCCTATGCCTGACCCCTTGGCCCTCCTGGAGGAATAGCCTTCCTTGCAGCTCCAGAACTGCTCACCTCAGTGATTGGTATGGTTCCCACTATTTTAGCTCTCCTTGGGGCTTGTAACTGTGACCCCTCATTCCTTATTACTTGGGGACAGTCCCTGATCATGTGTCCCTTCTCCGCACATCGAAAGCATGCCCCTAGTAACTTGAAGCACTCTCCCCTATGCAGTTTCCCACAATGCTCGCATTGAGGGTTCATGTTCTTGCTCCTTTCCACCCTACTATTGCCTCCTACTATTGAGACTTGCACTGACACTGCCCTTGCTTGCTTGTTCTTAGTAGAGGCACTACTCCCTGCCTCACTCCGTGTACGGGAGCTCTTCACACCCCTCTCAGGTATTGGATCACTCACACCCTTTCTAGAAAATTGCTCCTAGTTCTTCCTCTTCCTGCTCACTTCATTCCTTATATTCTCCAGTTTCTCAGCCTGGAGTTCAGCATCTACCAACTATTGGTAGTCACAGAAATTGTGGATCAACACCTTCTCCTTGATCCCTAAATGGAGACCTCCCTTAAACTTGTGGCATTTATCTTCCTCATTCACCACAATGTTTGCTTCATATCTAGAAAGCTGTGTGAATTTCAACTCATACTCACTCACACTTATGTCCTTCTGCATGAGATTGAGAAATTCCCTATCCTTTTCTTGAACATAGACCCTAGAGAAGTATTTCCTCCTGAAAGCTTCCAAAAAGTCTCTCCATGATAATATCGACGGTATGTCCTAACTATGGGGCACTGATTCCCACCAATGAAGTGTGTCCCCCTGTCACAAGCTCATTGCATAATCTAACTTCTCCTCATTCGAGCACATCTGAATCAGAACCCTCTCAGTCCTCTTCAACCAGGCTTCAGCCTCTTCTGGATTTGTAGTTCCGTTAAAATCTATAGCTCCATACTTGGGGAGCTTATCGTACTGTCCAGTCCTCTCCACTAGAACTTACTTCGGAACTTAAGACCCTTGGCCCATGGCATATGAAAAAGCCTAAGCAAAGGCTTGAAAGAAACGTGGATCCATGGGGTTTGTTTGAGGCATAGGAGGAGACGGTGGAAGCACCTTATGTTTCACACTAGGTGCCTCAGAATTAGGAGCAGAATGTGTCCCCACATCTTATGGGACATAGGATTCATCGATGCTCCCTTGGGGAGAGCTAGATCGAGTCAAAGCTCCTCAAGTTCTTTTTCAAGGCGACATAATCACTACTTCAATATAAAACCAATAAAAATCTTTAGTTCATGTAAAACAGTTTCAAAGTGTGCAAAAATAGTTCAAATCGTACAAAACAATTTCAAATCATGTAGAACAATTTCAAATCTTGTGAAATAATTCAAAACAATGCAAGTTGTTCATTTAAAGCGGTGCATGTTCATTTCCTGTCCTATATCTTAAACCTAGTCCTCAACCTGGACCTAAACTTAATTGCTCTAATACCACAACATGTTGGACCCCATTTCTGGAGCACAACATCGGACATGAGATCGTGAAGCTTAAGTGAGGAAGGAGGCTTAGAAGTTGGACATTTGAAAGAAAAAGCCCTTGGAAGCAAAGGTGGGCTTCGTTGTGGTGTCACGTATATTCGCCGTGATGAACTTATGGGGGTCAATTTTACCACAACGAGAAGTGTCATCTTCGCTACAACAAAGTTGCTATGTGAATTATGCCATAGCGAATGCAGCGAAACCCCTAAAACGAAAATCCAAACCCAGGCTACCTTTTTACTAAAATGCAAATTGAAAATCTTTCAAGGCGAAACCCCTGAAACAAAAATCCAAACCCAGGCTACCTCTCTTACTAAAATGCAAACTGAAAATCTTTCAATCACATTCATCATTTTATCCCAAAAACAAAATGGATAAGAATCTAACCATAACCAATTTCTCAAAATCTTAATCTGATTTCCAAAATTGAATAATTTGCAAAAATATAATAAAAATTATATACAATACCAACATATATTTCATTAATATCAAAAGTAAGAGTTTTACAACACTTTAGTGGGCATTTCTAGCCTCCTTACATCATAATCCAAAATACAAAGTTTATAAAAACTAGAATCACTCAAAAATGCGACTAAAGCATTGTTTCACATAATCTAACTTAAATAACAAACAAAACAAAATATATAGACTGGAGTGATGTCTTGACTCTTGACTTGATCACTCGATAACTTGTTCACCGTCTGAACATGGGAAGGAAGATGGAGGGGTTGAGCTTAAAGCTTGTGGGTAATAATAATATATTCAAGAAATAAGCAAAAACATTTTCAGAAACTCATTGCCATTATACATTTTGGAAACCATAATAATTTCGCATAAAAATCACCAAACACTTAATTCTCAAAATTCTCATTTTATCAAACAGTTCATAAGCAATTTTAAATCATGCATGTATCAAACTTGCTAACACATAAGCACATCAAAATGGTTTGGGTGGATCCAAAATAGAACGTACTACAAATTTCCTATAAGGGCCCTGTGTAGCCGTGAACAGAACGTTCTATCGCAATTCCACTTTATGGTCTTGCGTAGCCGTGAACTTATGGAAGTCCATGAAGGAGCTCCATGCCACTAATGAGTAGGCGGTAGAAGCCTTTTGTCAAAGTGTACTTGACTTAACTTAGGGGACCATCACAAACCCACATAATCATGCATTTCATAACTTGCAAACATATAACCTCAATGACATTTTTCCGAAACTTGATTTCATAATCATAATATCGTTTCAAAAATCAATATACTTTCAAAAGTCATTTTCATCATTCATTTCATAAACCAATAACACAATTCATATGTAAACATGTGGCACATTATCAAAGCATTCAGAAAGCCTTAGTAACACATTTATAATTGTAAAAGTGTAACTCACCTTGAAATCTTTGCTTATAAACTTACTTAGGGATTTCCTTATTCTTGCTCCTCTTGCCTCTCTTGATCACCTTCTTGATTTGCTTTAACAACAACCAAAATTCCCTTCAATTTGGTTTAAACATCGAAAATTCATACCTCAACAATTTAAACTACTTCTCATGCTGAAACAAAATTCTATATTCGATTTCCACCCTGAAATTGAAATCCTTAGAGACAGAATTTAGACTTGATTCCTTCATACAATTTGTATCCCTATGTCTCTAGTTTATAAAAAATAGAAAATTAGTCCATTTGGATAACTACACCAAAAGTTATGCCCAAAATACCAAAGCATATTTTGTGTTGGAAAGTTTTGCTGTAGTAAAAGCCAAGTTTGTCGCGGCAAAACCAAGTTTGCTGTAGCAAAATTGTCCAAAAACCAGGTCTTAGAACATGTTTTGTGTCGCTGCGGTGAAACCCAAAAGTTCACCGCGGTGAAAATGTCCAGAAATCCATTCCGAGAACATGTTTTGGGACATTTTCCATCTTCTTACATCCCACTTTTCACGTATAAACCATCTTATCACTAACCCATCTCTTCTTCTTTATTTTGAACACAGTTCCAATCCAATATCATTCACAACAATTCATAATCTAGTTTTTGATCAATAACCAAATACAACATCTACACAAACCATTCATCAGAACTTCCTACACATATTCACTCTATTTTCACTTCTAACCATCACTAAACATGCTTCATCTAACAATTAAGAAGAGTTTATACTCATACTTAGTTGTTTAGCTTTAAAATCTTCAAGCTCTTCAAGAATTTCCAAAACCCTAGCTTCTTCTTCTTCTTCTTTTCTCCACTTCTCTCTTTCTCTTCTTCTTGCACTCTCAATTTTGCTTCTCTAAAATGTAAGACAACAATTAATTCTTCCCCTTTTATAACCTTAATGAGTGAGCAAAGTCCACTATGCCCTTCCATATAATGCCTTATCCTTTTAACCTTTAGTGATCTTCCAAAAATGCCCTTACGTACCTTACAACATTGACACTTTAATTCCATCAATCCATGAAATAAATCCTCCCAAACTTGACATAATAATTTAACTCCAAATAAAATGATTTACCTAACAAGACCACAAAATTTATTCAAATCATGCTTACTAAAATAATAATAATAATAATAATAATAATTTGAGGCCCAACAATTTGTTAAAATCGATTGACATCCGTTGGTGCACTTGGTTCCTTATCTACTGCTTCTTCTTCTGGTCCGGGACTGCTCTGGATATAGAGGGTCAAGAATCGACTGTATCTTGGCCCCTTCTATTCCTCACTGCAGTACGCATTTGAGGGGTTTCAGAGTTCCATAGAGTGGAACTCTAAAATCTCAGAGCGCCTCAAATAAGATATGTCAAACATATCGTGTGAAATTGTACACACATCTTCCACATTAAAACTATAGAACGAATCCGAAGTAGTAATGGTATGAGACATGCGAAAATATGAACTCTTTTATTTATAACACTTACTAGTGATCAAAAATTCTAAAACGAGTAGTGATTCTTATTTTCCAATCTAAGCACCACAAAAAGAAAAGTTCTATAGCGGAGCATTTGTTACTTTTAGATTTATTAAACACAATTAAGCACATAAATTTATACAAGAGTAAATGTTCAATACTACGAATTAAAGAATTTGGTGAATTCCTAAAGTCAAAAATGCTCTTCATCTGTAAGAGTTTTCCAGTAGTTATCTACATCAAAATCATCGTGATGATATAAAATTTTTGTATTTGATACATCAAAAAGCACACACATGATAGTATAATCCAATTTATAAACATTGTTTAATAACCTAAACCAAGAAAAATTCATTTTAGGTTTATAAGGCAGTAATGAAAACTCTATGGTCATCATAGGGTAAATAGATATGTCACACTAAATGAAACTATTCAATCCTATGTTTAGAGCTAGTCACTCAATTTTCTTCCTGACTCCTATGGTTTCTAGCAATTCAAAATCAAAATATATAGGAGTGACTATTTCTCTAGCCCTAAGGTCTCAAAAATGTGTACCTTCTTCCTCTGAATAAATCGGGAATAAGGCTCTATAAGCTGCCACTAAATAGGACTTACCTTTACTGGAGACTTGGAGGCGAAGTTTGTTAGTTGGTTTCTAAGCCACCATCTTTCTTGGTGTCGTTATAAGACTAAAACCTGTAAAAATACGAGAAAGAGAGGTAAATTTTATTTTTAGAGAGAGGAGGAAAAATCTTACCCAAATCCTTGTGTTTTTTAATGATTAATGGATGATAAGAGTAAAGGATTGTAAGATTAATGAAAAGAGATGAAGAAAATACCGAGAATCTAGAAGAAAATGAAGAGTTTTAGAGAGTGGGCGAAGAGTTTTGATAGGTTACATAGAAAAGGGGTGAAAATATTTGAATAATAAGTGAAAAAGGAAATGGAAGGGAATCTTAAATTTCCCTTCAGATGGAATTCCCAGAATTCCCACGATCGTGGGATTTTTCTCAAGAAATTTTCTGTAGAGATTTCCCACGATCGTGGGAAACACCTCCAATCTAACAATCTAGTTTCTAGAGAGAAGTCCCATGATCGTGGAAATCACTCCAATTCCCACAAGCGTGGGATGGGGTGATTCTTCCACTTCTAAACCTTTTTCCAACCTTAGCATGTATTCTCTATGATCCCACAACCTACAAACATATAAAAATAATATCATTAATAAGAAATTTGAAAAGAAAAACGAGTTGAAATTGAAATAAAATTAAAATAAACATCAATCAAAATCAAATCAGACATGATTATAACTAAAGATATCAACAAACAAATAAACAATAATAATCAAACGAAAATTAACATGCTAAGTTAAGGTCATCAACTTGACCATTCCTTATAAATTCATGGAAGAGTGGAGGAAAGGAAAGAGATAAATTTCCTTTCATATGGTTAAGTACCTCTATAATATGGCTTGCAATGCTACCCTTTGACCTTGAATGTCTCCCCTTATCATTTTCAACTCCAAAGCTCCATGGGAAAACACTTGAAGAATATTAAAGGGTCCACTCCATCTTGACTTGAGCTTTTCAGAAAATAGCCGAAGTCTTGAATTGAACAAAAGTACCAAATCTCCACTCTTAGATTCCTTCTTCTTGATGTGGCTATCATGCCACTTCTTAGCCCTTTGTTTGTATAGCTTGTCATTTTCATAGGCATCATATCTTAACTCATCTAGGTGTAACAATCTGTTTTCTCTTGCTAGCTTCTAATTCATGTTCAATTTCTTGATTAACCAATAAGCCCTAAGACCTAACTCTGATGGCAAATGGTACACCTTTCCAGACACAAGTCGATATGGTGTTTTGCCTATGGGAGTTTTGAAATCTGATCTATAGGCCCACAGTACGTCATCTAGCTTCAATGCCCAATCTTTCCTTGAAGTGCTCACTGCCTTTTCCAAAATCTTTTTAAGCTCTTTATTCACCACCTCCACTTGGCCACTAGATTGTGAGTGGTACGGGGTAGCCACTCTATGATGAACATTGTATCTCTTTAGAAAGGTCTCGAATGATGTGTTGCAAAAAATGACTTCCCCCATCACTTATAATCGCTCTCGGCACCCCAAATCTACTGAAAATCTTTTTAATAAACTTTTGAACCACCTTGTCATCATTAGTTGGAGTAGAAACTGTGTCAACCCATTTGGAAACATATTCAACACCAAATAATATATAGGTGTTACCTTCGGAGGATGTGAATGTTCCTATGAAGTCCAGGCCCCATACATCAAATACCTCCACCTCTATTATGTTTGAAAGTGGCATTTCTTCTCTCTTTGATATGTTGCCCACTCTTTGACATTTATCGCATTTGAGCACAAAATCTCAAGCATCCTTAAATAGTGTTAGCTAATAGAATCCGCATTCCAAGATTTGTGCAACAGTCTTGTTAGCTCCTTAATGCCCTATATACAATAAGCTATGACATTACGTTAAGATTTCTGACATTTCATCTTCAGGGACACACCTGTGAATTAAACTGTCAGCATAGATCTTATAAAATATAGGTTCATCCTAAATATAGCGAGAGTAGTGAAATAGGAAATGCTTCCTTTGTTGATATGACAACGTGGTTGAAAGAATACCACCTGAAAGGTAATTTGCAATATCTACAAAATAAGGAAGGAAAGGGTTATCTATGATAATTAAAGTCTTGTCATGAAAGATTTTCCCAATTTCCTCTTCCTCTTTATAATGTCCTTCCTCAAGTTTCGACAAACAGTCCACTATGACATTTTCTGCTTCCTTCTTGTCTTTAATTTCAATGTTAAACTCTTGAAGTAGGAGTTCTCATCAGATGAGCCTAGCTTTGGCATCTTTCTTGGTGAAAAGGTAATGTAATGCTGCATGGTCTATGAAAACAATAACCTGTGAGCCTAAAAAATAGGAATTTTTTTTTCTAAAAGCAAAGACCACCGCAAGCAGTTCGTTCTCAGTAGTTGTGTAATTCAATTGAGCTCCCATCTACGTCTTACTTGCGTAATAGATAGCATGCAGCCTCTTCTCCTTCCACTGGCCAAGTACACAACCAACAGCATAGTCGCTTGCATCACATAATATCTCTAAAGGAAGGGACCAATCTAATGACATCAAAATTGGTGCTATTGTAAATGCCTTCTTCAACTTGTTGAAAGAATACAAATAGTCATCATTAGAAATGAAAGGCACATCTTTAACTAATAAATGAGTCAGGGTCCAGCAATAAGGGAAAAATCCTTAATAAACCATCTGTAGAACCCTGCATGACCCAATAAAACTTAGATACCTTTGATGTTGGTGGGAGGTGGTAACTTTTCAATTACTTCCAGCTTAGCACAATCCACTTCAATCCCTTTATATAAAATTTTATGGCCTAATACAATTCCCTCTTGGACCATCAAATGACATTTCTCCTAATTTAAAACTAAATGAGACTCCTCACATCTTTGAATCACATTGTCTAAATTAAGCAAACAATGATCAAAAGAATCTCCAAAGATAAAAAAAAATCATCCATAAATACTTCCATAAAGTTTTCATTCATGTCTACAAATATGGCCATTATGCACCTTTAAAATATGACAGGTGCATTGCATAAACCAAAAAGCGTCCTCCAACCAGTAAATGTCCTATAAGGACAGATTAAAGTGGTCTGCTTTTGATCTTCTTGGTGTATAAACATTTGATTATACCCTGAATACCCATCAAGAAAGCAATAAAAAGAATGACTAGCCACCCTCTCAATCATTTAATCCACAAAATGCAAAGGGAAATGATCCTTCTTGGTGGCCAAATTTAGCTTCCTATAATCAATACACAGTTACCAACCTTTGACTATCCACATGAAAATCTTTTCACTTTTTTCATTCTCTATCACCATTATGCCACCCTTCTTCAACACACACTGTACTAGACTCACCCATTCACTATTTGAAATGGGGTAAATAATTCCCGCATCCAAATGTTTCACCACTTACTTCTTCACAACCTCTTGCATATTTGGATTTAGCCTTTTCCTATCTTTCCCTCACAATTTTACATCCTTCTTCTAGGTTATTCCTATATATCACTACATTGGGGCTAATCCCACCTAATATCATAAATTTGCCACCCTATAGCTCTCATCCACTTCCTAATCTCCACCACTTCCTTTTCTTGTTCACAATTTAATTCAATAGAGATAATGATGGGTAAGGTTTGGTTCTTCCCTTAAAAAGTGTATATCAAATGACAAGGTAAGGGTTTAAGCTCAAAAGTTGGTGGCTTAACAATAGAGGGTGGTGTAGGTGTATCAATTCTCTCTAATTTCTCTACGCTAACTTCCTCATATAATTCCTCTTCCTTCATATTATCATCCTTATACACTTCATTCACTTCATCTACTTCCTCTTTAATCTTCTTCACACACTCATCTACAACATCAATTTTCATACACATAATTCCATCCATAGGTTTATTCAAAGATTTTGTCATATTAAACTCAACCTGTTCATCACCAATTCTCAATATAAGTTTCCCTTCATGCACATCAACTAATGCCCTACCGGTATTTATAAAGGGCCTACCTAAAATCAATGGACAATTCTTATCAGCTTAAAAATCCAACACAATAAAATGAAAGAGAATTATAAATTTGTCCACTTTTACCAATACATCTTCATCAACTCCAAATAGCCCTTTTGTGGATTGATTTGCAAGTTGAATCAGCATGGATGTTGGCTTGACCTCTCTTAGTCCCAGTTTCCTAAAAATAGATAAAGGCATCAAATTAATACTCGCATCTAAATCATATAAGCATTTAGAAAATTCAAAATCACCAACAACACTTGAAATAGTGAAACTCCCTAGAGCTTGTAATTTTAAAGGCATTTGGCTTGAGATGATAGAACTTTAATTTTTCGTCAACATTATTATCTGATTATCTTCCTAAGCATGTTTGTGAGTGAGCATATCCTTCAAAAACTTCGCATACTTGGGCATGCACTCCAACGCTTCCACCAATGACAAATTAATCATTAGCTTCTTCAGTTTTTCCAAAAACTTGGAAAACTGAGTGTCCACTTGATGTTGCTTCACTCTCTGTGGATATGGAAGTTTAGGCTTATGGGGCAGTGGTGGCAGATAAGGCCCTCCTTCTTCCTTTTCTTCTTCTACCTCCTTACCTTACTCATTTTCTTCGCCGTTCATTTTCACATTTGGTTCTTCCATCTGCTTACCACTTTGGAGTGTAATATCTTTCAGTTGCTCCCTTAGAGTGGCTTCATTATTGCTTAACAGGCTACCTACACTTTTAGAAAACAAAGCATTGGTAAGTTGACTTACTTGAACCTCCAAGTTATGGATTGATGAGGCATGATTCTTTATAATCTGATCAAACTTTGCTTCTATCCTTTTCTGGCTTTCCTCCTGGCTAGCTAACATTCTCTTCTGATTTTCTTCTTGAGCTGCCAATGTGGAACCAAAATCTCCTTAAACTTGTTAGTTTTTCTTTCCATGGATTTGAGTAGATCTTGCTGAAATCCTGAAGGTCCTTATGGTTTCGATTAACCACCTACATTATTATTACTCTAAGAAAAGCTCAGTTGGTTTTTCCACCTCAGATTATAAGTATTAGAGTAAGGATTATTACCTCTCTTCTACTAGCCTAGGTACCTTACATGTTCGATCCCATTAATGCCCAACAAGAAACACTCTGATGAGCCATGGTTGTTCTGTCCACACAACTCGTATTGTGCTTACATCACTTTGATTGTAGAGGAAGATGCTCCTTGTATGTTATTCAGCTACTTCATAAGGGTCATAATTTGAGCCTACAAAGTAGTAACAGAGTCTATGGGTATGATAACTTTTTGCTCCTTCTATCCCTGTCCACTCCTCTCATTAAACCACATACAGCTATTGCTTACAAACTCTTCCAAAAGATCATGAGATGCTTTCAAAGTCTTCCTTACTAATGAACCTCCAACAACTACATTGATAGTTCCTTTTGTGCTTAGATTCACTCCATTGTAGAATGTTTGTAGTACAAACTCCCTTGGAAGGTTATGATGGGAATAACTTCTCTGCAATTCTTTAGATCTCTCCTAAGCTTCATAGAGAGATTCCCTGTCGTCCTGCTGGAAATTTGTAATCCGCTTGATAATCCTCATCGTCTTCGTCAAAGGAAAGTTTTTGGCATGGAATGTTTGGGCAAGTTGCTTCCAAGTAGTAATATGTCCCAAATTTAGCGAGTTGTACCGTGCCTTCACTCTATCATTCAATGTGAAAGAAAATAATCTTAGCTTCACTGCATCATCGGACATTATATTGAATCAGAACGTGTCGGAAATCTCCAAAAAATTGGCGATGTGGGCATTTGGATCCTCATTGGATAGCTCATAGAATTGTACACTATTTTGTAAAATGTTGAGAAGTGTCAGCTTTATCTTGAAGTTGTTCGCTTAAACCAACGACCTCATAACACTTTGAGGGCTAAATCTTGGCCTCATGAAATCTGTTAGTGTCCTCTCTGGTCCTCCTTTCTCTCCTTCTTCAGCCATATCTCTTAGTGCCAAATTTAGATGCTTCGCCCTTCTTAACTCTTTTTCAAGTCTTTTGATATCAACAACCTTTTCTTCACTAACTTTTTTCGCTCTTACTGTGCTACTTATGTTCATACACCTGCAATTACAAAAGGAAAGTATCAAAGACTCTTAAAGCAAAGTAATCTAAATTAAACAAGATGTTAAACAATCATTCCTCGGTAACGGTGCCAAAAACTTGTTGAGTGTAATTTATGCAAAACAACTACTCATTTTATTCCCTAAAACTGCAGTGTATGGGTGGTGACTTGTAGTTAGAAAGTGGATGTCGATCCTATAGGGATTGATGCCCTGACATCACTTAATTTAGATGACACTCTATTTAAGAAAGAAAACTGTTTAATGGAACTAATCTAGACAATTAAATTAAAATTGAAAGACTAATAATAAACAATAAACAATAGAAAAAAGTAGAAAAATCAGAATTCAAGAATCTAAAGTCTAGAGATTACTTTCACCCTATTTTGTCTCTTTCCTATTTTATTAATCGAATTATGCCTCACCTAAGATTTCTGAATATATTAGTTACCCTCTCTCAAGATGTAACTAATTGTCCCTAATCAAATTAAATGAAGCCAATTGAACAATCTCTCAACCTACCTAATCACTTCACCAATTTATCTAGTTATTAAAACATCCTATAAGTGATCAATTGACTTAGCTATGATCTCTCTTCTAACTAATCATTAATGTGATGATTGTAAGTCTATAGGTTGCTAACTCTCATTTTACAATCCTACATAAATTATCTTACTCACTCTCTCAATTTATTGCAAGATAGAAATAAAATCAACAATCATCAAAGACACTTTCATTCAATTTAATAAAATAGGAGTTTTAACAAAATAGTTCAAAAGTAATCTGTAAAGCTAAATCAGCCACTCGTGGTCTCCATAACACCATGAAAACTCAAATAATCCACTTTACAAAGGTTGGAAGAGATTAAATTGACAAAAAATTGAATAAAGAATCTCTTGCTCTTCTTTACCAAAATATGGAATTCTTGATGTTGATATGCTATTTTCCCAATCTTGATGATAATCCTTGACTTTAATCCTTCCTCAGGACTCAAGTATTTGGATCGATTTGTGATAGTTTTAATTGATGATATATTGGTGCATTTGAGGAGTAAAGAGAAGCATAAACAACATTTTAGGATTGTGTTATAGATTCTGAAGAAGAGATAGTTTTATGCAAAGTTAAGTAAGTGTAAGTTTTGAATGGAGCAGGTAGTATTTCTTGGACATGTGGTGTCATAAGAGGGAGTGATGCTTGATCTTGATAAGGTAAAGACAATTATGGAGTGGGAACCACCTAGAAATATATCAAAAGTAATGAGTTTTGTAGGACTTGCCAGGTATTATCAGAGATTTGTAAAAGGATTTTTTATAATAAAGACTAATCTCTTAACCAAATTGTTGAAGAAAGGATTTTAGTTTGAGTGGACCAATCAGTCTCTGCAGATTTTTGAGGAGTTTAAGCGAAGATTGAATTTTATTCCAATCTTAGTGTTACCATCTAATGGTGGAGGTTTTGAGGTATATACTAGTGCTTTTAGGATGGGTTTAAGGTGTGTATTGATGCAATATGGACAGGTGGTGCCTCTCATTAGTTAAGATCACATGAGTTGAATTATCCCACCCTTGATTTCAAGTTAGCAGTGATTATGCATGTTCTTAGGATTTGAAGATATTATTTTTACGGGGAGACATTTCAAATCCTTACAGATCATAATAGCCTTAAGTGTGTCCTAACTTAAAGGGAATTAAACTTAAGCTAGAGAAGATGGATCAAATTGTTGAAGGATTATGATTATGCTATTGATTACCGTCCAAGGAAGGCTAAGGTAGTGGCAGATGCTTTAAGTAGGAAAAGCTCAGGCGTAATGGTTAGTTTGAGTAAACACAGTATGATGCCATTAGTGGAGTTGAGGGCACTAAATGAGAAATTGGAGATTGATTATATGAGTGGTTTATTGGGGACGTTACACATCTAATCAGATTTCGGAGATAGGATCAAAGAGGCACAAGCTAGAGATTCTTACCTGATGCAGATGAGAGAAAGTGTGCAACAAAGTCTAAGGAACAATTTTTTAATAAGAGCAGATGGAGCATTGGAGACTGGGAGGCAAGTTTGTGTGCTAAATACAGACAGATTACAAGAGGAGAGGAGATTTTGAAAGAAGCTCATAGTGCACCATATGCTATATATCCTGGTACTATAAAAATGAATCAAAACCTGAAACCTAATTATGGTAGTCAAAAATGAAAAAAGATGTCAATAATGAATTCGTGTCAAGATCTTTGACCTGTCAGTAGATTAAGGTACAACATCAGGCACCAGTGGGAAAATTAAGACCTTTGACCGTTCTGTTATAGAAGTGAGAGAAAATTTTGATGGATTTTATGGTAGCGTTACCAAGGACAGGATGTAGACATGATTCAATTTGGGTGATTGTGGATAGGTTGAACAAATCAACTCATTTTTTACCTATAGAATAGACAAATTCCTTGGATAATATTGACAAGTTGCATGTTGATGAGATTGTGAGGATAAATGGGGTTCTAGTGTCTATTGTAACATATTGAGATCCATGGTTTGCTTCTCAATTTTGAATGAGTTTATAAATAGCTTTGGGGACTAGGTTGAATTTGAGTAGTGTATTCCATGGTTTGCTTCTCAATTTTGGATGAGTTTATAAATAACTTTGGGGACTAGGTTGAATTTGAGTAGTGTATTTCAACGTCAATCGAATGGACAATAGGAGCTTACAATTCGGACATTGGAGGATAGATTGAAAGCTTGTCTACTATACTTTGAAGGTTGTTAGGATAGATATCTACCTTTGATGGAGTTTACATATAACGATAATTATCACTCTAGCATCGATATGACACCATTTGATGCATTATATGGTAGACAGTGTAGAGATTAGATATGCTGAGATATAGAGGGAGCCAAATTATTATAGGGATCAAAGTTGGTTCAAGTGATAATGGAGGAAATAGGGGTGGTAAGGTAACGCTTGAAGGCAACTCAAGATCGACAAAAGAAATATGCTGATCATCATCATTTGGAGATAGAGTACAATGTTAGAGATACAATATTTCTTATGGTATCATCATGGAGGGGAATTCTAAGGTTTGGTGAGAGACCGAAATTAAGTCTGAGATATATCTGGCCATAGGAAATTGTACAACAGTAGGGTCATTGGCTTACATATTAACATTACCACTAGAGTCGTCACAAATTTATGAAGTGTTATATATGTTGATGTTAAGATCGTCTGATCAAATCCTAGTCATGTTATATTGAGGCCTGAGATTAAATTTACAAATGAAATGACTTATAAAGAGGAGCCATTAAAGATATTGGACAAATAAATTTGGGAATTAAGGATACAGGAGATTTTGATGGTGTGAGTTTTATGGAGTCATCATGATTCTCCAAGAGAGGCGACTTGGAAGGTAGAGGACAAAGTTCGACATCAATATCCTCATTTTATTGGATCCTTAGGTACATAATTTAATTTTGATGATGAAATTATTTTAAAAGGATGAGATATATAAAGCCTATCATTAACATAAACTTATCCATAGCCTAGTCCATACTATTAAACACATATAAAAACTATTAGCTGCAAAAATAAAGAAAGACCAATGAAAATCATCATCTTCTTCATCGCTTCTTTCAACTATTCTAGTTGGTAAGTGTGTTTATCCTATATGTGATACTCCTCTTATGTGTTCTCTCACTGGATTTGATTTACAATGAATTGGGAGAAAGTTGTGGAGGTTAACAACCCCAAAATCTGTTAACACTCAGGTAAATTTCTAGTTGCCATTTTGTTTTTTTTGTGATCTTTGATCATCCTACACTAGTTTATAGTTTGTTTGCATGTTGCGATTGTTTGGAACAATAACTAAAGTTGCATGAAGGGATAGAACGGAGAAAATGTGGCTAGAAAATAATAAAAGAAGAGGATATGGGAGAAGAGGAAATGGTGAAAAAGATATAATTTTCTAAAAATTTAATTTGCATAAGGAGGTAGAATAGGAAATGCAAAGAGTGAAGGTGTAATATGGAATTTACTTCCAAGAAGGGCATTTTGGGTATTAATTGAAATAAATGAGGGTAAAATAGGACTTTAATTAGTTAAGGGTAATTTAGTAATTATGATGGCTAGGTTACTAAGGATATTATTTTTAAAATTAAAAATAAATTAAAAAAGAAAATAATGTTTAATTATTAAGTGTATTTGAGTTCATTTTTAAAAAATTAGTCTAATAGAATTTTGAAATGTTTAGGTTTGATGGTCCGATTAAGGAGTAAATATGGATATAAATTGGATGAGTTTGAAATCAAGGTAAGGATAACCTTAGACTTTGCTCATTAAATAGAGTACTTTTTTGTTATTAATAAATTATATTTTGAATTAGCCATTAATTAAATTAATGATTAATATTTACATACATGAATTATATTTGTTTTATTTCACAAATAATTGTCAAAGTACACCCTGTTTTGTGATTATATTTTGTTACCTATATTGACATGTAATGCTTGTTAACTCAAAAAAATTGTGTTAAATAGAGACTAATTGATAATAGGTTGTAAATAGTTGGTGAAAATTGCGAATTTATGGCTTACCTAGGATAGGCTACATTCGATGGTCATAGATTGAAAGGTTGTGTAGAGATGAGTGAGGGTGGCTAGTTATCTATCTGGGGAGTAGATATCGGGGCATCCTAACTCCCATAGATGTCCTGTACCGACGGCTAGGTACTAGAATATCTTGAGTCTTAGGCATATCCTATCCTGATGGCTAGGTACTGGAGTAGTACTGGGGTACCAAGAGACATTGAGAAATTGTGATACCCTGTGTTGATATTTATACATTTAATTAGGATTCCACTAGGAGAGAGATTATTAATGATTAGAGATGAGTTGATAAACCATGGGATGTAATCCTACTAGGTTAAGTAAGGCCTAGGCAATTTAGTTAATATGGAGATAAATCATAAATGGCAGCTATAAATTAATATTTTTGTTAATCATTGTTCGGTAAAATTTTTGAGGTGTTTGTTCATTATTTGGTTGGACTGAATAATTTTATGTATATTTGTATTAAATGTATGTTTTAATTGGTTGACTAAGTTTTATAATTATTTATTGAGTTACTTGATTTTAAGGCTATAGTTGGTTACCCTTACTAAGTAGGCAGCTAACCCCTTGTGATTTTATTTTTTAGGAGATTGAGTGATTGTCGATAACCCCAGTGCACATGATAGACAGAGTGAAGATTAGGTGAAGCCAACAGATTCCTGGAGTAAAGTTTTGTGAATGTATTTTTTTGATGTGATAGCTTGGGTATTTGTGCTATATAGAATACTTTTGTATTTGACGAACTTCTCTTCTTTAGAACTAAAGATGATTTTAGTAATTAATAATATGCTTTGAGAATGATTTGGATAATTATGGTTTAGGAATTTTTAGGTGTGTGACAGTTTACCATTCTAACATCTATGCTAATTGTGATAAATATGCTTGGTGTATATTCTATAACCTGCATTTGGTAATGTAACTTTAATAACATTTATTAATTCCCAAATACACAGGTTAATAAATATAATTCAAATAATGTAAGGCAATATTATCTGATATAAAAAATTAACAAAAGGATACATTAAAGTGCCTTTTTCATATTAGTTATTGTTGTGGCCCTATCTTATATTATAATTCCAAACCAACTAAAATGAGAAACATTAACCAACTTTACAAGTTAATAATTTTTACTTTCACAATAGCCTATGTTATAGGATACATATGGGTATAACCATCCTTCCAATTACACTAATTAGTTGCTTTAGGAATTTAGTTTTCAAGAAACAACCATCCATCCCATGTATGGGTCTTAAGGGTCTCCATCCTTCTTTCATAATTGCAAATCAAATTTATATTCTCTTGAATTGCAATAACAAAGTTTCTTGGTTCCTTGACAATTGTAATTTTACTATTGAATCAAGGTTACTGAGTTTCAATTAATGAATATAAACTTAAAGGTTTGAATATTCATGTCTTATACTCTTTCCTTATTTTCCTATTTGCAACTCTGCATATAGTTGATTCAAAAATATATTCAATTATTTTCTAAATTCTTCATTAATTTTAGTTGTGATATTAAGCAATTACAACATTTTTTTGAAATGTTTACTGAAAAACTTAGATAATACTAATAAAAAAATAGATTTATATCATTTTAGATTTGTTTGTTATGAAACATATATAGTTGAGCCTATGTGTCTTGATTTTAAAATATTTGTCCTTAATATCATATGTTGCATATAGTTCCAACTGGGATCTTTAATTCACTATACTTTAATCCACTTAGACTCACTTTTTTCTATATAACTTTAATCCTACTACTATAGATTAATCAGTAACATCCTTGCATCGTTTTGTATTGCCAAATGGATCCATATCTAATGTCAATTATAATGTTCCATCAACTACTTTGTGTCTAACACTTATAGTGGATCTTTTAATTGCCCCACCAATATCACTATTAACATACTCATCACTATTAAGGAAGCTTTCATATTCACTAGAATCAATCTCCATTTGTAGGTTATCATTTAGAGGAATTAATAAACTAAATGTATTATACCCTCCTTTAGCTTCATTTTGATGTTTATTATGTGAAGTAACTTGGATGAATGAATTTTCGTTATTATTACTATAACTTTTGGAACTACTCTCTTCTTTAAAAGTATTTCCATCAAGCCTTACTTCCTTTGATTTTCGATACTACTCTTCTATTTGAATTAATTTTGTTATGTATAACATCCCATTAGGATCCACATCCTTATCATTACTTATTATTGCTAACACTTTTAGTGCCAAAAAAGGAACATCAAGCTTATATGTAATATACACCTTAGTTGTACCATGTATATTCAAAAGATTAATTAATCTTAGGGAAATTTTATTAAATTTAAAAATTTATAAATACTTTCTGAGTCTAAAACATGAAACTCTTAAATAATCTTTATTAACCTATTGGTTTCTTGGTTCCTTCCCCATCTCATATGTTTGTTTATAACTAAAAAATTCTAGGGCAAATTTATCAATATAACTTGATGAATCATCCTCATAACTCAAATTAGGATCTCATAAATATCCATCTACATATAATTTCATGCTTCTATAGTGAGTCGATATAACCTTACAGATGGCAAGTAAATAAGAATATATATTAGAAGCATATACATATATAGGCATATATACAAAGGTATAATTATTTGAGTGCTTTAGGCACATATAATTTTTTAGAAAATACATATTTAGGAATGTATAAAATTCTATATAGACACCCCATTAAAGAAACTTTGGTATACTAGAAGATAACAAATTCACCATGTGCAAGATATAATATTCTATGTAATAAAGACATAAAGTAAATTTCTTAATGTGGGTGAGTATTGAGGATGAACAACATTTTAATGCTTAGTAAAGATATCGTTAATATTAAATCAAACAAACTACTTTGTATTATAAAGGACACCTTCCCTAGTAATGGAGGTTATCATTTGACATTAGTTAAAATTTAGACATTCAACTTTTCTTGGGAACAATATACAAAGCAAAAGTTTCATAACATAATTATTGGTATATTGGCATCCTTGTTATGCTCCATTTAATTATTACACCAACTATGTATTAACCAAGTAGGACAACTAGTATATGGTAGTTGGGTCAAGATTGACAATGTTTTCATTCTACACTCTTCCTTCTAAGATGAGTCTATATAACACAAAAATAAGCATAAAAATGTTAGTAATATTTATAAGTGATATACACATTTAATTTATTTTATCAAACTAGAATAATTCAAATTATCTTTTTAATTCAAACTACTAATAAAATTAAAGAATACTCATGGATGTTGTTAGCCTTTTTATATTCAAACTATTGATAAAAGATCATATAAACACATGCAATACTACCAACAACATTTGGAAAAATATGAATAAACTTTGTTACCTATAACGATTCTTCTATAATATGTAAATCAAAGACTGGTTACAATCTCTTTTTGACTTAGAAATCAAAAATTGAAGTCACACATGAATAAAATAACCTTACATACATGATAAGAAGAACTGATAAATGCTAAATAGACCATACTTTTAACCTTATGTTTAGCTTATTTTATTTGTTTATTTAAGAGTTTCTTATTGCTTTTGGTACTTAATTTGTTCATATTATATTTTTAGGTCCTAATTGTCTTCATAGGCAAAAAAAAAAAAAAAGGAGTTGAAATTGGAAAACATCAAGGTAGAAAAGTGAAAGATTAAAGTTGTCATTAAGGGACACAACACGAATATGGTGCTCTCTATGACTATATCTTTATGTGATTTTTAGAGAATTGAAGTAATATTGAGAGACACAGTTATGCACACAACCATGTGGGTGACTATGTCTATCATAAAAACCCTAATTTTGAGCTATAAAAATGCAAAATAAAGAGCAAAGAAAGGAGAATTCATAAGAGGCCTAAAATAGGTTTATAGAAACATAAGTTGATCATATAGAATGATAGAGAGAACAAAGTGCAAAGATTTCTAAGTTTAATCTTTGTTCTAGCTAGTCAACTATGTTGATTTATTTTATTTTATTTTTTAATTTTGAATTTGATTAATTATTATCACCACAATTTGTTAGATCATATAATAGAAAGACGAGAAGTACTAGTAAATCTAATCCTTGTGAGATCGACCCATACTTGTTAATACTAGCTACATCTACGTCATACACTTACAATTAAAAAATAAATCACATTATCAAGTTTTTGGCATCATTTTTGAGGACTAAAACATTAGGATTATGATATACCATCACTTATAACATCTTTGGAAGCTTGAAATGAGAGGCATGGTGACACATATATGGAAGGTCATCCATCATCTATGACAAGTTGTGACATTTGTGGGGTTAACCACTCTAATCATAAATATCAAACACTATATTGTATCTGGGAGCATCTAACTTGTATATGGAACTAGCTTCAAGATACCCTATACGAGAATACTTATAAGCTAGAGTGGAGTAGTTGTTATGACTTTGCATTAAACTATCATGCTTCATTTGAATTTGTACAATAACATCAAAAAAAGGAACATCAACTTCTTGAAGATGCTTTTATGAAATTCATTGCATAAAGTAAGGTTTCCCTCTATAAAATCAAAGAGCTAGGTGTTTTATCCAAATACATCGAGCCAACTTATATGAATATGGGGGACATATAGGGACTTAACCATCAAGCTTGTCAATTTTGTTATAATTAGCTTAATAATGAATAATTTAGGATTTTTTTAAAAGTGGATGTTGATTATGATGATTCACTATTAGTTTGGTTGTGATTGTGATTGGACCTATTTAGGCAAATAATTATGATTTTTGTTGATTAAGTTGTTTTCAATTTAGATTATTAATTTTCAGAATAAATACTTGATTTGCTTTACTATACTTTATATATAATTTATACATAAATTGAGTTAAATATGAATTCTTTTTTAACATTTTCCTTACCCCACATATATTAAAAAATAAAAAGAAACAAAAATAAAAAATTAATATATGAATAAAAAAGCATAAATAATTTATCTTATTGGTTTTGTACTAATAAAAATGTCAAAGTAAAAAATGGTGCTAGTAGCAATTTGAGATAGTGACTTAGTTGAGTAACTGGGGATACTCATGATAAGGTGTTTACTCTTACATAAAAAAACTAATTAACTTTTTAAACAAGATTATAAATGATATGAAATTGTTTAAAGGTTTTAGAATTTGTTTTCTCATGTACGTTCATTTTATGCATTAAGTGGAATGGTGTATATTGAGTTAAAATTTGAAGAATTATAAAGTGAATTAAATTGATTTATAATTTTATACAAGTAACTAATCGCTTAACAATTCAACGAGCTTTACAATTAAATGAATAATGGAGAATCTTGATGGATATCCCTCATTTCTGTAATGCTTTCCCGAAGTTATTTGTCATCTAATTGAGAGTAATGAAATTTATTTGCTTGAGGACAAACAAATGCTAAATGTGGGGCAGTTTGATAAATTCTAGATAGCCCATATTTCTAATCCTATATTTATCATATTTTCTTAGTTTATTTAAGATTTTCTTATTATTTTTGGTACTTAATTTGTTTAGATTATGTTTTTAGATCCTAATTGTCTTCATAGGTTAAAAGGAGTTCAAATTGGACAAAATTAAGGCAAAAAAAATGAAAGATTAAAGTTATCCTTAAGGATCATAGCCATGTTGAGCTACACACTCTAGGACCATGTTTACACAAAAATTTTAATGAATTGAAGCAAGATTTAAGGATACGATCATGCATAAGACCTTATAGGTGACCGTGTCCACTTCAGAAATCCTAGTTTAAAGCTATAAAAGGGTAAAACAAAGAGAAAACGAAGGGGAATTCAAAGGAGGTCATAAGAGGCTCATATTAGGCTTAAGGAAACACAAATTAATGGCCTAGAATGATATAGAGAATGAACAATAAATAAGATAGCAATTCTGAAATGGATTTTCATCAATTTAAAGTGGTTTTCATGAACATTTCATTTTGTTTCTTTTATTTTTATGGGTTTTCCTTTAGACATAATATTGTGATTATGAACTTTTTGTTGGTACTTAGATTAAATGAACCTTGTAATAGAATTTGTAGCGATTTTATTTTAACCTAACTCATTATTGAGTTCTATAAAGGTTCAATTATGTGTTCTTAATTATCTTTGAATTAATATTGCTTAGATATCATATGTTATATCTCACATATGATTTTCTACAATCAAGAATGAGAAATCCTTTTGCATGAATAGATCTACTATAATTGAAAGGAGTTGTAGCAAACCTAGAGATAAGTGGACATAAATCCTCTGGAATAAGGTCAAACCTAATGGTGAAATTCATGAATTAATTAATGCAGTTTTAGGGGTTTTAACTAGAAAGAGAGTTTAGTTGATTAATAGAGGGTTAGGTGTTAATAGTCTTGAGAAATATACTAACATAAATAGGAATTTCTATAGTCCAATAAACTATAGATTAAATTGAATAGTGAAATTATGATTGCATAAGAAAATTTAGGGGGATTCGAAGTATAGATATCGTTGTTTTTCTTTATTGTTTTTTAGTTTAATCTTCATTCTAGTTAGTTAATTGTGTTATTCTATTTCAGTTTGTTGTTTTAATTTTGGATTTGATTTACCTTAAGCACCATAATTTCTAGGCTTAGTAATAAAAAAGATGATAAATACAACTAATTATAGTCCTTTTATAATGGACCCATACTTGCCAGTGCTAGCTACAACTATACTATGCACTTACAGATAAAACATAAATCACATCATCAAAAACTAAGACAATACCTAATAAAGAAATAAGGAATAGATAATAATAAAATAGGTTAAGCATGTTTCATCAATGTTTGAAAAGCAATAAAGTGAAAAAGAGTATAAGGAATAGAGGAGATATAATGAAAAGGAAAAAAAGAGTTTTGTATGATTAACGATTAAAATAAAAAAATGGTGAGAAATTAGGGATTCAAATCCATAATTTTCTAAACATAGTTGCTATGCAAAAGGGGTTTTGTTTACAAGCTCCATTCCAATTAACAAAGTGTCAATAAATAAATATTTAAAAAATCCATGTTAAAATTATTTAACAAAACTTTTGGAGGGGCCATTAAATTAAGGTTTAAATTAAACATTTTAAAGGGTTAACATTCATTCTAAACGTTTCTAAATTTTGAGTGAAAACTTTAATGTTCAAATTGAATATTTTTCAAATAAAAAATAATTTTGTTTTTGGTTTTGTATCAAGAATCAGTTTGAAATGACCTAGTAATTTTATGCCAAATGGTAAGGAAAACAATACAGAATTTAATTTCAAAATGATTTTGTACTAAACTTAAAAGGGGTGAACTTTGAGGCTTAATGAAAGGATATAAACTATTAGTGTGTGAGGTAAGGAATATGATAGCATATGAGAATATCTTGAGCCAGATAAAACATAGCACATAAATGATAATCAACACAACATTTAGTAAAGGCTAAAGGTGTAATTTTTATCTCAATGTTTTATAAAAAGTTCAAGTAAGTCTCTACCGTTATCTTTGGTACCACCTTGCATTCTAATCTTACTAACATAGTACTCACTGCACCTTGAAAGTGGTGACCTAGATAATGGTAAGGGATTATTTATCCCTTTCGATTAAGGTACAAATTATACCTTTATCAAGTGTTTAAAGAAATTATTTTTAAGATTAAAGTGGTGTTCAATAGGTCTAAATTGCTAGTTGTAATATAACATAGACTAAAATTATGACTCATATACTAAAAGCTACTAAAAGATTAAATCAGTTAGTATCTAAGGTACTAATAGTACCATTTTGAAAAAGTTCAGGTGTAATTTGATAACATAGATAGGGATAGGGATTAAGTTAGAATTTTTAAGAAACATTAGGGGGCAATTTGTACCTTTTGTCTTTACTCCTAAATGGCTTATGACATTGTTTAGGTAAGACAATGTCATCTTGATTTTATTTGTTGATAACTCTATTATTTTTAGTTATTTGAAAAGCTAGAATTTTTTATTAATGCAAAATTCAATTTGTTAAGAGAACTCTTCTTATTTAACAGTAGCATGATATTACATTGAGGATAGAAATCATATTTTGGATCAAAGGCATATTAAATCAAAATTTGTCTCCTAATTGTTCCTATATGTTAAATAAATTTTATACTGGCATAATCTTGGTCATTGTTGAATGTGAAAACAGTCTACTCATTTTACGGTATTAAATTGCAAGTGTACAGATCATGACTTATAGTTAGTAAGCGGATATTGATCCCACAAGGATTGATGCCCAGACACCACTTAATTTAGATCAAACTTTGTTTACGAATGAAATTCTTTTTTAATGAAAATAATTTAGAAAATTAAATTAAAATTGAAAGACTAATAATGAACAATGAACAATACTAAAATGTAGAAAAGTCGAAATTCAAGAATCTAAATACAAGAGATTACTTCTCCCTATTATGTCTCCCTTCTATTTTATTAATCTGTCTCACTTAAGATTTCCAAATGTATTAACAACCCTCTCTCAAGTTGTAATTAATTGTCCTTAGTCAAATTAAATGGGATCAATGGAATGATCTCTCAACCTATCCAATCGCTTTACAAATTTCACTAGCTATTAAGCTATCTTATTGGTGATCAATTGACTTAACCGAGATCTCTCTTCTAACTAATCAATTAACGTGATGATTGTTAGTCTACAGGTTAACACCTGTCAATATACAATCCAACACAAATGATCTTACCCACTCTCTCAATTTATTGCAAGATAAAAATAAAATCAACAATCATCAAAGACACTTTCATTCAATTCAATAAAATAGGAGTTGAACAATAATAGTTCAAAAGCAATCCCTAAAACTAAATCAGCCAATCATTGTTTTGCATAACATCATCAACACTCAAATAAACCATTCTACAAAGGTTAGATGAAGTAAAACTGATAGAAAATTGAGTAAAGTAACTCCTTCTCTTCTTTGTCAAAATTTGGAATTTTTGATGTAGATGGGCTATTTTCCTAATCTTGATGATAATCTTTGTCTTCAATCCTTCCTCAAGACTCCAAACTTGTGTTCTTTACTCAAAAAAGATTTTTCCACAGAGGGGTGCCTTCCTCTTCAACCTTGGAGGCTTGATTCTCTTTTTATAGTCTAAAAATCCTAAGTTTAATGAAGTCCTGCATAAGCCTCAGATTATATTTCCCATGATGTTGAATCCAGAAGAACTTTTCAACTTGTATCAGCAACAACTTTCAATGATCCTTGGTAGAGACAATGTACTTCTCCCAAGAGTTGAAGCTTTCAACTAGGTCAGGCTCCAATCTATCATCTTCATAGAATTGTTGCATCTCCACTTAAAGAAAAGAAGGATATCAGAAGACCAGTTGGAGACTAACTTAAATTAGTCTAAAGCATAGAATGAGAATCATCCTCATAGATAAGAATCATTCCAATTCCCACAATCATGGCAATATGCCATAGAATGACTCCTCTTCTCTACTCCTTTTTGATCTATAGTTTAATCTCTAAATTGCTCCATCTTCATTCCTAAATAAAAATAGTCAATTCTTATCCTAAATTAACTTCAAACATTAAAAAAAATAAAATCATACAAAATGAAAATCAAACTAAATGAAATCATGCAAAATGAATCCTAAACTACCATAATAATCAACAATTATGCAAGAAACACATTACACTTATATAAAAAACATAAACTAATGCAAACCTATCAACATCTCCACACTTAAATTTTGCTTGTCCTTAAGAAAAATAATTACAACCAATTAAT
Organism: Erythroxylum suave; assembly: GCA_027563595.1. Lineage (NCBI taxonomy): Eukaryota > Viridiplantae > Streptophyta > Magnoliopsida > Malpighiales > Erythroxylaceae > Erythroxylum > Erythroxylum suave. The sequence continues at coordinate 20,431,985 of JAOSBN010000008.1, read as the reverse complement.
TTAATCACTTCATTTTCATAAAGATCAAAGCATATAATCCCTTAAATTTTAGCCAACTCAAATATCAAGCTAATACCTATATCATGGCTAATTTTTCATTAGTGTACAAAAGCAAACTCAATAACTGACACCATCACTCAAAGATAAGTATAGATGAAAAATGAATCTTCCTCATGGTTTTCACTCATTTCTCTTAAGTGTTTAATGTTTAGTGTTTCACTCATAGTTACTATAGCAAACTACATTACTATAGGCTTGCTAATATACCAATTCTGCTCTACAATGATTGCATGCATAAATAGATTAAAAGGGTTTGTTTAGGGCTTTAATGTGGTAAGGGTGAAGGTTAGTAAAGAGGGAAAAAGGGTTAAGCACGAGCATTCGTAAAATAAAAAGCAGTTGAAAAGGGATAAAAAACATACTCTGATATACACATATGTAACTAATACTCTGCTCTCATTACAGCTACTCAATCGTTCTTCCTTTTCCTTTTCTTTTCTTTCTCTTTTCATTTCATTTTTTTCATTTTTCTTTCATTTTCTTCATGCATGGAAGGACTAAGAATCAAAATAGCACTATATAGAATGTAATTCACAGTTTTTCATTTTTCTTTCATTTTCTTCATGCATGGAAGGACTAAGAATCAAAATAGCACTATATAGAATATAATTCACAGGGAAAAATATCCTCAAATCATCTCAGTAACAAAAATTTCACAACAATCCTAACTTATTTATTACTTAATACTTTACTAAGCTTATGAATCGACAGGTTAATGGGGTTTAAGGTTTTAAATTTTTGGATGTTTTCAAGAGACAAAAGGTTAAGGCTCAAAGGGGGTAGCAAGGGATAATCAAAAGTACGTCATTTAAGCTAAGGGTTAACACAAAAAGGGCCTTAATCGTTTCTATTAAGCATGCATCTAGTAGATTCAAACCAATTCAAAATAAGTTATGAAGGTAATGAATCGCTCAACAAAGAAATAGAATGACTATAGATAGAATCATATGGACCAATCCTCATATTGGCTCAAATGAGAACCCATTATGCACCTCGACACTACCTCATTGCTCAAATGACAATTATGACTAAGCTTATGTAGCCAACTACTTTTCATCACTCAATATGGTTCACTTTGTACGAATCTGAGTTCAAGCATGCATTCAATCTAATTCCAACTAGCATGATAGAATTTCATGGAAATATCGATCAGAATGATTCAAGTGCGGTTTCATTGCTGAAAGAAAGCACATCATATGCCTAGACATGCATCCTATTTAACGCAATGCACACAACGCAATTGAGAAAGTCAATGTTACCTCCTCACACCTAAAGATCACACTGTCCTCAATGTGAAAAGTCAACCACCAAATGAGGGAAAATGACATCAAACCAAATAAAATAAATTAAAACAAACAAATCACATTAAACTAAACAAAAGAATTAAACCAAACAAAAGATATAACACAAACAAAAGATATTAAACCAAAAAAAAGAAATAAAGTTTAAGGTAAGAAACGGCTTATTGAGATGATGGTGGTGTCGGTGTTGGCTAAGGAGCTTCAAAATTATTCCTCTATCAGAATTTAAGGAATCTCTTTTTCAAGTTTTGCTGCTCCTTGTGGACTTACCTTATTTGTGTGCCGAGCTCATTAAGTTAGGATGTCATGTGTTGCTAATTGGAGGCCATCTGGTCGAGGATTTGTTGAAATTAGTCAACCTTTATTGGTGCACTCAGTTCCTCCTCTATTGCTTCTTCTATTGGCTTTGGGACTGCCCAAAAGGTTGAAAGTCTGGAAGTGGCTCTATCTTGGCTCCTTCTATTCCTCACCGTAGTACCCATATGAGCGTTGCAAAGTTCCATAGAATGGAACTCCACAATCACAGAGCGCCTCAAATACGATATGTTAAACACATCGTGTGGAGTTGTACGCACCTCTTCCATATTAAGGTTATAAAACCAAACTAAAGTAGTAATAACATGAGATATACCAAAACTAAAGTAGGGCTCGACAAGCTATCGCTAAATCTGACTTACCTTCACCAAAAACTTAGAGGCGGAGTTCTTCAACTGATTTCCTAGCCATCATCTTCCTTGGTGCCATTGTAGGAAGAAAAAAAACCCTGCAAAATATGAGGGAAAGAGAGTGAAAATCATATTTTAGAGAGAGAAACCAAAATCTTACCTAAATCCTTGTGTTTTTGAACGATTAATGCATGAAAAAAATGAAGGATTTTAAGATTAATGATAAGAGATGAAGAAAATACCAAGAATCTAAAGAAAAAAATGAAGAGATTTAGAGTGTGGGAGGAGAATTTCGTGGGTTAGAGAGAGAAGGAGTGAAAATTTGAAGACTGGGTGAAAGAAGAAAAGAGGAAGCAAAATTTAGTTCCCACGATTGTGGGATTACTCTCTAGAAAGTTTCTAGAGAGATTTCCCATAATAGTGGGAATTACCACAATTCCCATAATCGTGGGTTGTCTCTCCAGAACATTTCTAGAGAGATTTCCTATGATCGTGAGAATCACTCCAATTCCTACGATCGTAGGAATTGATGATTTTTCCACTTCTAAATCTTCTTCCAACCTTAATATGTATTCTCTATGATACCAAAACCTAAAAATGAATCAAGATAATGTTATCAACAAGAAATTCAAAGAGAAAAACAAGTTGAAATTCAAACAAACTTCAAATAAGCATCAATCAAACCTAAACCAAACCTAATCATAACTAAATGAATCAATTAAATAAACAAAAGACAATCAAAATGAAGTAGAATTCCATGGGTTGCCTCCCATACAACACTTCTTTTAATGTCCGTAGGTTGACTCTCTATCCTTGGAAACTCATCCAAGATCAATTATAATTTGCTTGCTTCCACCTTTTTCATTCAGCATCAGTTTGTAGCTTGTAAATAAGCTACAAATTACAAAATGAACAGAAGGAAAATATTGATAAAGTTGAGAAAACCAATTAATTTCAACAATGTCTTTTTAATTAACAAACTGCCAATAAAATATGGAATAATGAAACTCCTTGAATCTTTCGTCGAATCCAACAATTTGTCCTGCACGAAGGTGAGTTGCTCTCTTTCTTTCTTAATCACCTTATTCTACTTCACGAATAGAGACTTTCATAACTTCTTCAAAATTGATGTCTGTTGTCATCTGTTCTTCATTCATTTATTCTTTAGAAGATTCAAACACATCAATTAGCTTGAATAAGCTCCTATCCTTCGGATTCTTAAATACTTCATTCCTGTTGAATGTCATTTGATCATCATTAATCCAAAAGATAGAGTTCTTTTCATGAACATCTACCCAAGATTTGTTCACATATGATATATTAGGAACTGGTGAATAATAGGGAAAACCGTTTCTTCAATCTCTTTTTTTGTCTCTTTGTCATTAATAAAATATGGTTCATTATGATGTTCCATTGCTTCTTCCAACTCTTCCCCATTCGTAAGTGTGATAGCCTCATATTGCTTTTGTTGATATAATTCCATATTGGTCATAGAGTCTTCCAAACTTCTTTTAGAAATTCATGGGAAAGCTGTCTTACTTGAATCTCCAAGTTATGAATAGAATTGGCATGATTTGCAAAAACTTGATCGAATTTCTTTTCCAGTCTCTTCTAACTTTCCTCTTGGTTCAAAACATCCTTTTCTTGGTCTCTTCCATTTCTGTTAGCTTATCCATGATTTTTTCCAATTTGGAATCCCATGAACTAGACTCTTCTTGCTGAAATTCAAATTGGTCTTCATGTCCTATATGAGTACTTGCTTTGTTAGACCAATAAAAATTTGGGTGGTTCTGCAACTCTAGAGTATATGTGTTCTAATAAGAATTGACACTTCCTTAACCATACTATGCCTCATTGTAATTTGAAAAAGTTCCTTGCTCCCTATAATAACTATCTTGTATCGTTTCTCTTTTCATTTCTTCTGGGCTTCTAACTCTTTAAATACCTCATTCCTCATTCTAAGATGTCTTGGTGTGTCTTGTAATATCGAATAACTCATCGTTACCAAATGCTTTTGATCTTCGTGTGCTTCTTGTGTTCATACACCTGCAAGTACACACGGAAAAGTATCAAAAACTCTTAAAGCAAAGTAATCTAAATTAAACAAGATGCTAAACAATCATGTATAGATCGTGATTTGTAGTTAGCAAGTGGATATCGATCTCACAGGGACTGATGCCTAGACACCACTTAATATAAATCAAAATTTGTTTAAGAATGAAATTGTTTTTTAATAAAAATAATCTGGAAAATTAAATTAAAATTGAAAGAGTAATAATGAATTTTGAACAATTCAAAAATGCAGAGAAGTTGAAATCCAATAATCTAAAGACTAGAGATTACTTTCTCCTTATTATGTCTCCCTCCTATTTTATTAATCGAAATATGTCTCACCTAAGATTTCTAAATGTATTAACTACCCTCTCTATAACAACCACTCCTTTAGGGTACGTTACAAAGAGGGTAGTTATTACATTAGGGTATATGTCCGACATTCTGAGGAACATCCAAATATACACACCCCATAGGAATTATATATTAGAGTAGTCACGTCACTTATGGGGGCATAAAGTAGAACATAAACATACATTATCATTTTCATTGAAAGCATTTGGTTCATAAGCATAAAAATTCATTGTGTTATTACACTCATAATTTTCACATACTTAACACACAACATGTGAAGGTTCATATCCCTATATAATATGTGCAATATGAAACTGGATGTCAGATCAAAGCATTCTAACTAGACACTTCAGAATCAGCTGATCAGACCTTTAAGCCATTCTTAATGCCCAAGATTGACAACTATAGATTGTTACTAGTTTGCCTTAGGCCTTAGGTCTCCTCAATACTTGAAAATCAACATTATAATTTTGATGAGATTATGAACTTAGTGAGTGAACCATCATCGATGTGCTCACCCATGTCAGGACACAAATATGTCAAACAATAACCAAATCCACATGTATATCATGTTGTTCAAAATTAGGACTCATTTAACACATCTTCCAATTGTGTATACCAATTCATAAAATATGTACACGTTTAGACAAACACATTATGAGTACAAGCATTTTATATAGTCATTTCAGAGTAACCTAATTGTTCATTTCATTAGCATGCATACAACAGTGGATTAACATAATTCAATGACTTTTCACAATTATTCCCATGATACATGTAAAGATAAATACATGCAATGCACATGTGATTCCATTTTCATTTTTATTTGTTGTGACCGAATGCCTACTAATTGACCCATATCCCTCATGAATATCGAGCTTATTTTAGGTACTAACCCATATCCTATGTGGATATTGGGTTTATTTTAGGCTGGTCACTCCGATCATAACTCTTCATCTGATCATGTATATGAATGTCATGAAATGCGTCGTTCCATATCATGTGCTATCAATCACTTTATTTCGATATAAATAGTCTTTTATCACAAACATCATATCAGAATTCGGCACTCAACATTCAGTTATCACTAATTCCATACACATTTACATTCATATTTATCATCGGACCTTGGTCCTTCACTAAATAGTAATGTCAAATAACACTTGTTCAATCAAATTCACATACAATGAACACTTCCAATATAGTCGCGAATAATGATCTCCTCGAAAAATTGATGTCCAGAATTATTGCAATCAAACCAATAATAGTTCAATATGTAAAAGTTAAAGAGTAATTCAAGCATAGTGAGGTATATCAAAGTTACCTCACTCCATATAAAACTCAAACAGAAAAACATATATAATTGAGTTTACACATCTGTGTTAACTCACAGTGTGCTCTAGGTGAGCTATTACCTTGATGATCTGACAATGTCTGAATGTTGTCGATCAACTTGTGCTTCTATATCATATAATACATACATAATCCACACATATCTCTCTTAGGAATCTTCACAGAATTGTAGGACTTGAAGTCCTTTTTGAAAGAAAACTTGAATGACCTTAATATGATGTCCATAGAGAAAGTTATGCCTCTTTCCCCAAAATATATCCATTTACTTAATCCTATTAATCTCAATCTATTTCCTTAATTATACCCTTAATTATCACTCTAAGCGATCACACATTTAATCACTTATTCAAGCATCATACTAGGTTCAAGTCAAACTTCATTCAAGCCTAAATGCATCATAGGGAACTATCTTATCAATTTTTGTCTCAGACATTAAATAAAAGAAACATATTTCATGTAAAAGTCATTCCCATTTCTAGCTTTTCCAACTCTGTCTTCTGGTCAGTTTTGTATGACCATTTTGACCCAGAAAACGAGGTATTTAGGCAACAATTTCTTCTAAATATATGTCTTAAGTTTTTATTGACACCAAATTCATGTAGTTTGATTCAGTATTCTATAAGTTATATCCAAAATACTATAGATTGCTCTCATACCATGGCAACACATAGTCCTAAGCTTCATGCCCAATTTAGAGACCCTTAAAGACAGAATTAGAATTCCATTCCTACAGGAAAATTGTAGAAATATGTCTCTAGTTTAAGATAAATTAAAAATATTACCATTTGGAAACCTAAAACTCATGTTATAATCAAAATATAGATTTATGTTCAGCAAAAATACTCTGTCTAACCTATTCCAACATACTTCATCATCAAGTACAGATTTGATCGCAAGAAAACCTTATCCCCCACTTTGTATTCCATATCTCTTTGATGCTAATCTATGTAACTTTTTTGTCTATCTTGAGCTACCCTGATTTTACTGCATATCACTTTTACTTTATCAACTATATCTTGAATCAGCTTTAGGCCCTCGATAATTCTAAAGCCTTCTTCATCCCAATGCAAAGGTGATTGACACTTCCTACCATATAATTCCTTATAAGAAGCTATACCAATATTGTTGTGATAGTGATTATTGTATGCAAATTCAATAAGTGCTACATATCTATCCCATGCTCCTTGTGTAACACCCCACTCCCACTCGGCACGTACATTTATGCTCTTCAAACATTCATGCACATGCTTCATAGAAATGGTGTGCTAACTATATCCCTTTCATATTACATGGCATCATAAATTAAAACATAAATATCTTAATTTTTAAAACCCAAAATTCCTCATTTTATTTCACAACCAATATATACATTGTAGCTTTACATTAACATCCATATGTGTAAGTTCTAAAAACTAATCAGATTTCACATCTCTGCACATAAAATATGCTACATACATGAGGAAATATTAAAAAAATTTATCTAAAGCCCTACTTCCTAGCTAACCAACCTCTGAGCCATGTCGTCTACCAAAAAGTTGTGCTAAATCCCTTCTTTGCGATATTAGTAGCTAAGTCGACACTCTCGTATCTGAAAAGTCAACGCTGCAATTTTGATAAGTTTTGCGAACTCAGTTGAGTAACCATCCTCGATGGTTAACTCATATCACACATATCACATCAGTAGATACAACACATAATTCACTACATTCAATTTCTCATGTATCTTCATAAGACACTTTGTACATAAATGTTCACATTTTTTTAATTCAATTTAATTCCATTCCACATTTCAATTGCAATCATGCAAATCATGTAATTCATGTGTATAGGCAATGTTTATGAGAATCAAATTCACTTAATACATTGTTGTGACTGAGTGCCCTTATCACTGTCTCGTATATATTGTGGATACTGGGCTCTATCATTCTGTCCTGTATCTGTTGTGGATACCGGACTCTATCATTCGAATTGAGCTATAGGCTCTTACCACAGGTGTCTAAGCTTTAAACTCTTTTTACTGACAACTACGGTCACAACTGCTTTTACGTTTCATGCAATCATATGATGAAATACATCATGCATATTCAATGATTATACTCATTCAGTCACATTTCCATTCTTTCTTTTCCACATTTGTCATCGGATTTTAGTCCGGCATTCAACATTGAAGTTGATAACAAATAATCAATCATATTCACATTCAAGTGGCATTTCCAATATAGTCCTGGATATAGAACTCCTTGGACAATCAATTGTCTGGAATCAACACAATCACATTCACAAAATTATTCAATGAGGAATGTAGACAAACAATAATTCAATGTGAGACCATCTTAAGTTACTCATTGTTTGCTATAGATAGCCTATTGCCTTGAGATTCTGGCAACATCTACATGAGGTCACTCTAATTTCTCCTTTATATCATGCAACACATACATTTACAACACATTACAATTTTGCATAATTATATAAGTACTCTTTTATGCACACACACATATATATATGGATTATATATAATGCATGATCAATGACAACCTTGGGTACATTTCCCTAATACATATCTCATAATCAATTTACATCATCTTTCAATCATTCTTTAATACCTAATACACTTTCATTACTTTACTCTCCTCATTCATCAACCTCCAGGCTCATTCGAGATCCCATTCAAGCCTAATTACATCATAGGAAAACATTGACTTACCAAAAATTTATTTATTAACATGATTTGGGACATTGGCATAACTTTCACTATGGGTGTCGGATTAAGGTCATTCAAGTATAGTTTTGAAGAGCACTTCGAGTTCTACAACTTAGGTGCAGACCCTAAAGAAAGATTTTGCTGTCTAAAGGGCTAAAATTGCACATTTATGAAATTGTCCCGAGAATGTCTGCCCAGCGGACATGTACGTCCTTCCAGAGCGACATGAACGGAGGAGGAACTCTAAAATTCCAAAGAATTTCTACCCAAACATTTATGGGTCAAATTTCCAGATTTCTAACCCCTAAACTACATTTAACCCATGTTATGTATATTTATCAATCCAAATTCAATTTTTGTTCATTCTCACCTCCATTATAACTCAAAACATCCATTAAACACATCATACAACATTGTTGATCATAATCATATAAACTTAATATCAACCATGTCTATGCATTCTTCAATCTTTCAGCACACATTCAACTCCATTATCACCTTCCATTTATCTATAAACTATCATCCTAATTCTCCTCATTTCGAGACATTATACTATCACTTTCTTTATCTTTTAATTCACTCTACTTCACCTCTATTTCAATTACTAAACATCCACTTTATTTCACACCAAAACAGAACATGTTAATATCTGCATTCATCATTAATTTTCTGCATAATTTTAACTTCATTTCTACCTTCATTTCACTTCTAACTTATCATTATAATTTACCTAATTTAAAGACACCATATTAGCCCTTTCTTTAACCTCAAAATTATTCTAGTTCATCCTTATAATAACTACCCAAAAATTCATGTAACCAAGTATTAAAATAGAGCATGAAAGCTCTCTTTATCTGTCAAATTTTTTGCACTTGTTCAACTTCATTTTTTTCACCTTCATTTCATCCCTATCTGTCACCTTAATTCATTTTATTTCACAACACCATAGCACTCCTTTTTATGAGAACTGAATTAACTTTAGTTCATCACTAAAACAATCAAAGAAACTCATGTAATAAACTAAGAAAACTGAACATGATTATCCAATTTACAATTCAGAAATTCTGCATTTTTTGTTACACCATTTTAATGAACTTTCAAGTTCAAACTCATCTCTAGAAAAACTTATGAAAGGTTACTCATATTATATGCAAAAACAAGACATTTATACATCCATTTTTCTCATCCATGTTTCAACACACATATATATACATTCTTTCATGATCATGATCATAATTCTCAAATTACACATCAAAATGCTTTATTTAACACTAACCTATGATCTTCAATATGTAACTTAATAGCTCCAAATCCTTAAAAAACACACCAACCTAGCTTTCCCATGTCACTCACGACCATCACCATTTAAGGGTGATAAGGTTGGGTCTTTAGTGAAAATGAAAGTGAGAGTAAGTTAAGAGTAGTAAGTGAAAGATGAGAGGGTTTGGTTTATCGTGCATAGAAATTGGAGAAGTAAAACTGTGAAAATGAAGGACGAATTTCGTAAAGAGGAAGAAGAAAGGCAAGAACGAAAGACAAAAAACTAATTTTGTTCTTCAATAAAGCAAGAAGTCATGAGTTATGCATGGTGCAGCAAGTGACCTGTGTCACTTGCCACATGTTTATTTTCTATTGGTTTAGGATATGCTCTTTCATTAACTAGTCCAATCAACTCTAATTTCTAGCCTAATTGTCTCCAAATTTCAATGACATATGTCCTTAATTCCAAATATCATTTATAAAAATTTCCATTGCCATTTGACTCTTATTTCTACTACCATTTATCAATTATCCAACGATTTGGCATTTTTTATAGTCCAAAAATACCCCAAATTTCAAAAATTTCCTAAATTTCACTAAAATTCTAAAATCAACATTTATATACTCCAAATCAATTCTCAAGCCATATAAACCAAAAAACACATTTATAGCTCAATTATACCCAAAAATTGTCAATGAATGCATGTATAATCATTTTAATGTGCAAAATTTAATATTCACATATGTATGCGTACGTCATATTATGCATGAGCATGAAATGCATTTTCTAACCATACAATCTCTCAGGTACTGTATTCTAGGGTCCTAACCCTTAACATGAGATAACGGGATATTACATCTTGAAATTCCATTACACAAGCTCTAAGCATATCCTCAATGACCTTAATAGTTCTCTCACTCTGTCCGTCCATTTAAGGATGGAATGCTACAATGAAATTGAACTTTGCACCTAATGCTCTCTGTAAACTACCCTAGAATCTAGACGTGAATATGGGATCCAATCAGACACAATAGACAATTGAACACTATGCAATCTCATTACCTCAGTAACATATTTTTGAGTCAACTGATCCATTATATTATTCTCTCATACAGGTATAAAATGGGCCAATTTGTCAATCTATCAATAATAACCTATATAGCATCATATTGTTTCAGAGTCCTCGGTAAACCCATAATGAAATCTATCATTATTCTCTCCCTTTTCCACTTTGGTATAGCTAGTGACTGTAATTTTCCAATTAGGGCCTGATGCTCTGCTTTTACCTGTTTAAAAGTTAAACACTTGCTAACATACTCAGCTACTTGCTTCTTCATCCCTGGCCACCAGAAATTTTGTTTCAGCGTATTATACATTTTGGTGGTACACGGCTGCATGACATAGGCAAATAAATGTGCTTCCTCTAGAATTTCTTTTCTCAGGTCAGAAACATTAGGTACACACAATCACTGCTTTGACCATAACACACCATCCCTCAATTCAAATTTGGAATTCAAATTCTGTTTCGATTGTTCCATAAGCTTCACTAATTATGGATCCTCACTTTGAGCTTTCCTATTTCTTTCATTAGCAATGGTTTAAGCTTCAATGTAGCTATCAGTGTTTCATTCTGCCCTAAACTCAATTCAATATTCAACGCTCTTAATTAAACCAAGTGTGGTAACCTTGAGGTTCGAATCTGGGCCACACTACTATTAGATTTTCTACTTAAAGCATCCGCTATGACTTTGACCTTACTTGGATGGTATTCAATTGTGCGGGCATAATCTTTAAACAGTTCAATCCACTATTGTTGTCTTACGTTCAATTTCTTCTGACTCAACAAATATTTTAATCTTCTATGGTTTATATATATCTAAAATGTCTCACTATATAAATAATGTCTCCAAATCTTCAATGCAAATACCACTATAGTAAGTTCCAAATCGTGAACTAGGTAATTAAATTCATAAGGTCTCAACTACCTTAATGCATTTGAAATAACCTTACCAATCTGCATTAAAACATATAATAATCCTTGGTGTTAGGCATCACTATACACAACATATCCTCCAGATCCAGATTAATCGGTGTTTCAATTCCTCAAAACTTCTTTGGTAGTCATTGGTCCATCTGAAGGGTACATTCTTCCTTAGAAGCTTTGTGAAAGGGGTTGCGATCAAGGAAAACCCCTTGACAAACCTTCTATAACATCCTGCTAATGCCAGAAAACTTCGAATGTTACACATTTTTCAAGAATTATAATTATGTTTTGCATAATGTTTTAGGGTTTAATTTTTTATGCATTTAGTATTAAATTGAGTGTTGAGTATGTTTTTAGGGTTTAATTAGGTTATTTTGCATATTTAAGTGTTTTATGGGTTATTTGGAATTCTTGAGCTTAAATTGTATATTTTTGACATAACTTGATGTATGTGCTAGTGCTGCAAGGTAAAAAGGGAAGAACGGTGAAGATTTGGAGAGTTCCAAACCAACAAATAGAGGCCACGGTCGTACACATTGGCCACGATCATGACAGAGAATGAAGAGTAAGAAGTAGCTAGGCCATGATCGTGCACTTTAGGCCACACTCGTGATAGAGAGCATCAAATCAGGCCACGATCGTGCACTTCATGCCACTATTGTGACAGAAAGGGTAAAACGCTAGCCACGATCATAACATACAGGGCCACGATCATAACATGTAGGGCCACGATCATATCCTACGTAGGGCTAACACGAAAACTCAATTTTTGGGTGATTTTTCGGAGCATTTCGACCCTGAGTTTGACTTAGGGTTGCTACAAAATAAATAGGACAATACCTAGTAGCTGCCAGGAGTCTTTGGAGAGCCTAGAGAGTCATGCAAAAATTGAGATTCTGTCAATTCTAAGAGAAAACCTAGAGAGAGATCAAGGGATCAAGAAAGGAGATAAAGGAAGAGAGACACAGAGAAAAGCTAGACGTAATGTACTTCCCAAAATAGGTGGTTTCTGCGATCGCTGTCTCGAGATTCCATTCTCGACAGTATTTCCATTTATTTCAGTTTTATTCATGTATAGAATTGAAATAAGTGTTGAGATTGGTTGTGTTGAATGATGAGTCAAGTTTATACTCACCTTTGGATATTGATTCTTGAGATTAATGAAATTCAATTGATTGTGTTTTTATTGGTTTGATTGTGATTTCAATTCTATTCTTAATAATTCGACAATAAACTGAGAGGGGCGCTAGGTAAAAATCATCGATTTGGGCTAACGATAGTTAGGTGAATCGATAGGTAAAGAATTGGATCAAACTAATACGATCATCTAATGAGAGATCGAGCATAGATTCCCTGTAGGTTAATAGACAGTTTTAGAACTAATTGAGGTTATAGACCAATTACGAATGGAGAGATTGCAATTCCCACAATTTGAATTAGGGAATATCAATTATGGTCAAGAATTATAACTAGAGAGAGAGTAATTCACCCTGGGACTATCTAGACCTGTTAATTTAGTGTTTACATAATTGGTTAGGTTTCCATTAATTTCGAACTAAAATCCCCTTTCTCTCCCTTGGTGATTTTTAGGTTAATTTCGGGTTGGTTGTGAGTTTGCTATTTGTTTACTCTTGGCACTTTAAATTCTCATATTTGATTATTGATTGATTTAATTTCTGCATTAGTTATTTGTTTAGAATTATTATAGTTTACGACGACCTTAGATTTTAGGACCAATTTCCCTTCCTCGTGGGATCAAAACCTTAGGTACTACACGAATAACCCGTGCGTTTGTAGTAATTACCAAGGTCATAAATAGTAAAACTTAGCGTATGTAACCTTAAGCAAAAAGGGACTTCCTATTTCATCACTACCTCCCCTTTCTTTGGATCCACCTGTATACCCTGTCCAAATACTATATGGCCCAAGAATACCACTTGATCATGCCAAAATCGCATTTACTAAACTTAGCGTATAGTTTTTTTATATAGATTATTTATAAGATTAACCTTAATTGTTTAGAATGTTCCTCTCTACTTTTCGAATACACCTAAATAATGAATACAATCACAAAGTGAACCTAGATAAGGTTGAAATACCTTGTTCATTAGGGCCATAAAAGCTGCCAGAGAATTTTTCAATCCAAAAGGCATCACCAAGAACTCGAAATGCCCATATCTGGTTCTGAATGCACTCTTCGGTACATCAGCTTCAACTATTTTCAATTGATAGTATCTAGATCTCAAATCTAAGTTAGTGAACACCTGATTTCCCTGCAACTGATTAAGTAGATCATCTATCCTCGGTAAGGGGTACTTGTTTTTCACGGTCACCCAATTCAACTGTCTATAATCAACATACAATCTTAAGGTCCCATCCTTCTTTTTCACAAATAAAACTGGGGCTTCCTAGGGTGATACACTAGGTCTAACGAAGCCTTTGTCTCTTAAGTTATTTAAGTTCCATAAGTGCCATCCTATATGGAGGAATAAATATAGGAGCGGTGCCTAGAAGATCGATAGTGAACTCTGTCGCTTTATCAGGGAGTAATCCTGGTAATTTACTACGAAATACATCAGGAAATCCTAGATAACAAGAATATCCTAAACTGTTTGCTCATTCCAATTATTAGTTACATAGTTTTGGTAAGCCTCACTTCCACCTCAAATCAATTTGAAAGCACTCAATAGAGTGATTAGTATAGCTGGCACTGCTTGATTGATACCCCAAAATATTACTCTCGGCTGTGTAGGAGATACAATGATCATCTCTTTGGTATAACAGTTCATTACAGCTTTATGGGTAGCAAGCCAATCCATGCCTAGGATGCAATCAATCTCTCTAAACTAGACTACTATTAGGTTGGCTTCTAACTTTGCCTGGTCGATTCGAATAATACACTTTTTACACACTTCCCTACTTACAGTAGTATGATTTACATAAGTATTCACCTCTAAACCATATTCCAACATCTCTCTCTCACAATTTAATTTAGACGCCAAATAGGGGGAAATAAATGAATATGTGGACCCTAGATCTAGCAATGCAAATGCCTCAAATTGAAAACCTGTAACCACATCATGGGAGTTCTATACCTCCTGTCTGGTAATGACACAGATTTTGACCCGAAACTGCGAATGGTTGCTTCGCACTTTAGTTTTAACATTAGGACCTATAGAGCTCACTCTTCCTCTACCTCTTCCTCTGTGTCCTCCTCCGCTAACTCTAATCTATTGGATGGTCACTTTAGAAGTGGGTCCATCTCTCATCCCAAGTCGTGCTCTTACAATGTCGGATCAATCTTTGATATGATGCTCAAGGGAGCCATAACAGAAACAAGCTCTTGACAATGTCCAACATTTGCCACCACGTTTCTTCCTACAGTACCTATAGTTAGGCATTTGCAGTGGCAATCTATTATATATTAGTCCTCCAGACACTTGGCCTCTACCAGAAGAGGTAAAGCTACCTTTCGGCTAAAATCTGGACTGTCTCTATCTCAACTGTGATCGTGATGGTCCACTCTGACGTTTGCTGAATTTTCTACTTGAATCAGCTTAAAATTCAGCAGGCCTCTTTAGTCTGAACTCCTGCCCGTACTGACCATGTTCATCTTTCAATAGCTATTCAATTATGATCAAAACAAATCTCAACTCCGCAAAGCTACTCAAATTAGTGATTGACAGTCTCATTCTGATTTCCATATTCCACCCATCTTTGAACCGTCTACAATTGTCTTCCTCAGTTGGGACCAAAGCTATAACATAAACCTAACAACTCATTAAACCGCACTTCATACTCAGCTATAGTGAGGTTCCCCTAGTTTAGATCAGGAAATCCTTTATTTTCTTATCCAGGTAGATCTTTGACATGTAATTTTCCTTGAAGACCTTCAAAAAGTCTTCCCAAGTCAGTCTGCAAGGTCGAGTCGAACTACCAGGAATAGTCTTCCACCGCTGGTAATATAACATCCTGTTCCCAAATTAAGGGTTAGAGTTAGGAATACTATAAATGAGAAATAAAAGTGAGAGAAAAAAATGCATTTCATGCTTATACATAATATAGCATGCATACACGTGAATTTGATCATTGCACAAATTACAATAAGTTGTTCATCCACTCATTTGACATTTTCAGGGTATAAATGATTGATTTAATATGATTATGTGGTAGATAGTGAATATTTTGTTCTAAAAATTGATTTGGTGAATTAAATTATAAATTTTTAATTTTTGGAAAATTTTGAGAATTTTATGGTATTTTTGGGTATTTAGGGACTAGGAAAAATGCCAAGTGGTAGGACAACTGTTAAATGGTAGTAGAAATAAATATCAAATGGTAGTAGAATTATTGAAAAGTGTTATTGGGAATTAATGACTCATGTCAATGAAAATTGGGAGACAATTGGAGTAGGAATTGGAGACAAATGGACTAGTAATAAAAAGGACCCATTAGAAACCATAAGAAAGTGACGTGTGGCAAGTGACTTCACTTATTAAACCCACATTTTTGTTAATTGAAAGACCAACTTTTGGGTCTTTCACTTGTCAATTGCTTCTCTTTCTTCTTAAGTCTCTCCAACCTTCATCTTCTTCATTCCTTCTTCTTCTTCTTCTTCACATTTTTGCTTCGCCAAGCTTCATTAACGTTGCCTCTTGCTCTCACCCATCATTTACTTCTGCTTTCTTTGTCTTCCTCAGCTTCCTACAACCCATTCCTCGATGAGAGTTGATGGTCTTATGATATATGGGAAAGCTAGGGTTACGTATTTTTTGAAGATCTTGAAGTAAACAAGTAAGTTAAAAGCTTTACTTTTCTTGATTTGTTGAATGAAGCATATATAATGATATTTAGAGGGCATACGATCATAAGATGGTGTTATATGTGTTTGAAATGAATGAGAAAAAAATCTGGATATGTACATGTCTTCATTTATGTTTATGTTGATTTATGATTTAAATAGATGTAGAGATAATTTAAAGTTAGAATGAGTCCTAAGATGGGATTGAAAGAAGTGCAGAAATATGGATTTTTTTAAATGTATGCACATGTTTTGTTTTCAGTTAATGTTCAAATATAGATCATGAATTGGTTTGTGAATTATATTGAGTTGAAATGGATTAAGAATGAAGAGTAATGAAGTAGGAAAAGTGATCTTTGTACAAGTTGTGTTAGGTATAAAATCTGGAAAATTGAAAGATGAGTGCTGGAAAATGTAGCAGTAACATATTCACTGATTATGCTTCTGTTTTTTATGTACAATTTGATATGTAGTTAACCAAACAAAATGGTTCTTGATTTCAAGTAAACTAGACACATAGAGCTACAAATTTTCTAAAGAAATTGAATTTTAATTCTGTCTCTAAGAATTTGAAAATCTGGCTTGAAATTGAGTCTTGGCTTAGGCCATAACATTACCTGAGACAGAAATCATGTCCTGTTGTTATTGAATAAATTGCATTAATGTAGGCCGAATCATAACAAATTGTCCTCACAAAAGTTTTAGCTTGTTCTCTTATATTTCTATTGGTATAAAGTTTATAATTTTTGGATATTGTGATTAAGAGATATGAGTTGTACAACTTGACAGCATGATCGTGCATTAGCTAAATTTCAAATGTACTTAGTCTACAGTATTTTGAGCATAATTCATACAATAATGAACGAAATTGAATGATATTGGAGTCATTAGAAATTTAAGAAAATTAGGTACATTTTTCTAGAAGAAAGTATTGCCAAATTACTTCATTTTCAATGTCAAATTGATCATGTACTGTATATCCGAAGGTATGTTTAAAGAAAAATCTGAATTGAGGAAAAGAGTTATGAATTTCCGTTTTAATGGTTTTATTAAGGTATAAACCATAAGTACAAATGATACTTATGTGAGTTTGGAAATATGAATGTTTACGTGATTAGAATAATAGAGCGATACCCAGGATTATCATGAACATGCATTATGCATATTTCATATACATACATGTGCATTGACAAACACTTATAATTATGCAAAAGTGTGATATATGTATATTGCTTGATATGGAGGAGCAATTGGAACGTCAACATCCAGATGTGGCTGGAACTTTAGGACAATAACTTTAGGAGTAATCGGTGAGTAACCTAGATGGTTTCACGTAATTAATTGTTTACTTTAGAATATATTTTGAATGAATATATGAATGTGATTTGATAAGTTGATGCCGGAAAATAAAGGTCTGAGACGGTATGCATGAATGTGATGTTGAAGTGCTACTTGTATGTGAATGTGACGAACTAAATGCTTCTTGAGAGGATTGATTGATTATGAGAGATGCATTCCATATAGGAATGTATGATCAGATAATGAAAGTTGTGACCTAATTAGCCACCGAAAACAAGATTAAAGCACCAAATGTGATTAAGAGCTAGAGGCTCACTATGTAAAATAAGCACTGTATCCCCAACAAATAAGGGACAGTATAAATGAGTCCCATATCCATAATAGATATGGGACAGTTTAGGCACTCGGTCACAACAACATAATAATTGGAAAAGAGTCACAATAGCATTTCATATACATTTTAATAAGTATGTTTGATTGTTTGAAATGCAAAATTGTCTTACCCTTAAGCGAGAATGTGACATGTGATAATTTATGCAAAATGCAAAGATGTGAGTTATATGTGATATGTGTGATGTGTTGCATGAATTGACTAAACCATCGACGATAGTTACCTCACTAAGTTCGTAAAACTCACCACAATTTGCAACAAATTTTTCAAGTTCAAAGGAGAGACCTAGTGACACTGACTGGGGCCTATCCACTGCATTAAGATAAAAGATAGAGGTCGGGATTAGTTGGCATTTGCATATATTTTCTGTAAATTTAGTATTAAATATTGTATTCTACAAGCTTCATTTATTGTAAAAATAAATTATATTTGTAATAACAATTATGATTAAATACATTCTGCTTTTGAGATGGGCCCAAAAGATTATTGAAATTTCTATGATGTGTTTAATGTATGATCCAATGTGAACATGTAATGTTAATTGTAATTGGAAATGTTTTAATGATTATTAGTTTTCCAAAAAAAACAAAAAATATTTTTGCAATGAGTATGATTGACTGACTGTTCTAGCGTACCACTTTCATAGGGTGTGTGTCCGAATGTCCTCAGGATGTATAGATACGTGCTCGGTGGAAGTGGGGTGCTTCAATTTGGTATCAGCCCAAAGTTAGTATCTTTCATGGGCATTTTTCAAGATATGTGTTGAAGTACATGCATTTTAGACACATCATAATACGCAGTAGCAATTGATCTCCAGTTTGAGTTGCATATACATAAGTCACATGCATGAGCATGAGTTAAGAATTGAGTTTTAAGAAGTAATAAGAACATTGATGATTTTTCAGAATGTGAGAAAATGGAATTTTGTGGATATCTAGGAACAAAAAATGGTATATGGCTTGATATGATAGGAAAAGGTTCAGAGCAATTATCATTGTGGCTGTATCATCAAGTTTGATATCAGAATTGTGTTGTGACTATGTATCTATGAATTAATATTAATGTGAATATATTGTAGTAGATTGATTGAGGAAAATAAAGATATGATAAGATTTTAAAGTGTATAAACAAAGTTGTATGAATATAAAACTTTTATGAGCTTGAGAGGTTGAAATTCGATTCGAAATGGTTATTTGATTAATATGATAAGAGTTATGATTTTACATAAGAATATTTCAGTGAAATTGAGATTTGAATTTCATAATAGTTATACCTCTATAATTCTAAATTGATTGAGAATATACATATGTAGGATGTAATAAAGGATAATTGGAAGAGGAGATGAATGATAATAAGGCAAGTAAAAGTCCTATAGGTTAATTTGAATTTTTATTGTGAACGTATGTTGGATAATGTGATTACCTTGGCAAATGATGAGATTAAGCAAATATGTATCATATATGTAGATATGAGATAGGAAGTGATCATCATTTATTGAATGCTTTTAAGTTTTTAATCCCCACAGTTGAAATTTTAAGAGGAACTAGAGTAACACATGAAAGTGTTTATGATGATCAATTAGGGATAGATTAAGAGTGTAAATGATGATACTTTGTGTGATGGATTCGCGGAAAAAGAATAAGAACATGATCGTGGCATAGTCCCAGCGATCGTGGCTGAGATTAACTGGTTCTATCACAATCGTAGCTAGACGCAAAAAAAAAGAAGGGAAATGGTGTCCAGAATCAATTGACATCATGATATCCTTAGCATAAGTTATTAACTAGAGAATTGTTAGAAATACATCTCTAGATAAGACGAAATGATCTTGATGGTATATTCCAAGGTATTAGAGTAAATGGATGTGTTTAAGACTTCATTGAGCTTTGTTATAAAAAGTGTTCTAATCATGTAAGGTATGATAGAAATTTATCTTACTAAGAATGGCTAATAATTAATGATGAAAATAGTTGATCGATAAGAATTTCATGAGCAGTATAGATGATGGTGGCAAGAAATCTTCTTTCGGAGAGGAATTTCAATGGATTAGGTTAAGTAGACTAGATGGTCCACTTCTAAGAATAATTGATGACGGAACAAATCAGAAGTGAATATTGGAGTCTCGTTTCTAACTAAAACTCAAGCATAAGAAGTCGAATATGCCACTGAGATTGCATGTAGTTTGTTTGAAGTAAAATATTCAACTATGTGACTAGATTCTTGAAATTGAGCTAACACTATTGCTAATGTGAGGAGAAATTTGGTCCACACTACATTTTATGCAAATATGTTCAGGAGACACAAGCTAGACTTGATTGTTATTGTAGCGCCCCCTTACCGCAGGGTACACATCGGGACGCCCGCAAGTCATTCCGGTACATATCCTACGATAAGGGTGAGCAACGATCAATCACTACAAACACTTCACATGGCATCATAATAAAACATTAGTATAAAAATCATAATGTTTTTGAAACCAAAATTTTCCTCATTTCATTTCATCAAAACCAGAAGTTTACACGCCTTTCATCTTTTACTGTCTGTACATCA
>JAOSBN010000008.1:20387249-20411113 GCA_027563595.1 Erythroxylum suave | reverse complement strand
ATTAATTGATATAAAAAATCTACCTGAAAAAGTGCTTTTTTGAAAAGCTCCAAATTTGAGCTTTTGAAAAAGCTGTAATTTAGCTTTTAAAAAAACTATTTCTACACCAAAAGTACTTTTGAAGTTTACAGCCAAATACTCGTTTTTTCTTTAAAATAGCTTTTGCGGTGGAAAAAACTGCTTTTCCACCTACCAAAAGCTGAACCAAACGCACTCTAAAAAAAAATCAACAAGCACTTAATCTCTATTATCTATGATTCCTAAGGAGGCTATTAAATTAATAGTTATATGGTTATCTCTTGTTAATCATTGACACACCCTAAAAGAGTAGACCAACATAGGACTAAGTTTGTAAGTCTTTGATAAATACATACATATTAGTTTCTATAAAGTAATAATACATGTCCATAAAGGTATATATAATAAAGATTATTTTAGTAACTATTGTAAATCCCTTTTTTTAACAAAAGAAAGAGATTAATGAACCCAAAATAAGGAAATATTGACCATGGCGTGCTTACAAAGTCAAGACAAATCATCTTATGAAAGCAGTAAACTAAATAGCCTTCACTTTAAGAATAATGAACTAAGCATTAATATTCTCGACCTATGGTAAATAGAATAAATAAGAAAATATAACTAACAAAAATAAGTCAATAATCTGGGTGAGGGGGGACCTTGGTATATAAGGGCCTAACCAGTGCTTATTCAAAAATGGAAACTTGGGATTGAATTTGATAGAGAATGTGTTGAAACTTTCCCCCTGTGGGTGAATCTTCATAATTTTCCTTAAGAATTATGAGTTTTTTAGCTAGCTCTTTAAGCAAACCTCTGTGTATGGATACTCAAACATCTAATATGGAAAGAATTTACTATACAAAGATATTTGTGGATATCAAAAGGAATGTTTATCTACTTGATAGCTTATCAATAATAAAGCTCGGTAAAACAGGTGAACTATTTCAATATGAAATTAAGGTGTCTTATCCTTAGAGGCCTCACAACTCTATTAAGAATTGGATTCCTACTAGGAGAATTTTTAAAACTGGAAGACAAGAGGAGATTTGGAGCTAGATTCTAATGTAATGGACATTAAAGAGGATGTAGGTGTTCAACTAGTTGTTACTGAGAACAACATATTAATCATTGAAGCTTAGGGTGATTACCAAATGTTACTTCTGGTGTTAGTAAGGGGATGCATTATAGTATGTCATTTGAAAACACACCTCAAAATAGATAGTTGATAAGTAGGATTTTTTAAATACTGCACTAGACTAATATTCAGTTGAAGAAATACTGGATAGGGAAATTTTTTTGCTAGATCAGCAACCAAATCATGAATACACAAAAAATATGATGCCTATACAAAATGAAAACAATAGAACAAATGAGATAGTAGCAAATTATAAAGAGACCCCTTTTAATTATAGAAAAGGAAGATCAATTTGGAGAAATGTCAAACAAAAGGTGTTATCCTTTTAGATGACATTTCTGGTATGGAATACTAGAGGGTTAAATGACCCACTCAAATAGTCCATGGTGAAAGCAATGATTCTTGATAGGAAGCATGTTCTAGTAGGCCTCCTTGAGACAAAAATAAAATCCCCTCTTACTCAATTGAACTGATCTTTTTTGTTGTTAAATGGAAGACAATTACTAATCACTCTCATCATTACAATGTTCGTACTATTTGCCTTTTACAATTTATAATTCATTAAGGTGATAACTACTATCCTTAGTGACCAACTCATGCACTTACATTGTCAGATGAATGATAATAGTCCTACTTTTAAAGTAACCCTTATTTATGCCTCAAATTTTGCATTCTAGAGGGAGAAATTATAGACTGATTTATAACTTACTTAAAATAAATGCAAAATCCTTGGATAGGAGTTGCGGATTTTAACTACTTTTTGAGTTATAGTGAAGTTAAGGGTGGAGTGATAAGAGTAAATTACATTATGTTTTAGGGTATAGTTTGATACGTGTTTATCCGTTAATTAGATCATTTAGTATATGTTTAGGTTAGAATTGTGTTAGCTATTAATTATTTTTGTTTTAAGTGTTTTAAGGGTTAGTATAAGCTTTTGAGCTTATATATTATATTTTTAAAGTACCTTGACGCGTTTGCTAGTGTTTTAGGGTCAATATCAAAGAATAAACCAATTTTAGAAGACATTTAGGTTGAAACAACGGCCCATAAACTCCAGGAATGGCCTACGATTATGATAGTTGGCTCAGATGTGAGGGCAATGGTCATGGCCTGCATCGGGCAGATGCAAAAACACATGAACTTCACATTTTTGGGACTTTTTTGACCTTTTGGACCTGAAAAAGCCCTAGAGTTACCCAAAACATAAGAGACTATTTAAAGAACAACAAGAGAAGAAAGAAGGAGATTTTCATGTAGCCACTTTTAGAATCCCTAAGAGAGAAAGAGAAAGAGAAAGAGAAAGAGAGGAGGAAGAGGAAGAAGAAATGATCTCGACATGCTTCCCAGATCAGGATGTTTCCTGACACTACTACCTTCCCAAATCATGCATTCTAACTTTCTATTTCCTTTTCATTTCAATTTTATTCATTTATAAAGTTAGGTTAGATTGTATGATGATAGATAGTAAAGTGTTGATAATGTTCTAACTCTCCTTTGGGATTTCATTTTAATTTAATGATAATTTAGTCGATTGGGTTTATTAGATGAATGTCGTGATTTGATTGCATTATTACGTAATTCAGTAAAAACTAAGAGGGTGAACTAAATGAAAATTGATTAACTTGGATTAATGAGAGTTAGGTGATTTAAAAGAAACCATGACGAATCATATTGGTAATTGTAAGGAGATATCCAGTGTGATATTCCGACAGTTTATTAGAATGCTTCAAATGTAATTGGGGGGTTTTGGATAATTTGTGAATTGACATATTGCAAATTCCACAATCTGATTAAGGTTTACAATTTAGGGTTTAATGGTTATAACTCGAGATAGAGTAATCAACCCTAAGATCATCTAGAATCGACACCCATTAACACATAATCAACTAGGTTAGCATTTATGATAAGTAAAATCCCCTTTTCCATAGATTGATTTCTATTATGATTACATATTGTTCAATTGTTAATTCCTTTGTGTTTAATTTTTTATTTAAGTGGTTGAATTCAATTCTTGTGATTACCTTCCATTGCATTGTTTATTTTGAGTTTCATATTTTTTTAGCTTTAGATTTTAGGATTAGATTGGTCCTCTCCTTATAGGATCGACACCTCTTATATTACAATCACAACTCATGTGCTTACGGTTATAAAATTTAAATCTCAAACAACACGTTTATGGAGTAAGATACAACATGGATGTTATCAGGGAACTAACTTAATTACTTCTAAATTTGGTTGTTCAAAGGTTAACTAGAAGATTGTTTACCTAGTTAAACAAACAATAAGAAGATATACTAAGTAGAAAGAAACTAGGTCGAGCTATGGTGAACTAACCATGTTTATGCAAGTTCCCCCAATCATAAGCCTACTTTGGAGATAATGTTTTTCAAGATCGTTCATACATTTTCATCTGGAAAATGATTGAAGCTATCAAACTTAGATTTCCTTTCAAATTCCTCACCAATGTTACACAAATGAAAGGTTTTATGAAGATTATAAGTAGCTACTAAAGAGAAGGAGTGTAGGGGTACAAGGCATTTCAATTTATGTATAAGCTAAAATTTGTTAAATATGCAATCAAAAATTTTGCTAGATTGAAGAATCAAAGTCTTAGTGAAACGGATCCCTTTTCCCTTACCTTTTCACTATAGCTATAGAAGGAATCTCTAGACTAATCTCTAAGCTTATAGAGTGTAATGACATATTTCAATTTCATTACAATTGTAGGGGTATTAAACTATCTCATCTAATATATATGCTAATGATTTAATACTTCTTAGCAGTGGAGACAACCACTCCATTAGTATGTTATTAAAAATATTACATGTCTTTTCAGAATGGTCTAGAATCAATATGAATTTTGAGGAAAGTAGCTTATATATACCCTCACATGTTAGAAACAAAGAGTATATTAGTAATATGGTTGGCTTTGTATTACATTCCCCTCCTTTCAAACATCTATGAGTTTTAACTACAACCACTAAGGCTAAAATTTTAGATTTCATTCCTCTAATAGAGAAGATCAAACATAGAATAAATGCTTGGAAAAATTTGTTCCTATCCATCTAGATTGATTCTCATTACTTTAGATTTTAATAGTACATATGTCCATTGGTCTACACAGATGATTTTGCCTAAAAGAGTCAATACGGAAATAGATAGGGTCTTCAAAATTTATTTGTAGTTTGGAAAAATATAAACTTGTAAATAAGACAAAGTGAAAAAGTTAATATTGCGTTACCTAAGAAGCAAGGGGACTAGGTATCATTCTAATTTCACAAATGCAAAAGGTTATTTTATGCAAGAGGATTTAGAGACTCTTCACTGATAAAAAGGCACTATGGATTAAATGGGTTAGTAAATATCATTCTAAAGACCAAAATTTTTGGTAGATTAGAAACTCAAAGGAATTCTCATGGATTTTGAATTATATTCTCAAGTTGGCAGACTTAGTCTACCCATACATTAAACATCAGATCGGTGATGGTGAAGTGATACATGCTTAATTGATTAAACATCTATTCGATATGATTTAGTGATTAATGTTATAAAATGCTTAAGACATTCGCCTTAGTTCATATTTGGTTTTAGGGACAATTCAGAAGTGAAAAAGCTAAAATGAGTCAAAAGCACAATCTTTGAGTTGTCTTCTTGTAATTCACACTAACTTATCTTTATGGAATTAAAAAAAGAAGGATTAGAGCAAGAGAAGCAAGAAAATGTCAAAATTAATGAAAAAGGACTCATTATCATGCTGTGAGATAAGTCTAACGACCATGACAATTTAATCATATCCGTTAGAGTGTTGTCACACCCGTGGCATGCCTTGTCACACGCATGACACACACACTCACAGGCGTAACACACTAATTCATGTTGGTGACTTTTTTCCATCTTACCCAAAATCATACTTTTTAATATAAATGGACATGTTAAGGAGATATGGATTATCTAGAGAAGAGTTTTAGATTTGTGAGCTCTTGATTTTGAAAAGAAGAATCATAAAGCTCCATTCCTTTAGAGACCTATGGGGGTTTAACCTTCCCGATGTATGTTCAGAGGTCATATAAATGCCAAAGAAATTGGTTAAGCATTATCTCCATTGTGTTTGTTATTTGTTCTCTTTTAGGAATTGATTATGTTATCCTATGATTATTGTATAGGTATTGTGTTAAGAAGATCTTAATGCTTCTTAATGCATTCATTGGATTGTTTTAATATAAACCCATTGCTAGAATCTTCAATATAATCTATAATTGTTATGTTGAGATTTATCTGTGGTAACTAATGGTTTTAGATCATTAGGGATATAATTTGTAATTTTTGTGTTTTTAATTGGTTTCCAATCATTAGGGATAACATAACCTAGGTTAAATGACCAGAAGATATGTGGTTGTTTCCATGATTAATAAGTTTTCCTAACTCATGAAGTGATTATCCAATTAAATCCAGAGAGTTTATCCTAGGTTATTCGATGGTTAGGTTTAATTAAAGAGCGTCCCTTGATTAAACACAACCTAAGGAAAAACTGGGGTTAACAGAGCTTATTATTAACGTATAATTAATAGTTTTTAAGAGAGGTATAAAAAGAACAATTCAGTGAAGTATGTTTAATTGTGTGTAGCCAATATGGAACCGATGACTAGGTCCCCAACATATTCATCACTTTTCATCTGTTTTAGATAGTTTTCTTTAATTTGCTTTTGCTAGTTTAGTTTCATTTTATTTTCTTATTTAAAACCAAACCAAACTCCCCTATAACCTAAAGACCAATTATTTTTCATTTCGAACGTTTTACACACACTCTCTATAGGATCAACCTAGACTCATCACTGCTATAGTTTTAGGTTTATTATTTTGAGTAGTGTTATGATGTGCTAGGTCAACTTCAACGTCATTGTCCAGGAATATGATGCTTTAGTTTTTGTTCTTGATTTTAATTGGGGTTTTGTATATATTTGTTTATAATTAGTTTCTTTTCAGTTATTTCTTAATCTTTTCACTTTTTTCTTAGTGTTTATATGTAAAACAAATTTTAAAAAATCAATTACAGAGAAAGAAATAATGTTTCCTATAACTCATATTGCCAATCTTTTAACTAAGTTTGGACTGATTATAGGAACTTTAGTTATGGATGGGATAACCAACAAAATTATTTCCTTAATAGTTTGCAGGACACATAGCCATTCCTGAATAGACCAGATGTAACAAACCACTCTGATAGATCATATGCTTAAACACATCATTGATTATTCAAGAACATTCTCTATGAGAATTTCATGTTAAGACAATCAAAACAACTCATTATAAAAATTTCAAACGTCAAACACATCTTAAGCAAATCAATATTCATTTTGGCCCATTTCCTTTACAAACATGTCTAGTTATAAATGTCTTTGCATTTTAGAATTGACACATACATTATACAAAAGTTGAGATATACAATTTTTAATACAAAATAATTGAAGACATATGCAGGTACAATTGATCCCGACCACAAACTCCTGTCCAAATGCAGTAGATATACTCTAGTTGTTCTATCTAGATCTTCTCTGAAACTGAAAATCAATGTTGTAATTTTGATGAGTTTGTGAACTCTGTGAGTGAACCATTATCGATGTATTCACTCTAGTCAATTTCACGGAACTAAGTCATATCTCAATTCAGTAACTTTTACATACCATCCACTATTGCATATCACATCACTATTGTAGATCACATCACGTTTCATTATACCTTAACAAATACAATAAGTTATCATACTTTTATAAGCATATAAGATAAACTAACATTTCATATCATAACATGTCCTTCTTCACTATTCAATTGTATTTCAAACATTTCAATCATACACTTCAATTCATTCATATGCTACATATAAGGATGTATATGAAAATCCACTTCAATTCATTCATTTTTTTTAATGTGACCGAGCACCTATTAATTGTCCTGTATCTCTTATAGATACCGGGCTCATTCTAGATACTGTCTCATACCCATTGTGGATACCGGGCTTATTAATAACGGAGCCATTGGCTCTATGTGCATATTTTTTAGCTTTAAGCTCTTTTTTAAGACTGGCCATGCCGGTCACAACTCCTTTATATGATCATTCATTTCAACATAATGCTTCATTCCTTATGCTATATTTCATTTACTTTTCATTTTTGTGAGCATTTGTCAAATCTATCAATTCATCAAATCCAATTTGGCAATTCATTAGATCCAGTCCGACAATTGACATTCAATTTCTCACATTTTGTATTCATTCTAGCATTTCAAATCCATTGGTTCTCATATTTCATATTCACATGCAAAGTAATAGCACTTCAAATACAATCCCGAATATGGAACTACTCAGACCATCAATGTCTGGAATTAATGTAATCATATCAATAATAGTTCAATATCAAAAACTAAGCGTAAACAATTCAATTATAGTGAGTAAACATCTAGGTTAACTCACAGTACGCTCCAAATTAGCTATTGCCTTGATGATCTGACAATGTCTGGATGCTGACAGTCATTATTGTACATGTGTCTTCATACAATACACATATATTTCACACATCGTTAAATTGTCAATCATATGATTATTCAATAATTCATACACACATACACACACACCCATACATATATATTCATATATATATTCAATCATTCACACACACACACACACACACACACCCATACATATATATATATATATATATATATGTATGTATGTATAGGTTTGTGTGTGTGTGTGTGTGTGAATGATTGAATATATATATGAATATATATCTATGGGGTTGTGTGTGTGTGTGTGTGTGTGAATGATTGAATAATATATGCATAGGGGTGTGTGTGTGTGTGTGTGAATGATTGAAAATATATATATATATATATTATCATGTTTAAATGGATGCTCAATTGAATATCTAGGTATGTATCCTTATTCACAATTCTTAGTCATTCAAACACCATAGCTTGTATATAGCTAGATTCCAATTAGGTTAATACCTTAAGTGCACTTGACCATGCTCAATTCATTAACCATACATTCACTAACTCTTTTCTAGCATTATACATTATCACCCAATATCCCAATTTTGCTTCACTCATTCCTAATTCATTATTCATACCATTTGGATCATATTTGTATTCATAAGAACACTTTCATTCCTTTAACACTTATAAATTTCCAATTAGATACATTGATATTAAACAATCCTTTCATTAAGTTATAACCTCAATTAATAACGTAAACATGTCAAACACTTATCCAACTAATCCACCATCAAACTAGGTTCGTTTTAAGTCTCTATCAAGTCCAAAAGTACCTTAGTGAAGTACCTTATCCTTAGTTAATTCAATAATCAAACAAGACAACATTTTCTTCACTTCAAAGCATTCCCACGATTATGTATGGCCTTCTACGATCGTGAGATGGGTTATCCAAAAGTTCCAATCCATTTCCTTCATTTGTTTTTCCATATTTTATCATTTTTATAAATTCAAATCATCTTCTTGATAGACCATTAATTACACCTCAAATCTACCATAATTATACTCCAATTCTTCAGCAATATCATCTCCAATTCTAGGTTAAAATTATTCAATTAGTAGTTCCAAAATTATTGCATGTATCAAAAATCAAAACATAAATTATCATTGAAGCATCATTTTCTAGGACTCATCTCATCATCAAAATCATACATATTTCAGTCCAATTCAATCATCATTATCATTTTATTAAACCATGGCATAAAGATCACATTTTTGCTTGATAAACTGTAATTACACCTCAAAGCATCAAGTTAAACTAGCTCTCCATTCATGCAAGATTAACACAATTTCAAGTTGAAAATGAGTTAGTTTTCAGCAATAAGATTAAGACAACAATAAGTTAGTTCTTTGGTTTTTTAAGAAGGATAAAAATATGGATTTAGTGTAGTAATTTAGCTAGGATAAAATCAAACTATAGAGATATGTGTTAAGAGTAATTTCGGTGAAGAGACCAAATGAAGATAGCAAAACCATCTCTATAGAAACTTGGTTAATAAGGTGCTAGGTGTCACTATCTTTCAAAGACATATACCTTAAGGCATGTAAACCATTTGCCCACTTAATATGATGCCATTTGTCTCCTAATTATTGGTTCATTTGTCACTCAATAATTGATCCATTTCTCAATTAATTATTAGTCCATTTATTCTCATTTATGTATGCCAAATGATAAATGAGTGTCAAATGGATGATGAGTCAAGACAATAGCTAATCTGGAGCGTATTGTGAGTCAACCTAGATGTTCTCACTAGGATTGATTTATGTTTTTTTAAATTTCAATTATTGAAATTCTATTGATGTGAATGTGATAATAATTCCATATAATAATTGCCCGAGGAGTTTGAAATTTTGAATATATTGGGAGTGTTATGATTATATGTGAATATGAAAGAAATATGTGTTCTCAATAAATATGTTGAATGCCAGACTTAGGTACGATGAAAATCTGAAAAGTGAATATGTATACTAAATGAAAGTGATTTGCATATAATGTCAAATGATGCATCTCATTACATTGAAATGCATGATTAGATAAATGAAGTTTTGATTAGATTGGCCAATGAAAAAGAGCTTAAAGCTTAGAAAATATGTGTAAAGAGCCATAAGCTCATTAGTAAAATGAGTTCGGTATCTACAACAAATACGGGACTATTAAAAAGGTGCTCGGTTATAACAATTAACAATGAAGGTAGAGTCTCATGAGCAATTGCATATGCAATTTGATACATGTTATATGATTGATTGAAATGAATTGTATGGAGTGTCTTGAAATAGAAATGTGAAATAGTGTACACAATGTTATTTGTTGAAATATGAAGAAATGTGAAGAGATGTTTAATACATGATATAACTTATCACTAAATTAAATGTGAATTATGAATTGTTCTTTGTTTGGTATGAGTGAGCACATCAAGGATGGTTAGCTCACTGAGTTCACAGAACTCATCAATATTGGAACATTGTCTTTTAGGTTTAAGGGGTATCTAGTTAGACTAATTGAGTATAGCCACTGTAATCGGACAGGAGTTAGTGGTCGGGGTCAGTTGTAGCTGCAAATGTTTTAGTGATGATTGTATTTGACTTATATTTGTGACTAGAGATGTTTATAAATAAAATGGACCAAAAATGATTTTTAGATTACTTAGATATGTTTGATGTTTGAAAAATTTTGCAATGAGTTAACTGATTGTCTTAATATGCCATCCTCGTAGAGTATGTTCTTGAATATTCATCAGTATATTTGGGTATATCCTCTATAGGGTGGTGCGTTACAGTTTTTAGTATCACCACATTGCCATAAAGTATATACACGACCATCCAGTGGTTGGGGTCAGTTGTAGCTGCTAATGTTTCAGTGATGACTGTTGTTCACTCAAGGTTACTAACCTACGTGTCGTAATGCTAGTCAAAATAAAATAACTATACTACTACTGTAGTAGTGCTAAGTCTAAGTCAATCCTACGGGGAGTGTTTGGTTAGCTTATGAAATGAAATTAATTGATGTTTAGGAAAAGTGGGGGTTTTGGATTTTGAAATAAAAAAATGAAAACCAATAAAAACAAGTTAAAGAAAATATGAGAAAAATGGTAAAATTGGAGAATTTTGTAGGGATCCAGTTCTTTAGTTCAATCTTGTCCTACACCTAATTAAGCATAATTCAATGATTTGTTGTTCTTAAACCTCTTCTAAAAAGTATTAATCATAGGTTAATAATTAACCTAAGTTTTCCTTTAAGTTTTGTTTAATTAAGATATGATTATTAATTAAACCTAATCCGGAGTAACCTAGGATTCAATCTCTAGATTTAATTAGGTATTAGCATTACGAATTAGGAAAATCGAGAAATCAAGGCAAAAACCACATATGATGCATCATTTAACCTAAGACAAGTTATCCCTAACCATTACAAATCATTAGTAGCTACACATGAATTTCAACATAACAATTACAGATTATATCGAAATTCTAGCAATAGGTATGCAATCAAACAATTCAATGAATGTATTAAAATCATCCTTTCACAATACCCAATCCACTAAATATAGGATAACATAATCAATTTCTAATGAGAGAAAGAAACAACAAAAATTGAAAAATGCACTTAACCTAAGTCATCGGCGTTGATGTCACCTCTGAATTGGCATTGGGATATTACCCCTTCATGGGTCTCTGTCGAAAAATTATTTTAACTTGTATTAATAACCCTACTGAATACCCCTTTGCTCTCTTCTTAATGTTGCGACCTTCTTCTCCTATCTACTGTTCGTGATTTTGACAATTAAACTCCCCTCTTTTTTGTCCATGCTCACTGCCACAACACTCCTTTTTTCCAAGACATGCCGCCTTTATCAACTCTCTACTCTGGCGTCTCCATTGTTTGTTTTATGGGACAAATAGAGGAACCCATTCTTGGTCCACACACACTGTTCATAAGCCCATTTTTCTTCCTTGCCAAAACATCAAAGTTGCCAAGCGTCTCCTGCTATTGTGCATTAAATGCACATCTGCGATAAATGCAGACAATAATGATGCGTTCAACACAGACTCTGCTGTGCTACCATGTTAAACGCTTGCGTTTAACTCTTTTAAAAGCTTTCTTACATTGCTACGTCTTTTAGATAAGGAAGTGTTGCCATTTAACTTCTGCTGGTATTTTGCTTCCACTTTGTTGTCATGCTTTTAACTTTATATTTGTATTCCATCATTAAATATGCATGTAAAATTAATAGGAAAACAAAAGGACCAATTAAACACAAAAAATAGGAATGAATTTAAATAAAATAACATACAAAAATATAGCCAATTTCATTTATATTAGTTACACACGCTAAGTTTTACTATTTATAACCTTGGTAAATTCTGCAACTGCATAGGCGTTCATATAATACCTAAGGTGTCGATCCCACAAGGAAGGTAACTAGTCCTAAACTACAATAATTTTAAACAAATAACTAATGCAGAAATTAAATCAATCAATAATCAAATATGAGAATTTAAAGTTCAGAAAGTCACAAAATAGCAAACTCATATAGACAATATGAAATCAACCTAGAAATAACTAAGTAAGAAAAAGGGGGATTTGTTCGAAACTAAAGAAAATTTAACCAATTATGTAATTTTTGAATTAACGGGTCTAGACAATCCTAGGGTAAATTACTCTCTCTTGAGTTACAATTCTTAACCTTAATTGATGATCTGTAATTTAAATTATGGAATCGCGATCTCTTGATTCGCAATTGACCAAAAAACTAATTAGTTCTAAGTTCTTTATTAACCTACTGGGAATCTATGCTCAATCTCTCGTTACACCACTCTATCGGTTTGTTTTAATTCTCTACCTATCGATTCACCTAATTCTCATTAGCCCAAATCGATGATTTTTACTTAGCTCACCCTTTTAGTTTATTTCCAAGTTATAAATAACAAAATTTGAATCACAATTAAATCGAAAGAAAACACAATTGAATAAACTTTATTAATCCAAAGAATAAAAAACCAGAAAGTGAGTGTAGACAGTAAATCAACACTCAATAACAATATTTCAAATGAATATCCCAATTTTATACATCAATAAAATCAAAATAAAAATAAGCAATGCAGTCAGAGCGGATCTTGGAGGCATTGACTGCAGGAAGCCGCTTGTTTTGGGAAGTACGTTACGTCAAACTTATCTCCATGCCTCTCTTCCTTTGTCTCCTTTCTTAGTATCTTGATCTCTCTCTAGGTTTCTCTAGGATTTCTTTTACCCAATAACACTCTTTTGCACGACTCTCTAGGCTCTCCAAAGACTATTGGTGGCTATCACATCATGCTCTATTTATTCTATGGAAGCCCTAGGTCAAAGTTGGGGTCAAAATGGTCCAAAAACTCTTACGAAAACTTAAGTTTTCATGTCAGCCTAATGCAAGGCACAATCGTGGCCAGCACTAACCTTTCTGTGATGATCATGGCTTAATGTGCATGATCGTGGCCTATCTTTTTGGCCTAAAACTCCTCGAATCTTCACTGTTCTTCCCTGTTTAGCCTACAATGCTAGCATACACATCAAGGTACCTACAAAATATAACAATTAAGCTTAAAGACTTAAACTAACCCATAAAAACACTTAAGCATACAAATTAACAAATTAAACCCTAAAACATCATGTAAAGCATAACTATCAATTGTATTTGAATTGAATTTGTCAAATGTTGTAAAATGAATGTGTAAATTATAAAGTGTAATAACATTATGACTAGAGATGTTTGTAAATAAAATGGAATAAAAATGATTATTGGTTTACTTAAGGTGTGTTTGATGCTTGAAAAATTTTACATTGAGTTGACTGATTATCTTATTATGTCATCCTCGTAGGTTATGTTCTCAAATATTTGTCAGTATATTTGATTATATGCTCTATAGGGTGGTACAATTTTTGGTATCACCCCACTACCATAGAGTATATACCCGAACATCCAGAGGATGTTCAAGAACATAACCTATAAGAATGGCATGTTAGAACAATCACAATCACTTCGTATGGCAACATAAATAAGTCTCAAATATATTAAAGATCTTTTCCTCATTCCATTTATGAAACATAATTTACAATGTCGGTTTACACTATATATTCCATATATACACTGTATAAATGCATATGAGAATCTAATGCTCTTTACAACATATTCTCTATAGAATGAGAAACTAAACAAAAACATTATATCTATCTCCTCAGTCTTAGTTGACTAGACCTTTGAATCATTTCATGAGTCTAAAATGCAAGTACAATACTTCTTCTAGAATGTCTTAGAAACTAGTTCTCCTCTTTCATACCTGAAAATCAATGTTGCAATTTTGATAATTTTTGCATACTTAGTGAGTGAACTGTCATCGATGTGCTCACTCATATCGGAACACAACATCTCAGATACAAATGAAATTCACAGCATATCTCATCTCAACATTTCATCATCAATTTCAAAAATTTCATATAATCTTTTCACAATAAGTCAATCCTTATTCTTATTCAATCATATTATCACATGTACAAATGCATGGCATATCATCATATCAATATAATTCAACAATTGTACACAATCATTCATATAGTACGTTTGAAAATATAATTGCAAATGCATATGCATATGTGACTCCACATTCATTTTTAATTTGTTATGACAGAGTGCCTATTTACTGTATCGTACCCCTTGTGGATATCAGGTTCATTGATCATTAAGCCTGTGGTTCTTTATGCACATTTTCTGAGTGTTAAGCTCTTTTCAAACTAGCCACTCCAGTCATAACCCGTTTATCTGATCATGCATATCATATAATGAAATGCATGAATTCACATATAATACTTTCAATAATTTTCATTCATTTTAGACACAATTATTATTCATATTCATAGGATATAAATTCGGCATTTAACTTTTCGTTAAGAATACACTTTCTATATTCACATTTAATTAAGAAACACTCCTAATACATTCCCAAATATCAAACTCCTTAGACCAATCAATGTCTAGAATTATTACAACCACATTTATAATAGTTCAATAACTGAAGTTTAAACAAAACAAACCAATCTTAGTGAAAAACATCTAGGTGACTCACAATACACTCTAGATTAGCTACTTTTTGGATGATTTGATAATGTCTAGATGTTGGCATTCAACTTATGCATCTAAAATCATATAATACACAAATATTTCACATTACTAAGGCAATCAATCAAATACATATTCAATTATGCACATATATGCATATGTCATGTTGAATGCATGCTCAATGACATTCTTGGGTATGTATCCTTAATCATAAGTCTTGATCATTCATACATTATAGATTGTTCACATCTAGTTTGTAATTAAATTAATAACTTAAATACACTTGATCAAGCTTAATTCATCAATCATACATTCACTAATTCTTTCTTAGTATTAAACATAATCACACAATATCCCACTTCTTGTTCATTCATTCCTAATACATTATTTATATGCTTTGGAACACATTTGCATTCCTAAGGACATCTAACAAACAATCTTTTCCTTAATTTATAACATCAATTATCAATCAAAATTTATCAAACATTTAACCAACTAATCCAACATCATATTAGGTTAATTTTAAGCCCCAATCAAGTTCATATATACCATAGTAAAGTACCTTATACTTAATTGGTTCAAGAATTACAAAAAAGAACTTTTTTTCACTTCACAATTCCCACAATTGTGTATGGCTTCCCACAATTGTGGGATGGGTTATCCAAAGGTTCCCATCCATTACCTTCATTAGTTTTCCTTATTTTGTCATCTTTCAACCAAATTCAAAACATCTTCTTCATAGTCCATCAATTATAGCTCAATTAGACCTGAATTATACTCCAATTCCTCATCAATGTCATCTCCAATTCCTACTCAAAATTGTTCAATTGACAGCTCACAAATCATGGTCTTTCATGTATTAAAAATCAAAATAGAAAACTACCATTCTTAAACATGCTTATAGTACTAGTTCTTTCTCAATTCAAGAACATTATATTAACATATTTCTTTAGTATAAACTTACCTTCCTTATACTTCAAACTCTAGTCCAATTCATATATCTAATGAACTATATAATCCATGATTTTTACTCACCAATAACAAGCGAAAAACATCCAAGTTTATACAATATATTATAGCACATATCATTACCAACACCATATACATTTCATTCCAACTCAATCATCATTCTCATTCTATTAAACATGACATGAGAATCAGATTTCTACTTATTAGGTTTCTAATTTCAGCTCAAAACACCAAGGTAATCTATCCCTCCAAGCAAGCCAGATCAACAGAATTCCAAGGTGAAAATGAGCTAGTTTTCGATAGTAAGATGAAGCTATCAACAAGCTGGTTTTCTTGGCTATTTTGTGAAGGATTAAAGTAGGTTTAATGTAATAATTTTAACTACGGTTAAATCAAAATGAAGAGAAAAGGTAGGAACAATTTCGGTGGTGAGAAGTGAGGAAGACAGTAGAAATGTTTCCTGCATTAGCTTAGCTTAATCAAGATGCTAGGTGTCATCCTTTTCCAATGACATTTGTCTTAATGCATGTAAGCCATATATCTACTTAATATGCTGCGATTTATCTCCTAATTATTGGTCCACCTATCACATAATAATTGGTCCATTTTTTATTTAATTACTATTCCATTTGTCACTAATTTAACTATGCCAAATGTCACTCAATTATAGGCTGAGTAACCCTAATTTTTCATGTATCAATTTATTTTTCCACCTGGCATTTTTCCTAATCCAAATGTACATCTTAAATCATCATTCTCCCAATTAATCATAATTAATTCCAAAATACTAATTGTAATTCAATCAAACAAAAATTCAAGACATAACAATTCACATCATGTTCATTTTAAATCTTTTATACCATTGAACATGTCAACTGAGTGCTTATACAATATTTCCAATGTGTATAAAAATCAAATTCGTGTGTGTGCTCATGGTATGCATGTCAATGTAATACACTCTCATAATTTCTCAACACTATTTCTCACATATCATGGACTCTCACATGAGCTTCCTCTTCCACTCAATCTTTTTGGGCTTTAAGTTTTAATAAATACTATCTTGTCTAGATGCAATTTGTTATCCATCCTATATTGTTTCATTATATATCTCATACATCATGAATGCATGGCAAAGCCTAGGGTTGGCAACTTTCTAAATGACATGCAATCACATCAAATTTGCTTTCATTTATCCACTCATCACATAAACTCATAAGCCACTTTTCATTGTCCATCCTAGAAACATAAATAAAATTACAGGGCTTTTAAGCCCAACAATTTCTTCTTGGACTTGGAACTTCCACTTTGAACTCTTCACTTACATGACCCAACCCACTATGTAAAAATTGTATAACGACTTTTCTTTTACAACAAAGTTTTGACTTTCATTTAAAAAAATTTCACTTTGAAAACAAAAATTCCAACACTACTTTTTCATGAGAACCGAAATTTATCCATATGAAAAAAAGAACTTGTTTTTAATCAAAACCGAAACTTATTGTGACATAAAACCGAAAATTTGTAAACACAAAAATCCAACAATTTGTTAATAACCAAAAATTTGCCAATACAATTTTAGCAAAACCGAAAACTTACTTCTTCATTTCTTCATCCATGGCTTCTTTACCTTCATCATTACATGATTTTGTACATTACATAATCAAAGAAAACAAAAAGATGAAATCAAGGAGGAAACATGACGATGATAGGCCACCCTCCTTGTTACAACCAAATGAACAAAACTTACAAGGTAACTTTGGAATCTATGGACAACCAAAAGAGAAAAAAATACACTATATATATTTCTATCACATAAAAATATGCAACATAAAAAAATGATTCCCAACCCATGCATCATATATAGGAACTGAAATCATGCATAACCAAAATGGCTCTAATATAAACCATGCACAATTTAGATAAAACGGTAGATTTCAAAACCTTTTAGAAATCAAAATTGCAGCGGAAGCAACATATCTAAATTAAAATGTATAGCCACATATGATACGGTATAAGAATAATAAACATAAGAACAAGGTGGTAGAAATTATATTACCAACTCCTTCACTACAGCTTTAACTCCTCTCCGTGCTATCCTATCCTCGACAATGTATCCTCTCCTAGGAGATATATCCTCTTCTCATTATTGTATCCTCTTCTTGATATTGTATCTTCCACCAATTCGATCTACTACTTGTTCTTCTTGGACAACTTGGTCAAGAAGATCCTTTCGTGGGAAAGGAAAAGAAAACATGAAGAGATTTTTTCCTTAGAAGAAAGAAGCCAATTTTTGAGACACTTCTCATGCAATTTTCATCTATACCATGCAAGATAGGAGAGAGAGAGTCAAAAATGCAAGAACACCTTCTTACACCTTCTTAATTTCGGTTTTCATCAAAAGAAAGAAGTGATTTGCATCAAATGCATCACTTCTTTTTTTAATCATTCAAAAAGAAGTCAATAAATGAGACTCTTCTCATTTGTCTTTAAGATGGCTATATGAAAGGACAATTAACCTAAATGAGACATATCAATTTCGGTTTTGTGATGAAAGAAGGAAGATGGTCCATCATAATGCACCTTTTTCTTATTTAGTCTAATGAATGCTAGTAGGTTAGATGCTATCATTAAAAGACCACCATTAAACCATTTAATGATAAAGTCATTACTCCATTTTATGATAATAAAACATGTTAAAACCATCTTTAATATAGCAAATCAATACTAAATGTGCAGCTGCATATTTAGTCCTTTAAAAACAAAACTTTGCCTCCATTTATCTTAAATAACTTTGTTTTAATTTAATTAATCTAATTAAACCAAAGCCTAGCCCAATTCTAAATGTTTAATTGGGCTTCTAATTAATAATGAATTAGTATAAGCCCAACATTCAATCATAGGCTTTAAAATCTATATTTGTATTTCTTACTTTACTTGATAACCATCCTAGAAGCCAAGTGGGGAATCTTATTAGACTTTGATAATTCAGGCTCCAATAAGCTAAGAATTAATTTAATCTCATTACAATTAATTATAGCTTATTAATTAACTGTGATTCCATTAAAGACAATTAGTTGAACTCTTGAATTATTAAATATTATGAGAGCGCATATTTCAAATAAGATGTCCAATTGCAAACCCTATTATAAACCTTATTATAGCCATTTGCAGAATAAAGGGTGAAATTACTATTTTGCCCTTATATTGGTTTTTCCTTCTATATATCCTATTTTACTCTATATGGTCATTAATACACAAGATCTCATCTTGGTGTTAAGACTTGATCGATAGCTAGTCCATCAAACTACTGGTGCCAGTTTAATCACCAATTTCTATAAAACATCTAGAAGTGATGATATCACTATAAACTCATTATTTGAGTGAATGTTCCCTAACACATTTTTCTATTAATAATTCCAACATGCAGACACTGGATTAATACTCTGCAAAAATCCATCCTAATCACATCAAGAATTATAATGAAACAAATATGAGTTCACCACTCATCAAGATTGTGGTCTATAATAAACGAATGCTCAAGTTGTATGTTTTAAGGTTAAAGTAACAGCCCGCTTTATTCTTAAAGCATACTTGATTCCAGACTTATGTAATAGTATCATTATCAATAGTCGAATACTATCATAATATGAAACTCATCAT
This sequence comes from Erythroxylum suave, assembly GCA_027563595.1. Classification (NCBI taxonomy): domain Eukaryota; kingdom Viridiplantae; phylum Streptophyta; class Magnoliopsida; order Malpighiales; family Erythroxylaceae; genus Erythroxylum; species Erythroxylum suave. The sequence goes on along the minus strand of JAOSBN010000008.1, from coordinate 20,391,694 downwards.
TCCTACGAAGTAAACTCCTTTACTTACATGGAGATAAATCGCAACACTACAGTCTAAACCGTAATCAAGCGACCAACTTGATTATTCAACTGTGAATCCATTCTTTTAGATTCTTATATATACATGTTTCCTGTACATCTCTGTGCATATGTATATTACTTATGAAGGAATCTCGGTACCTTATGACTAGATATATAATGCTTATAAAAACCAAACTCTTTTATTTTTATTAATAATAAATATTTTCATTACAAAACTATAACTGGAAGAAATTTAAGTTATAAGTAAATACACTTGCTTTCCAGGCATTATATTTACATAACTCTAACAATCTCCCACTTACCCTAAAGTAAGTTTGACATATCCCTCATTCCCGTCCCTGCTAGATAACCCTCAAAACTGTTTTGAGATAATGTCTTTGTGAACGAGTTAGCAAGGTTTTGCTCTAGGGGAATCTTTACAACATTCACCTCTCCACATTGTATTATCTCCCTTATGAGATGATACTTTCACTCAATGTGTTTAGTAGCTTTATGGTTTCAAGATTCTTTAGAATTAGCCACTACCCCACTATTATCACAATAAAGTGTAATGGCTTTTTCTGCCTTTAAAACTACCTCCAAATCATTTAGGAACTTACGGAGCCAAACTGCTTCCTTTGCTGCTTCACAAGTAGTAACATACTCAGCCTCCATAGTTAAATAAGAAATACAAGACTGCTTGATACTCCTCCAAACTATGGCTCCACCTCCTAAAATAAATATAAAGCCAAAAGTTGATTTCCTTGAATCAACATCTAATTGGAAATAAAAATCTATATATCCTGTCGGAATAAGATTATTTCCCATGTAAACAAGCATTAAGTTGTTCATCCTACAAAGATACTTCAGTATACACTTAACTACAGTCCAACGCTCCATTCCTGGATTGGACTGAAATTTTCTTACCAGTCCTACAATGTAATAGATATCCGGTCTAATGTAAAGCATTGCATACATTAAACTTCCAACTACCGAAGCATATGGAACGTTATGCATGCTTTAGACCTCCTCTTGTGTCTTAGGTGCTTGCTCCTTTGAAAGTTTGATTCCATGTCTAGTAGGTATGAAACCCCTCTTGGAATCTTGCATGGCAAACTTATTAAGCATGTTCTCAGTGTAAATTAGTTGAGATAAAGCTATCAACTTGTTCTTACGATCCCTTACAAGTTTGATCACTAGAACATAGGTATCCTATCCTAAATCTTTCATTGAAAACTATTTGTTAAACTATCCCTTAATCTTAGATAACATTCCTACATCATACCCAAGGAGTAGAATGTCATCAACATATAGAATTAGAAAAATAACCTTTCCTTCTTATATCTTTTTATAGACACAAGGCTCATCTAGGTTTTGTATAAACCCATAGGATTTGATAGACTTATCAAACCTAATGTTCCAAGACCCAGATGCTTACTTATGTCCAAAAATGGATCTTTGCAACTTGTATACCTTATGTTCATTACCTGGCTCAACAAAACCTTCTTGTTTGGCTATAAATGGTCTCCTCAAGATCCCCATTAAGAAATGCAGTCTTGAAGTCCATTTTCCATATTTCATAATCAAAATAGGTTGTTATGGCCAAAAGAATCCTAATGGACCTAAGTATGGTAACTGGAGAAAAAGACTCCTCATGGTCTATACCCTATTTTTGAGCATTGCCTTTAGCTACCAATCTAGCTTTAAAGGTCTCTTCCTTTCCATCTGATCCTCTTTTCCTTTTATAAATCCATTTACACACTATGGCTTTTATACCTGGTGGTAGATCTACAAGGATCTAGACCTCATTAGTGTACTAGAATCTATTTTTGATTTCATCTCCTTGAGCCATTTTTCTACATCAATATCATTAATAGCCTAAGTATATGTAATGGGATTCGTTTCTTCTTGGTCTAAGATGGCAATTAAGCCTTCTCCTAAACCTAGATACCTACTTGGCTATCTTATAACCCTCCTACTACGTCTAGGCACTACTTGATGTTCAGGTTGCACTTCTAATTCAACTCTTGAATCCATTTTGACATCTTGTTCTGTTATATCCATATCAACTCTTGAATTGGATGAAATAGATAACTCCTTTAATAATACTTCACTTCTTCCTTTATGATTTCTCAAAAATTATTTCTCTAAAAAGGTCGCATTTATCGACATAAATACCTTCGTATCTTGAGGACTATAAAAATAGTACCCTCGAGCACCAGTAGGATCCCTACAAACAAACATACTTCTGACTTTAATTCCATCTTCGTGGATTCAGGCCTTAGAATATGGGTTAGGCAACCCCAAGTCCTCAAGTGCCGCAATGAAGGCACTCGACCAGTCCACAACTCCCTAGGTGTTTTAGGCACCTATTTGGATGGAGCAAAGTTGAGAAGATATGTTGTTGTTTATATGGCATATCCCCATAACGATTCTAGAAGGCTAGCATAGGACATCATCGATCTTACCATTTCCAATAGAGTCATATTCCTCCTCTCAGCTACACCACTCTATTAAGGTGTTTGAGAAGCTGACAAGTTGGAAACAATTCCATTGTAAATTAAACATTGCTGGAAATCTCCAGATAAGTACTCGCTACCTCGATCTGATCAAAGTTATTTTAATGGCTTTCCAAGCTGCTTCTTAGCTTCAGTTTTGAATTCTTTGATCTTTTCAAAGGATTCACTCTTTTTACACATCAAATACAAATAACCATGTCTTGAGTAATCATCTGTAAAGGTTATAAAGTATTCATAACCTCTTCTAGCTTGTACGTTTATAGGCTCACACACATCTGTATGTACCAGGTCCAATGTAGATTCAGATCTATTTCCTTTAAAAGGATATGAGGCCTTGGTCATTTTTCCTTAAATACAAGATTCACAATTGGGTAATAGATCATTATTTAAGCCTATAAGGATCTCATCCTTCACTAACCTATCAAGTCTTTTTTGATTGATATGACCCATTCTTAAGTGCCACAGATATTTTGAATTAATGTTAGAGACATTGGATTGTCTTGGTTTTATCAATTCTATGGTGTTTAGTGAGCCTGTCATAGGTTCTATAAAGAACAATCCCTGTTTAATTGTTACATTACAAATAAAATCCTTATTCTCATATACTGAAACAATATTTTAAAAATATAAGGAATAATCAGACTTTATTAAACAAAAAACAAAAATCATGTTCCTTACAATCATTGGCATAAACAAAAAACAAAAATCATGTTTCTTACAATCATTGGCATAAACAAAAAACAAAAATCATGTTCCTTACAATCATTGGCATGTAATAAGCATCCTCCAAATATAACATATGACCAATAGGAAAGTCCAAAATAACTACTCCCACTGCTTCTGCTGAAACATAGGATCCATCTACTATCTTGACTTCAAACTGACCTTTAGATAGTCTTTTCCTTTGTTAGAACCCCTGTAAAGAATTGCAAACATGGGTAATGGCTCCTGAATCTAATATCTAAGAATCAAATAAATCTACCACATTTCTAGTTCCTAACAAACTTAGGAAACCCATACTTTGTTTGCTTTTGAGGGACTCAAGGTAGACTAGACAGTTTCTTTCCCAGTGGCCTATCTCATCACAGTGGAATCATTTTCCCTTGATGTTATCTTTTTCCCTTTTTTATGGGTTAAGCCTTGACCCCTATTAGGGCCTTCCTTTTCATTGGACCCTTCTTATTTTGCTTGCCCTTACCCTTGAGCTTAGAAGAAGATGCTACATTAGCTTCTAGCCCATAAGCTTTGATATTCAATATCTCCTCTATGCTCTGGAGGGTATTCATCAACTCACTCACAGATTAATCCTTACTATTGAGTTCATAGTCCAACTTAAATTGTTGAAGAGAAGAGTTTAAGCTATTGATGATCATAATCATTTGCGTGTCCGAATCCATATCCGCCCCTAGCATCTCAGCCTCAGTGACCGTAAAGATTACCTTAAGCATATAATCCTATACCTGTTCACCAGGTTTCTGTCTGAGATTGTGAAAGGTTTGGATAGCTTTCACTCTTGCAGACCTGGTCCTTATTCCAAACATCTCATATAGGTGATGAACCATTTCACTAGTAGTTTTCATACAAGTAATTTGCTTTTGTAACATGTCGTTGACAGAAGCTAGAATATAACACTCAGTAGTCTTATCAACATTCTGCCATCATTCATATTGTTGGACGTACTCAGCTCAGGAGTTGAATTTTCACCCAGAGTTGCAGGCTCATTTTCGGTTAATACCCATGAAATTCATTCATATGGAAGAACAATGTCTAGGTTACGTCTCTATTCATTAAAATTCTCTCCGTTTTCTAATTTGTTATTTGTCAATAGCAAAGTAAGTGGATTCATTTTGTGGTGATTATGTCTGAAAATATAAATAATTAAAACATGAGCATACTAGCCAATAAT
>JAOSBN010000008.1:20365921-20387149 GCA_027563595.1 Erythroxylum suave | reverse complement strand
ATATTAAATGAATATGCAATGCACATGTGACTCACTTTCATTTATTACTTTGTTGTGATCGAGTGCCTATAACTGTCTCATATCCATTGTGGACACTGGGCTCATTGATAACTGTCCCTTATCTACTAGGGATAAAGGGCTCATTTTACATAGTGAGCCTTTGGCTCTTATACACTTTCTAAGTTTTAAGCTCTTTTTCGCAATATGAGCTTTAATCTCTTTTTCCCATTCTGAGCTTTGAGCTCTTTTTCGATGGCTACTCCAGTCACAACTGCCTTTATGTTATTATGCATTCATATAATGAAATGCATCAGTCACATATGATCAATCAGTTACTTTATTTCACTTTTCACATTCACTTTCACATGTCATTGGACCTTGGTCTGGCATTCAACACTTATGTTGAGAATTCACTTATTTCTTCTCATTCACATACAAGTAGCGCTTCAATATCACATTTATGCATCAAGTCTCGGACCTTCATTGTCCGGCATCAACATAAGCAAATCACATCCATATCAATTACATTCACCTTGCATAATAATCATAGCCATAGTCATCCATTGCAAATCAGACCATCTAGGTCGACTCACAATGCTCTTCACATTAGCAATTGCTTCCCAGATGTGGAAACGTCTAAATGTTTTAGACATTTATCCTGCACATCCAAATTATGAAATACACACGTTGCACACACATTAATAATTGCACTATTATAAGCATTCATTTATGCACAAATGTGGATATGGACTATGTACAATGCATGCTTAATCACAATTCCAGGTATATTATCAAATTTCACATTTTATCCACATTCCATTTTTAGCATTATTGGCTCTCACAGTATCCAATCCTCACTAGTTTTTATTCAGTACCCATTACTCATTTCCTTTGAATCACAATTACAGTCACATAACCCTCTACATTTCCATTATACACATTTCTTTGGTGCTTTAATACTAACAATTCATTTACTAATATTATTCTAACATTATATAATCATACAATATCTAAACCCTCATTCTTTCTTAGAAATTCTCTAAAATTCCAGACCTTCGGGTTTATGTTTCTCGTTCATTCTGACAAAGAAAGTGAAGTAATTTGGCATCTAGAAGGTTGTTCCCCATTGCCTTAATTTTCTAATGACACCAAAATCATTTAGTTCAGTATCCTATGAGTTATGGTCACAATACCACAAACTATGTATAATTGAACTTTTGGCTAGTTCATGATCATACCCTCAAATTATACAACTCATAACTTTCAACTCAGATATACAAAAATAACAAACTTAACCCCAATTTAAAGATAAGAGAATGTACTACAACTTTTGTGAAGATACCTTTGTCTGATTCAGTCTATATCCATTCAGTTTTTATGATAACATCAAGACATAATTTCTGTTTCGGGTAGTACTACAACCTCAATTAAGACTCAATTTCACACCAGATTTTTAAAGTCTTAGATACAGATATAAATTTAGTTTTTTTCAAGAAAGTTGTACAATTATGTCTCTACTTTAATTTGAATCAAGAATCACCTCATTTGGACATATATAGTTCAAGATATCATCAAAATACCAACACATGTTCAATAAAAAAACCACCTGCATAACAACCCTCGGGTCGCGATCCCGACTGCCATAAATCACCAGCAATGTCATGATCGTGACTTCCGCATTCAACTAGCAGAGTTGCCACCATGACGCATTGCGATCGCGAACTACTTCTGAGCCACTACACTCCTTCTTTCTTTAATTTTTATCCAAATTTCACTTCCATTTTAAGCCTCGAAAATGAGGTTTTTAGGCAAAGTCTTCTTCTAAACAATTGTTCATCTATGTAAGTTTATAAAGAAGCTAAGTTCATATAGTTTGGTTAAGGATTCAGAAAGTTATAAACAATTTACCACATACCGTTCAGAAACAGAGACATAATCCGAAATTCAAATTCAAGACAAATTTCAAAACTCTTAGAGATAGAATTCAAACTCGATTTCTTCATGACAATTGTAGCCATTCATATCTAGATTAATATAAATCAACAATCATCCTATTTGTATATCAGTAGGTCAAGATATGTCTAAAATATAGATGCATGTTCTGTAGAAACACTACATCTAACACATTTCCAGCACACTTCATCATCAATTTCATCCTAATTCATCTCTTTTGATTAGTCTATCACCTCTAACTTATATCATCATCATCTCCTCTTCATTTATACCCCAATTACAGTTCAATATCCTCTATACAAAATTCAAAATCCATGCTTGATCATACACACCAAAAAAAACGCATCATATACACATTCATCATAATGACCTTTCTATCTCAAAAAAAATCATCTCAACAACAACAACTATCAATTATCAACAAATCACCACTCTTCTAACCCCTTTTTTTTCTTATCATGCTAGCTCTAAATCATCATCAATACCAAACAAGGCAGAATTTCATTCAATCACTCATCATAATCATTAAGTCATGAATAATGTTAGCTCACTAAATTCAATTGTTATGACAAAAATCTCTTTATAAATCAAACACCCACGAAATTACCTAAGGAATTTCATTTTCAAAACAAAACCTCAAACTACTCATCATAATGTCCCATTTTCACTAACCTATGAAGATTAAAGCATCACTTACTTGATTGACCCAAGGTTTCTTCAAAGCTCCTTCAACATCCATGAAAATCAACTTTCAAGGTGAAAAGGGTTGGGTCTTTTAGCAACTAGAACAAGATAGTTAGATAGTTAAGTGGCTAGCAACAAAAGAAAGCAAGGTTCCATTTGATGCTTGGAGAAGAGAGTGTCATGAGTGAAGAAGAGAGAAGATGAAGAAAAATGAAAAAGAAGGAGAAATGAAGCATATGTCGTGAATGGTCAAGTGAAAGACCATGAAATAATCTTTAATTTGGTAAAAAGAAATAGTAAGTTGTGAGTGGTAGTGACAATTGTCACTTTCCTATGGTCCCACTTTTTGTCCTTAAATCTATTAGTCTATTTATCTACAATTTTCAACCTAATTTTCTCCCAAGTTTTCAATGACACTTGTCATTAAATCCTAATGTCACTAATCAATAATTTATGCAGTCATTTGACATTTATTTCTACTATCATTTAATAACTTTCTTGTCACTTGGCATTTTTCCTAGTCCAAAAATTACTCATAATTCTAAGAAATTCTCAAATTTCTCCAAAAATTATAAATCGATAATTTAATTCACTGAATCAATTTCAAAACAAAATATTCACTATCCACCTCATAATCACATTAAATCAATCATTTATATCCAGAAAATGTCAACTAAGTGCATTAACAAATTATTGTAATGTGTGAAATGATCAAATTCAAGTGTATGCATGCTATAATATGCTTGAGCATGAAATGCATTTTTGTTTCTCTTACTTTTATTTCTCTTTTATGGTATTCCCGACTCTAACCCTTAATATGGGAATGGAATGTTATAATTCTCCTCCTTAATAAATTTCATTCTTGAAATTTTTTTTATCTAAATCAACAAAAACAAAGGCAGGTGTAATGTTTCCTCCATTTCCCATTTATCTTTATCACTCAAAAAATTTCTTTCACTTGACTATGGTCAATGGAATCACTCGATTTTTCAGTCACTTATTCAAATATTACACTACCTTAACTATTTCCTCAATTATTTCAGATTACTCACAATTTCACTTCTGGTCTCAATAACACATATATTAGATCATAACAATATTTCCTAAACATATCCATGCAATACTATGTGAATCTGAAGCATCTTTTATTGATAATACTAACTCATAAGTCAATGGTCCTATTCTCAATAACTTCATATAGACCAATACAATTTGAGCTTAGTTTATTCGTTTTCCTAACCTGAGCACACCTTGGTAAGATGATACTTTCATAAACAATTCATCTTTCGATTGATATTTCACTTCTCTTTAGTGTTAATACAGTTAACTCTTATATCTATCTCACTATTTTCCATACCTTTGGTGTTGATTCACCTAACTCATTTATCTTTCTTGAGTCACTTGATTTCTAATATAGATCAATTTCACTAATCAACAGTATTTCGAATCGTTTTTGGCCTTCAACCCTTTTTAGGCCCTCTTTATTTTAATGTAAAGGTGAACGACCCTTTTTGTCGTATAATGCCTCATAAAATATCCTAATAGTATCACTATAATAATGATTGTTATGCTTGAAATCAATAAGAACTATACATTGATCTTATGCTCCCATGAACTCCAAAATATAAGCTTTAAACATATCTCCAATAGTTAAGGCTGTTGGCAATTCATACATGCAGTCACTTGTTTCTACATCCTTAGCCATTAAGTACTATTTTGACGTATTCTTACTAGGATATATAGCTTAGGTTATTATTTGTGCTTTCTCTAGTAATCTCTTTACTCAATCATCTTTATCAGGTACACATACTTCTTATTTCAATCACAGAGTATCTTTTTCCACTTCAAACTCAAAATTCATATTCATCTTCAATTCCTCAATAAGATTCCTAATTCAGGATCCTTACTTCGGCTTTGCTAATCCTCTCATATAAAACTAAAAGTTTTTTCAATCTAGGTGTAGTTAATAATATTTCATTTTTCCCCAACTTTATCTTAACACTCTATGCTCTTTATTGTACTAGATTTAGTAACCTCAATATCTAAATTTATGCTACACCATTATTGAATTTTCTATTCAAGCATCAGATACACATTAGCTTTACTAGGAAATACTCATTTGCACAATCATGATCTTTCAGTAATTCTATCCATTGTCTCGGTCATATATTCAATCCATTCAAACTCTCAAACCAATTATTGTTGCAACAAGTTCAATTTATATATCAAATAATCAACTCATGAGACTCTAATTGTCTCTATGCATATGAAATAACTTTATTTTGCTATATTAGATTTCATCCTAGTCTCTAGAGCGAAACATCATTACTTACTACATAATCTTCAATTCTGAATGATATGATTATCATTGATGTTATACTTCCTCAAAATTCACTTTACATTCATCAGTCGTATAATTTACATGTTTTTCCTCTGAAATTTTTGTCAAAAGGCAAAGATCAATAAAAACACCTTAACATTGTCTAGTAATGTCCAATATACAGCTTGTTCTAGAAAACTCTAGATCTCTTATACATTCCTTGGAGTTTCTCACTTTGACATTACCTCTACTTTCTCTTTATGTCTCTCAATATGCCATGTTCAGATATTGAACGACCTAACATATTATTTGATCAAGCTAAGAATCATTCTTATTGAATTTGGTTTATAATTCTTTCTACATTCATGATATGTAAGAAGAACCTTAAATATTCGTAATATTCTCCTTAACTTTTCGAACACATTCAATATATCATCTATGATCACAGTCACCAATTGATCCAAACAAAATTGGGACACATTATTCTTCAATACCATAATATTGTCGAGGGAATTGTTAACTCAAACAGATATAGCCAAAACTCTATATGCCCATGATTGATTCTCGTATTCCTTTAAGTGACTAATTCGTCAATGAGATAATATTATCTCATGTTATTTTCTGTTTCCCCAATTGACTTCTCTTCTTGAATGATTTTCTCCATTCATTCGATTTCCTTTTATTTCACATTGAACTATTCTAATGTCTGTTTATTCATACTAGTTTCTCTACTCATTTCAATTTATTTGCAATATTAACTTCCTGTGTTGGTAACACATTCATCAAATCTAATTTGTATCTCCTGTACATATTTTCAATAATGTCACCTCAAATTCAAGAATCCAATCACATAGTTGGATACTTTACATCAAACATAATGCAAACACTCTCAGCAGTATATTCTACATTTTATGCTTATGTCTCCGCTAGGGATATGACTCCAATATTCACTTCTGATTTATTACTTATTCATTCTTGATTTGTTCTTTCATTGATCATTCTTAAAATAAACCATCTGGTTTGCTTAAACTAATTTAGTGAATTCTTCTTCAAAAGAAGATTTCTTGGTACTATCATTAATATTGTTTATATAATCCTTATCGATCAACTATCTTTATCATCACTTACCAATCATTCTTAGTACCTCAAGAAGATCAATTTCTATCATTTCTTATTGGTTATAATGTTTTATTCATTAAAACTCAATGATGTAATAGATATGACCGCATATGCTTAGGTGTGTATCATCAAGGTCATCCCATTCTATCCCGAGATTTATTTCTAACAATTCTCTAGGTTATATATATTACACTATTGATATTTAATTTCACCTGATCCTAGACTATATTTCTCGCTTTATTCATGCCCACAATCGGGGTATCCCTTTCACGATCATGACAGAAACCTATTTTTGTCAGGCCACCATCATGCCCTTCTTCTTTTCCTCAAATTCATCACATACAGTAACATCATTAACAATCTCAATCTGTCCCCGATTGATCACTACAAGTACTTTCATGTGTTACTGTAATTCATCTTAAACTTTGAACTATGGGAACTATAACTAACAAATATTCAATAAGACTTAGATTGCTTCCTATATCATCTCCACACATATAATACATATGTGCTAAATATTCTCACTTGCCATGGTGATCCCATTTTCAAATATGTACTCACAATAACAATTCAACTTAACCTTGACAACTTTTACATATATTGTTGTCATTCTCTCACCTTCCAATTACTATTATATCGTTATACATACATATGTTTGCAATCAATTTAGAATTATAGATACATAATCATCCCGAAATTCTAATCCCAATTTCACAAACTTATTCTTATAATCAATCATAACTCTTATCACACCTATCAAAAAATCATTTCTAGCATAAGTTCAACCTCTCAAGGTTATAGAAAATTTTATTTTCTTTCAACTTGGCTTTTACAATTTAAATCTCGTCATTCGTATTTATATCACTACTTTCCTCTATTAGTTCATGATAATATATTCATATCTAGTTCACATTCAAGGATATATCACCATAGTACAATATTGATATCATATTCAATAATACATCTACCAATACAAATGTGTTGGATCCTTACCTATCATATCAAAACATATACTATTTCTCATTTCTAAATATCCATAAACTTTCATTTTCTCACATTCTGACATATCCTCTCTCTTTTTTACTATTTTTATTTGCTCAAGCTCTTTATAAATGCTTATGCGTGTGCCTCGTGTAAATGTGACTCAGACTAGGGATCAGTTGCTACTACATGCTAAGAAATGTCTAAAATGCATGTAACTTGACACATATTATGAAAAACGCCCATGTAAGATACAAATCCGGGCTCTGATACCAAATTGTAACACCCCACTCTCGCATGACACATACCCGACATCCTAACTGATATCTGATTATGTACTCCACGAGGGTGGCATGCTAGAGCAATGAACAATCAAACTCATTACAAAAAATTGTTCACATGTATGCAGAAATTAATAATCAAATTGGTCCCATTCTACCCTTTTTTTAACATCAAAATCACATGTATTATTATTCTCATTTACAAACCTTTTCCACTTTGGAAAGTTATTACATACAGAAATATTCAAATATACATTGTATAGAAATTACGAAATATACAATTTGATACAAAAATAAGAAGAACAAATGCAGACGCCAACTGATCCCAACCTCTATCTCTTACTTAAATGCAATGGTTATACTCCCCTTAGCCTAATGGTACAAATGCAGACACGAACTGATCCTGACCTCTGTCTCTTACTTGAATGTAATGGTTATACTCCCATTAGCCTAATGGGTTAACTCTTTTGAGCCTGAACAATATTGCAAAATTTTGGGTGAGTTTTTGCAAACTCAATGAGTGACCATCCTCGATGGCTAACTTAATCACATACACATATAGTTCATATAATCACATATCACTTTTTTCACAACATTCATATTCTCATTCTATTACAAGTTAACAGGATATTATAATCATTTGAACGTACATATCAATGAATATACAATACACATGTGACTCACTTTCATTTATTACTTTGTTGTGATCGAGTGCCTATAACTGTCACGAATCCATTGTAGATACTGGGCTCATTGATAACTGTCCCTTACCCGTTGGGGATGCAAGGCTCATTTTACATAATGAGCCTTTGGATCTTATACACTTTCTGAGCTTTAAGCTCTTTTTCACAATTTGAGCTTTAAGCTCTTTTTCCCTTTCTGAGCTTTAAGCTCTTTTTCGATGGCTACGCCAGTCACAACAACCTTTATGTTATCATGCATTCATGATATGAAATGCATACGTCACATATGATCAATCAGTCACTTTATTTCGCTTTACACATTCACTTTCACATGTCATCGGACCTTGGTCCAAGATTCAACACTTAAGTTGAGAATACACTTGTTTCTTCTCATTTACATACAAGTGGCACTTCAATATCATATTTACGCCATCAAGTCTCGAACCTTCATTTTCCAACATCAACATAAGCAAATCACGTTCATATCAATTATATTCACCTTGCATAATAATCATAACCATAGTCATCCAATGCAGAAATTGAAGTTAGAACAAACAATGAAATGAGATCATGTAGGTCAACTCACAGTATGCTCTAGATTAGCAATTGCTTCCAAGATTTGAAAACGTCTAAATGTGGACATTTATCCTGCACATCCAAATTATGAAATACGCATGTTGCACACACATTAATAATTGCACAATTATAAGCATTCATTTATACACAAATGTGCATATGGACTATGTACAATACATGCTCAATGACAATTCCAGGTACATTATCAAATTTCACATTTTATTTATATTATCATTTTATAACTCATTCCATTTTTATCATTATTTGCTCTCACAGTATCCAACCGTCACTAGCTTTTATTCAATACTCGTTACTCATTTCCTTTGAATCACAACTACAATCACAAAAACCTCTACATTTCAATTATACACATGTCTTTGGTGCCTTAATATTAACAATTCATTTACTAATGTTATTCTAACATTATGTAATCATACAATATCCAAACTCTCATTCTTTCTTAGAAATTCTCTAAAATTCCAAACCTTCGGGTCTATTTTTCTTGTTCATTCTGACAAAGAAACTGAAGTAATTTGGCAACATTTGCTTCTAGAAAAATGTTCCTCATTGTCATAAGTTTCTAGTGACACCAAGATCATTCAATTGAGTTCAGTATCCTATGAGTTATGCTCACAATACCACAGACTATGTATAATTGAACTTTTGGCTAGTTCAAGATCATACCCTCAAATTGTAAAACTCATAATTTTCAACTCAAATATACAAAAAAATTACAATCTTAACACCAATTTAAAGATAAGAGAATGGAATGCAACTTTTTTTAAGATACCTTTGTCTTATTCAACCTACATCGATTCAGTTTTTATGATAACATTAAGACATAATTTTTGTCTCGGGTAGTACTACAACCTCAATTAAGACTCAATGACACACCCAATTTTGAAAGTCTTAGAGATAGAATTAAATTTAGGCTTCTTCAAAAGAGTTGTAGAATTATGTCTCTACTTTAATTTGAATGAAAAATCAACTCAATTAGACATCTACAGTTCAAGATATCATCAAAATACCAACACATGTTCAATTAAAAAATTACCCACATAACAACCCTCGGGTCACGATCGTGACTACCGTAAATCACCAGCGTCGTGATCATGACTTCCGCATTTGCCCACAAGAGTCGTGACCGCAACGCGTTGCGATCGCAACCTACTTCTAAGCCACTGCACTCTTTCTTCTTTCTTTTATTTTTATCAGAACTTCACTTCCATTTTAAGCCTAGAAAATGAGGTTTTTAGGCAAAGTCTTCTTGTAAACAATTGTTCATCTATGTCTTAAGTTTCTAAACAACCTAAGTTCATATAGTTTAGTTCAGGATTCTTAAATTTATACACAATTTACTACATACTGTTCAGAAAATAGGCATAATCCGAAATTCAACTTCAAGACAAATTTCAAAACTCTTAGAGATAGAATTCAAACTCAATTTCTCATGACAATTGTAACCATTCATCTCTAGTTTAATATAAATCAACAATCATCCTATTTGGATATCCGTAGGTCAAGATATATCTAAAATACAGATGCATGTTCTGTAGAAATACTACATCTAACACATTTCCAACACACTTCATCATCAATTTCATCCTAATTCATATTTTTTGCTTAGTCAATCACCTCTAACTTATATCATCATCATCTCCTCTTCATTTATACCCCAATTACAGTTCAAAATCCTTTCTTGATCATACACACCAAAAAAAAAACACATCATATATACATTCATTATAGTGACCTTTCTATCTAAAAAAAAATCATCTCAACAACAACAACTATCAATTATCAACAAATCGTCACTCTTCCAACCCCCTTTTTTTTTATCATGCTGGCTCTAACCCATCATCAATACCAAACAAGGCAGAAATTCATTCATTCACTCATCACAGTCATTAGGTCATGAATAATGTTACCTCAATAAATTCAATTGTTTTGACAAAAATCTCTTTATAAATCAAACACCCATGAAATTACCTAAGGAATTTCATATTCAAATCAAAACCTCAAACTACTCATCATAATGTCCCATTTTCACTAACCTATAAAGATTAAAGCATCCCTTACTTGATTTACCCAAGGCTTCTTCAAGAGTCTCCGAGAACTCTAGCTCCTTCAACATCCACGAAATTCAACTTTCAAGGTGAAATGGGTTGGGTCTTTTATCAACTAGAACAAGATAGCTAGATAGTTAAGTGGCTAGCAACAGAAGAAAGCAAGGTTCCATTTGATGCTTAGAGAAGAGAGTGTCGTGAGTGAAGAAGAGAGAAAGATGAAGAAAAATGAAAAAAGAAGGAGAAATGAAACATATGTCATGAATGGTCAAGTGAAAGACCATGAAATGGTCTTTAATTTAGTAAAAAGAAATAGTAAGTGGTGAGTGGTAGTGACACTTGTCACTTTCCTATGATCCCACTTTTGGTCCTTTAATCTACTAGTCCATTTATCTCCAATTTTTAACCTAATTTTCTCCCAAATTTTCAATGACACTTGTCATTAAATCCTAATGTCACTTATCAATAATTTACGCTGTCATTTGACATTTATTTCTACTATCATTTAATAGCTTTCTTGTCACTTGGCATTTTTCTTAGTCCAAAAATTATTCATAATTCTAGAAAATTCTCAAATTTCTTCAAAAATTCTAAATCAATAATTTAATTCACTGAATCAATTTTCAAAACAAAATATTCACTATCCACCTCATAATCACATTAAATCAATCATTTATACCTGGAAAATGTCAAATGAGTGCATTAACAAATTATTGTAATGTGTGCAATGATCAAATTCACGTGTATGCCTGCTATCTTATGCATGAGCATGAAATGAATTTTTGTTTCTCTCACTTTATTTCTTATTTATGGTATTCCCGACTCTAACCCTTAATATAGGAACAGAATGTTGCATATTTTGTGAAGGATTAAAGTAGGTTTTAGTGTAGCAATTTTAGCTAAGGTTAGATCAAAATACAAAGAAATGGTTGGAGTAATTTCCATCATGAGAACTGAGGAAGAAAGTAGAAATTTTTCCTACATTAGCTTAGCTTAATCAAGATGCTAGGTGTCATCCTCTTCCAATGAAATTTGTTTTGATGCATGTAGGCTATGTATCTACTTAATATGCTACCATTTATCTCCTAATTATTAGTCCACTTGTCACACGATAATTGGTATATTTGACATTTAAGCACTATTCCATTTGTCACTCATTTAACTATGCCAAATGTCACTCAATTATAGGCTTAGTAACCCTAATTTTTCATGTATCAATTTATTTTACCACTTTGAATTTTTCCTAATCCAAATGTACATCTTAATTCATCACTCTCCCAATTAATTCCAAATTACTAATTTTAATTCAATCAAGCCAAAATTCAAAACATAACAATTCACAATTTACATCATGTTCATTTCAAATCTTTCATACCCCGAAATATGTCAATTGATTGCAGATATAACATTGGCAATATGTACAAAAATCAAATTCATGTGTATGCTCATGGCATGCATGTCAATGTAATGCACTCTCATAATTTCTTAATACTATTTCTCACATATCATGGTCAAATATCCTTCAATTTATAAGCTTAGTCATCTTAATTTTCCATCTGTCAATTTTTCTTGCCACTTAACATTTTTCCAAGACTTAATGTACATATTAATTTATCAATCTCCTAATTGTTATAATTAATTCCATAATTATAATCCATTAATTCTTTTCATTGGTA
The DNA here is from genome assembly GCA_027563595.1 of Erythroxylum suave. NCBI lineage: Eukaryota > Viridiplantae > Streptophyta > Magnoliopsida > Malpighiales > Erythroxylaceae > Erythroxylum > Erythroxylum suave. The sequence goes on along the minus strand of JAOSBN010000008.1, from coordinate 20,374,810 downwards.
AACCAAAGTGCAAGACATTGGAAAAGCACATTCGTATCTCATATTATATTCATTTTAGTTTCATACCCCAAAATATGTCGATTGAGTGCCATTTGTCTAGCTCACAATTCATGTGTGTACGTTAATATTACGCCTTTGAATATAATTATAAAATCGTTTCATAAATGTACCAAATTCGTTAAATATGATGTCACTCATACGACTCAATAATCTAACATTTTAAATCAATTCATTAAATATGATGTCACTCATATGACTCAATAGTCTAACACTTTAAATCTTTCAACAATTTAGGAGGTGAGATACTACACCAGAAGCTTCTTATGAGGACTCAGGTCTATCTCTTGAAGAATTAGTTAATACTTCGCTATTAACACTTTGCAATTTTAGCAAGAGGAAAGACAATTTTGGTAGGATACAAGGTTTAGCGTCCAAAATTTAGAGTGGCAACAAAACTGATCTTTGGAACAATTGGTTAATGTTATGACTGCTAATACTTTGTAATTTCAACAAGGTACAATAGTTCCAACAGGTCCAGTAGGAAGTGATGCAATTCTACCAAGACACAACGTCGGGAATCCAGAACTTGGCAAGCTAGATGGGTCAGCCGGCGGAAGCTCTCGATCACCTAGCGTCACAATGTGAAGAAATGCTACCATCTTAGCCTAAGGAGCACCTAATGGACATTAGTGTAGAGACCTTATAGAGTGAAGAAGAACTTGAGATTCTTGAGAGACATACTAAAAGAATTGCTTGTGAAGAAGAAGAAGTGGAGAGGGAGCTCAAAAAAGAAAATGATACATCACTTAACTAGAAGGCGAGTACTTAGTCTATAATTATTTTTCACACTAACCCTTCACCTTTAAATAGCATATTAGAGAAATTAAATGAAGAAGAAAAAGGTGAAAAGACATTCAAGATATTTCCAGAGTGCATGGACTCAGTAAAGATTGGAAATTGAATATAAGGAAGCCAATGTATATGCATAATCATCAACTAAGGCCCTATCTTAAACAACCTCAAATAGAGGAAGTGCATATGATACCTGAAGATCATAATTTTATCACATGATGAGGAAAACATAGAATCAAGCTAGTGACAATAAGTAAAGGTGCTGCCTGGGTGGCAACTAAGTTTATTTTTTTCCTTAGATTTTCGCATTTGTTTCTTATATGCATGTGTGATTTAATTTTGTTACTTACTTGTTTTTACATTTTCAATCCAAGAGAGTTTTTAAGTTCTTAATCAAAGAGAGATAGAATTGAATAACTAAAAAACATTTTCTCTTTTTCTATTGCTTCTAGGACTATATAGTTATGATAAAATAGTGAATTGACTAGAAGAATCCATGGCCAATTTATCATATAATTTTTCTTTTGTGATTGATCAATATGCATCATCTTTAGAAGAGTAGTGACTAGTGGTAAACACAAGCCAATGAGATTTTGAGCCTTAATAGACTGATACATCTATTTCAATCTCATTGTCTTTTATTTATATATGACCTTCATGACATATACATCATGACTTTGCTTTCATTTTCTATTCAATGCCAAATTTTTATCGTAGACATTAACATGGAAATAATATAGGCATTCTTTGTTTCATAAGTTACATAATGTCATGTTATGAATTCCATTATTGGTGTAGCTTCTTTCAATTTTTATTTAAAAAAGAGAAAGAGAAAGGAAAAAGAAAAAGAAAAGAAAATTGTTTAAATAAAAGTATTAAGGAGGAAACGCATATGTTTTGCAAAGTTATTTATGATTAGTCCTTCCTCCTAAATTGTATTGAATGGGTAATTTGAATATGATGCATATGAGGTAGATATAGCTTTAAAGATAACTGCTTATAGTTTCAATGTATTGTCATCAATTGTATGAGTGATTCCTCTTAGTTGATTATGCTTCATGTGGTTTGTTGTGTGAGAGCTTGAATTTGAGTTATGAAATATAGCTTTCACATTCCTTATAGTTGATGTACACAATTGTGAATGAATGTTGATTTTTGCACTTGATGGTATATTGAGTGTTTTTCTTGTTTCACTAGCTTTAATGGCTTTTACACTATAGAATCCAACTGCTTGTTTCACTAGCTTTGATGGCTTTTACACTATAGAATCCAACTACATCTCACCTTACCCTTGCCCACATCACAACCTTAAAAAGTCCTTTGATTCGTGATTATGCATGTGAATCCTATAGTGGAGAAATGAAATGATTTGCAAATTTGTGGAATGTAAAGATCATGAATGGTTTTTTAGTGTACCTATGGATATTTCTTATTTTTAAAAAAATTTCAAGCCTACCTCTAGATTGCTTAATTTCTAAAGGTGATGAATGTTGATTGGTCATGAGTAAAAGCTTTGAATGTTGATTTCTTATTATGGCTTGAAAGTTCTTCCTCTTTACTTATGATTATCTATTATTGGGAAATATGGAAAATAAATAACTTTTTTTGGGGTTTGTGACTTTAATTTTAATATTTTACCCAAGGATGATCAAAAGCTGAGTGTGGGAGAAATTGATATAAGGTTAATTGATTATACATATATTCCATAACATTTATTGATTAATGATATGAAATGCTTAAGACATTCACTTTAGTTCATATTTAGTTTTAGGGACAATTCAGAAGAGAAAGAGCTAAAGTGATTTGAAAGAACAATCTTTAAGTCTTCTTCTCCAGACTCACACTCACTTTTCTTGATGGAACAAGAAGAAGAAGGATTAGAGCAAGAGGAGACCAAAAAATGCCAAAAGGAATGAAGAAGCATCCATTGTAATACCATGAGATAACTTTCATAGCTATGACAATCACGACCATAACAAATTTGACATGGGCATGAGAGTGTGTCATAGGCATGACACACCTTGTCATAGCCATGAAACACACACTTACAAGCGTGACACACCAAGTCACACCTATGACTTTTTTCCAACTTTCTCAAAAACCCCTACTTTTTAATATAAATGGACATATTATGATTACAAAAGGTATGAATTGTTTGCAAAAGAATTTTGGAGTCATGGGCCCTCAGTTTTGAAGAGAAGAATGGGTGAAGCTCCTTTCCTTTGGAAACCAATAGAGGTTTGAGCTTCCATAGGTGATATAGACACTAAAGAACCCAGTTAAGCATTCTCTTTATTGCGTTTATTATTCTTAAAACTATCTTAATGCATTTATTGTTTGTTTTATTATAAACTTGCTTCTGGAATCTTTAATATAATTCGTAATTATTATATTACTATGTGTTTATAGCAACTAATGGTTTCAAATCATTAGAGAATCAATCCGTAATTTTTGTGTTTATAATCATTGTCAAATCATTAGGGATAACATAACCTAGGTTAAATGAAATGAGTATATGTGGCTGTTGCCTTGATTAATATGTTTTCCTAACTCGTAATGTAGTTGTCCAATTAAATCCAGAGAGCTTATCCTAGATTGATCGATGGCTAGGTTTAATTAACGAGTGTCTCTTAATTAAACATGACTTAAGGAAAAATCAGGGTAAACAAAGCTTGTTGTTAATCTACGATTAATAATTGTTAGGAGAGGTATAAGAAGAAACACTCAATAGAGTATGGCTAATTATGTGTAGGTTGAGATTGAACCGATGACTAGGTCCCTAATGTGTTAATCGCTTTTCATCATTTTTATATTTTTCTTTAATTTGCTTTTGATAGCTTATTTTCATTTTATTTTTTAATTTGAAACCAAACCCCTAACCTAAACATAAATTATTTTTATTTCAAAAGCTTTACACATACTCTCTGTAGGATCGACCTAAACTCATCATTACTATAGTTTTAGGTCTATTTATTTTAAGTAGTGTTGTGACAAGCTACATCATGAAGACATTTGGTTATGGTTTGATAACTGGACTAATTATAACTTTTTCATCCAAAAAGCATAAATAACACAACTTAGAAATAAAATTCCTATCAAAGTTGGAGTATCCTCACTCATCCAAAATGTAGTTTGGGCTGGAAATTTCAAGGGTTTTTCCTTTCTTGCAAAATACTTGCCACAAATACCAGAAGGATTGAAAGATGATAGCATCATTTGGACCCCTAATTCAAGAGATTCCTTTAATAAAAACTCCTATCCTAAGATACTTGTATGCAATGCTAAAGGTGTTACTTGGTTTGGAATTCTATAAAAGCAGTCTTTAAATCCAAAAGCTTCAGTCTTCTCTTAGTTAGGAGTCCAAAATAGATTTAGAACCAAAGATAGATGGTTTAGGGTGTATGATCCTATTTGTTTCCTTTGTAAACATTCAAATGAGAGATGGAATCACTTATACTTCGGATGCAGCTATACAAAAGCAATTTGGAGCAAGATCATGTACATGCTACAATTTCCTAGGTAAACATTTGATTGGAGGGAGCCATTGAATATGATCATAGGTTGCACTAAACAAGGTAAATCAGATGGTCTACTTATAAAGACAACTTTTACCACTAGCATCTATTCCATATGAAGGGAAAGGAATAGAAGATTGTACAAAGGAATTGAAAAAAGTCAATGTTAGTTAGCAGATAATATTGTGAATTAGATATGAGTAGCCTTAATTCCAATAACAAGCAAAATTCAATTAGCCAAGGATTGAAGCAGAACTAGATATTGCAATTATTGTTTTTTATATAGTTTATTCTTATAACTATTAAGGAAGCTTAATTGAGGGAAAATTATGTAACTAATTGTAATGTTGTTTTATAACTTTTGTTATTCTTAATACAATTCCTTTTTCATTTGCGCCTCCTCCCACCCCCCCCAAAAAAAGGGTGAGGGTTCTATACATTGATAGGGGGCAACTACTAATGACATGTATATATAAAAAGTTCCAAATAATGTAATACAAATTTGTGGTTGCTCTCATACTATCCCATATCATACTTAATTAGTATAAATGTAATTAAAATAGATTTTTATAAATATTAAATTTTAGATACTCATTCACCGTTCGTGGTTATTTAAAACATACATACCATATCATAAATGATATAACATCAAAATCAAATATTTTTTATGAGATTTAAGCCACAAAGTCAAACAAGTATCTCATTTCTAGAATCTCGTCTTATAAATTCTATTATACATTTTCATCCACATTTCTCATTCCTCAACTACTATGTTTAATAGATCATCTATATCGAGCTTTTGGCCTAAGTCTAAAGGAGCGATCCCTTTATCATAATATACCACATTATCTAGTGACTTTATTATTCACCTTTTTCTTTTCTTTGTCCATTTATTTTCATATAACTATTTATTATGAGATAAATTTCATTTATTCATAAATAGATGTATTTTATTTGATCAAAAATGCTCACACAATTTATTTTCTCAAGAATATAAATATCATCACTTGTTAAATTATTTCAAACAACTTATATGACTCATTGACATTCATAAAAAATATTAAAATATCTATGGCATGCATCTTCATAAATCAAAAAACGTTCATCACCCTTAACCTAAAAAACCAGCTTATTCGTGACTCATATCCCATAATTTTTAGGAAAATACATAATCTCATTCCATTTGCAATAGTTTTGAAAATAATCTCATTTATTCATTACCTAGCTGTTAACTAAGGTATGAAGAGGAGGTTATATATACCTACTTCAATGAAGCTTTTTATGCCTCTTTTTAGTCTTTAACTAGGAGGAATATCAACCAGATGCTCAATAGGCTCTAAACATTTAACACATAACTAAAATAATTTTAAAAACATTCATTTAAACTCATTTTGAATGAAATAAATAAAATTAGATATAAAAGATCAAATTCTCACTCATATTTGCCAATTAGGATTCTATATTATCTAATACTAATTATTACTTAATTTTATTTTTAATCATACATACAGGTTTCAAATATTATAATTTAACTCACTAAAACTTGCTCACTAGACAACTAACTAGTTTCTCTAAAATCACTCTCAAAACCTAACTTAATCCTTATATGGTCTGATACAAACATAATCTCATGAAATCCTAAGTTAAAACTTATATCAAATCCTTTCAGATTATATATTTTAAAAAAACTGGTTCGGCATAATCTAAAGTTTATAAGACTGATTTATTCAGACTTCATGTTTAGAAAAACTTTTTGACCTTTAGGTTTGGAGGTTGGATCCGATCAAACCTCTATATATAATCTTTTTAGTAAAATTCGTATCTTTTCTTCAATTAAATGTTATCTAAGATACTTTTTAACTTCATCCATTTTTTTCTTTTCATTATAAAAAACTTTTATAATAACACTTTTAAATTTATCAAAAAATTTCAAACTCCCAAATTATTTTAGACTATTTCACTTCCTTATTTAAATATTTAAAGTATTATAAATAAATATCTACATTCCTCTTTTAGCTATTTCCAAACATCTTAATAGGTGTTCCTAAACATTACTTAATTTAAACCCTATTTACTCCCTGCATTTATTAGAAATATCATAAAGATGTGTAAATAGTAACATAAAATAAATTAGAGTTTATGGACTAGTTGAGTTGACCTTGAATCTTATAAATATGCTTCAAAATCCAGTTTAATTAATTATTCCTATGGCTCATTATTACACTTATTAACTAAGTAGATAATTATAATATAATTTTAACATACACCATTGCCACAGTAAAAACTAATTTATTAGCAATTTAGTAACTTGCTTTTATTATAGGAACAAAATTCTTTAACTCCTTGAACTTTGCTTATTGGACAATTAACTCTATCAACATTAATTTCCACTAAACTAATCCTTAGATTTTAAATAATTATTTCAAAAATCCTTTGAACCCGATAATGAGACATACACATGAAGACTAATATGCAAAACGAATTGAAACATTGTTATTAAGGTTAAGATTGTAAATTTGCTAACAAACACCATCGTTTATACAGTTAAACACCATAACCATTTCCCCTAACTTCTTCTAGATATGTGCGGACCAGTCAGAAAGCTATATATAGGAACTTGTATTCGGATTATCATCAATCCCTTTTGTAAATAGAGAAGAGTTTTAGGATCGTGTCGCTTGAGTTGGTATTAAGGCGTAAGGTTATGGATCATATTAGAGGTAAGAGAGCAATGGATTTACAAGTTATATATACAAATACACGAAAACTACTCATTTGATATTTTACCATATGTGTCAAATAGTTCATGATTTTATTGATCAATAACATTCTCACTATGCTTAGTGCACTAGGTCAGTTAAAAAGGGTTGACTATTTTTATGATCACACAACCTTTTTTCTTAACCTACTTAAAGAGTATAATTCCTCTTTTGAACTAGTAAACATGCACAAAATAACGACTAAGTTAATTATTACTTTTGATCTTCTTAGGTAAGTTGAGTTTATAGGCTCTTGTTTGTTCTGATAAGAAATTCCTTAAAAATCATAATTTCCTCCAATAAATTAAAAGGTTTTGGAGTTTACACTCATCAAATGTTGGAGTCGTGGCTTAGTTACATTAAACATTATAGGATAAACATGATGAAATAATGGAAAACTTTTTTATTAGAAAATCATGTTGGGATTCAATCATGCAGGAAGGGACCCTGGGACTTGCTAGCGCCTTTTATGAACTCTGATTCCTAATCTCTCAATCTCGTATATCAAGTCTCTTTCTTTTATTTTATTTTTCTTTCTTCTAGCTCTAGCTTTTAAAAATCCTAGAATAAATATGATAATTTTTTAAAATCAAAGATCACTTAAAATTATATAATATGAATAATATATAAAATATAATAAAGAATGAATCATAATCATACCTTATTGTGAAACCTGATCCTTTTCTCGTCTTTTTCCTTTAATCATCTTTGAAAATGGTTCATTCTAACTATTGTAGCCGCTTACATGTTCGCTCTCTAATGGTATCCACATAACATATTTAGAGAACCTTACAAATTCTGTAAAGAGGTTTGGGAAAGAATTGTTAGATCCCTTAGAGCTCTAAGCCTATTTATAATAGGTATTGGACCTTTTACCAATCTAACTAAAGATGTCAACTGAAGACAAGAACCACCTATTCTTCAACTACATATACTCCAAAATTATGTGGAACCAACTGCTTCACAAATTGGAAGCTTACTACAATTCCTATTATTGGACAGCTATGCTAAACTGGCTCATCAAAATTTCTGAGCATCAGACAAAGGATGACATGTTATTTAAAACAGCTTTCACAATTTCAATTTACAACCTTTGGAAGGAGAGAAATAAAAGGCTCTACATAAGGGAGGAAACAAGCAAATACGAATTAGTAGAGAACATTGCTAATGAAATCAGAGCTCTTGTAATACCTAAGGAAGTAGCACATGACTTGTCAGCTAAAATGAAATATAAATGGAACTTATAACTTAATTGCTTGAATTGCCAGTAATGTAACTTTTTGTGCATTGACCATTGTAATGTAGTCTTTTCGGATTTCCTTAAAGGAGATCTCATTGTAATGCTGTAAATATTTTAACTATATTCAATGAAAATTTCTTTCAATTTAAAAAAATCATTCTAACTTCAATTCGACTTTAATTAAAATTAGAAATAATTAAATATCTGTTGGCACAAATAAAATTCATTATCTCACATTGGTAATTATTTATTGAATATCCCATATTTAATCATAAAATTTCTCAATTTTTTTATCAAGTCTAACTTGATTAAAACACATTTTCTCTCTTCAATCCATTTTTTATGTGTGATATATTAGATCCATAAATATATTGGCAACAAATATAAATTATATCCATGTATTATATTCAAAATTACATACAATAAACTTCTTTAATTCTCTAATTAAACAATTTATATCTATAGATCAAAATTCACATCTGGCAACGCATCACAAACACCCAAATATTTAGGAATATCAAAA
>JAOSBN010000008.1:20336684-20352357 GCA_027563595.1 Erythroxylum suave | reverse complement strand
ATTAATCCGAGACTGAACACTAAACCCTACTTCAATTCAGAAATTGAAGGTCTTGGGGCCTATGTTGAAAATTTATTATTTCATATAAATTGTATCTCCATGTCTTTAGTTTGTTTTGAAACTAGAATCAACTTGATTGGATCTCTACATGTCGAGATATCCCCAAAATATTGAAGCATGTTCAGAAAAATATCCAATTCATACTCTTTTCACCGATCCCTTCACATTGATTAAATCCATCTTTTTCAAGTTAAGAAAAGACCTAAAAATTTTCATAGAGAGTTAGAGAAATGTATTAGGAATCCAATGCTTCAAAAATCACTTCATTTGGTGGTCGGACGATGAAGTTATTGCCAAAAGAACCCAATATGTTCATATCTTTACTCGTATTGAACATGTCCCCGCACAATTATCATAACTCTCACTACAGATGTTAGATTGGCTTCGTTTTTAGCCTACTCGAAAGAAAAATTCTAGATCTACAACTTTTATGAAGAACTCATAGCAATATTCGGCTTCTAAAAAGATCAGATATAGGACAGAATATGACACTACAAACTAAGACGATGCAAAAACGAGCAAACTAAGACAATCAAACTGAGGCGCAAAAAGTCAAACTAAGATGATGAACAGTAACCGAGACGATAGGATGAACAGTAACTGAGACGATAGTGATGAACAGTAACTGAGATGATAATGATGAACAGTAACTGAGACGATAGTGATGAACAGTAACTGAGACGATAATGATGTCATTCTAAGACGATGCTGACGTCATTTTGAGACGATGCAACCTTATAACTCGTAATGCTCATATCTTTTAACTCCGATATCCAAAATTTACAAACTTTATATCGTCGGAAAGCTGGAAAGATTATCTACAACTCTTATGAAGACCTTAAGGACAGATTTTATCATCTGAAGGGTCAAAAATGTACCAGACGAAGTGCATAAAAATGAGACGAAATTTTCTACTTCCAAATCATTAAATACACTCTCTAGAGCACCTCCACTTATAAAGATCATAACGTTTGACTCTGATGTCCAAAAATTTCATACTATACACTGTTGAAAAGCTAAAAGAAAGATATACAACTTTCTAGAAGGAATATTTGCCTAAATCATCCTAGATTAATTCAGATTTTCCCTTGAATACAGAATATAAATTTTTATATTCATCCAATGTACTGCACCCAGTTCTCAACTTCATGGCAAACTTTATAATTCTTAAAGACAGAATTTTAATTCACTGTCTTCATAATAAATGCAGAAATATATTTATAGTTTAATCCAAATGAAGAATCATCACATTTGGATAACTAGAGAAAAAGCTGTGGCTAAAGGACTGAAGCATGCTCCTTGAAAAATTTTCTAGATCAACCCCTCATTTTGTTTCACAATCTTTCTTCAACATAACTCATACCAAGCTCACCTTTTCTACTTCATTCATTCCTCATTTTCACATCCTTTTTAGATCAACATTATCCATAAGGGAATTTAACCCATGATTAATCATGAACACCAATAACAGAACATACACACATTTACATATTCTTCGTCAACTTACTACACAATTTCAATTCTATTTTTGTTTGCATTCTTCCCATTTCAAAATCTCTTAGCCACTGAAAGAACTAAAGAATATTTATGAACCTCTCCACTTTTCTCATTTATTAATTCTAATCTTCTAAGAAAAGTTTGGGGTCCAACAACAGTAGTATCACAATGGCACCATACGAGGCATTGTATGGTAGAAAGTGTCGATCGCCTCTGTATTGGGATGAAGAGGGCTTAAGAATTGTTGAAGGTCCAGAATTGATACAAGGTAATGTGGACAAGGTAAAATTGATCTGAAGCCGAATTAAAGCAGCGAAAAATAAACAGAAGAGTTATGTGAATCAACATCGAAGGGGCATGGAATACAGTGTGGGAGATAGAGTATTTCTGAGAGTGTCACCTTAGAGATGAGTATTGAGATTCAGTAAAAAGGGCAAGTTGGGCCATAGGTACATTGGTCCCTATGAGATCATTGAGAGGATAGGACCTTTGGCCTGTAAGTTATCTTTATCGAATGAAATGCCTAAATTTCATAATGTGTTTCATGTGAATATGCTCCAAAGATATCGAACAGACCCGACACATATGATACCGGCTCAGAAGATTGAGGTTGCTAGTAACTTAAGCTATGTTGAGGAGCCAATCAAGATAGCGGGGTCTCAGATGAAGCAGTTGAGGAATCGAGTCATTCCATTGGTGAAAGTCCTTTGGAGGAATCACTTAACTGAGGAAGCAACATAGGAAACGGAGGAGCATATGAGGAGACAATACCCCCACCTATTTGAACAATCAAGTAAGAATTTCGAGGATGAAATTTCTTTAAGATGGGGAGAGTTGTAACATCCTGTTATCCATGTTAAGGCTAGAATAGTACATATAAGAGATTATTAAAAATTTAGAAAATGCATTTCATGCTCATGCATTATATTTTATGCCCATACTCTTGAATATTGAATTTTTACACATGTACATGCATTCATTGACATTCTGGGTATAATTGATTTATAATTGAATTGTGAATGTGATTTTGTTGAAAACTTATTTGGAGAGTGTATTTAGTAATTTAGAATTTTTGGAGAATTTTAGAAAAAAATTCTTGAAATTTTAGGTAATTTTGGACTAGAAAAAATGTCAAGTGGCAAGACAATTGATAAATAACAGTAGAATTAAGAGTCAAATGGTAGTGAAATTTTTTTTATTAATGACTTTAAGATTTAAGGACATATGTCAATTAAATTTAGAGATAATTGAAGTAGAAATTGGAGTTAAATAGGCTAGTTATTAAAAAGAGTCCAAATGGGACCATAGGAGAGTGACAAGTGGCAGTGACATGTGTCACTACCACTCCTCTCATGACTTACAGGAAAATTAACAAATGAAAGACCAATTAATTGTGTCTTTCACTTATTTTCCCTTTTTCTCTTCGTAACTTCCTTCTTCACTCTCACCTTTCACGGTTTTGAATCTCCAAGCCTTCATTAACACTAAAGCTTGCTTTCATCTTTCATTCATCACTCCCATCTTGTTCTCTTCTTCATTTGTCACTAAAGAATCTAATCCTACCATCTTTAGAAGATGAAGATCGTATGATGTTTGGGAAGTTAGGGTTTCTTGTTGTGTTTGAGGACATTGAAGAGAAATCAAGTAATTGATGCTTTAATCTTCATGGTTTAGTGAAAATAGGGCATTATGATGAGTAATTTGAGGTTTTGTTTTGAATACGAAATTCCTTAGGTAATTCCGTGGGTGTTTGATTTATGAAGAGATTTTTATCAAAACAATTGAATTTAGTGAGCTAACATTATTCATGACTTAATGATTGTGATGAGTGAATGAATAACTTGCTACCTTGTTTGGTATTGATAATGGGTTATAGCTAGCATGAAAAAAAAAAAGGGGTTGGAAGAGTTAAGATTTGTAGATAATTGATAAGTTGTTGTTGTTGAGATGATTTTTTTTAGATGGAAAGATCATTTTGATGAATGTGTATATGATGTGTTTTGCTTTTGGTTTGTATGATAAAGCATGGATTTTGAATTGTGTATAGAGGATATTGAACTGTAATTGGGGTGTAAATGAAGAGGAGATGATGATGGTATAAGTTAGAGGTGATAGATTAAGCAAAAGAGATGAATTAGGATGAAATTGATGATGAAGTGTGCTGGAAATGTGTTAGATGCAGTGTTTCTGCAGAACATGCATCTGTATTTTAGACATATCTTGACCTACGGATATCCAAATAGGACAATTGTTGATTTATATTAAACTAGAGAAAAATGGCTAGAATTGTTATAAAGAAATTGAGTTTGAATTCTGTCTCTAAGAATTTTGAAATTTATCTTGAAATTGAGTTTCGGATTATGTCTCTATTTTTGAAACAGTATGTAGCAAATTGTGTATAAATTTCAGAATCCTGAACCAAACTATATGAACTTAGGTTCTTTAGAAACTTAAGACATATATGAAATTTTGTTTAGAAGAAGACTTTGCCTAAAAACCTCATTTTCTAGGCTTAAAATGAAAGTGAAGTTAGGATAAAAATAAAAGAAAGAAGAAGGATTAGTGGTTCAGAAGCAGGTCGCGATCGCAACATGTCATGGTCGCAACTCTGCTGGGTGAACGTGAAAATTGTGATCACCACTGATGATTTAGGGCAGTCACGGTCGAGACCCGAGGGTTGTTATGCGGGTGATTTTTATTGAACATGTGTTGGTATTTTGATGATATCTTAAATTGTGTATGTGCAAATGAGGTTATTCTTAATTCAAATTAAAGTAGAGACATAATTCTACAACTTTCTTGAAGAAGTCTAAATTTAATTCTATCTCTAAGACTATCAAAATCTGGTGTGAAATTGAGTCTTAATTGAGGTTGTAGTACTACCCGAGACCAAAATTATGTCTTAAAGTTATCATAAAAATTGAATGGATATAGGCTAAATCAAACAAAGGTATCTTCACCAAAGTTGTAGTCCATTCTCTTATCTTTGAATTGGTATTAATTTTGTAAGTGTTAGATATCTGAGTTGAAAGTTATGAGTTGTACAATTTAAGGGCATGATCATAAACTAGCCAAAAGTTCAATTATACACAGTCTGTGGTATTGTGAGCATAACTCATAGGATACTGATCCAAAATGAATGCTCTTGGTTTCATTATAAACTTAAGAGATAGAAGAAAATTTTTTTACAAGAAAGTACCCTTGAATTTATTCATTTTCATTATTAGATTGTTTATGGAAAGTTGCCCGAAAGTGTGTCTTAGGAAAAATCTGAATTGAAGAAATGAGTTGTGAATTTTGATTTTTATGGTTTTATTGAAGTATAAGCCATAATTATAAATGATACTTACGTGAATATGGAAATATGTATGATTATGTGATGAGAATAATGGAAAGATACCTGGGATTGTCATAAACATGCATTGTACATATTTCATATACATACATGTGCATAAATGAATACTTATAATTATGCTAAAGTCTGATGTGTGTATATTGCTTGTTTTAAAGGAGCAATTGGAACGTCAACATCCAGACATTGCCAGAACTTTGAGACAATAGCTTCAAAAGCAAGAGGTGAGTAACCTAGACGGTCTTACTCAATTATTGCTGTGTTAAATTCTATTTTGACTTATCCTATGAATGTGTAATGTTGTGTACTAAAATCCGGACATGAAGGTCCGATGATTATGATGTATGGATGAGATATTGAAGTGCTACTTGTATATGAATGGGAAGAACTAATTGTTTTTTGAATTTTTTTATTGATTATGAGATGCATTCCATATATGAATGCATAATCAAATAATGAGAGTTGTGACCTGAGTAGCCACCAAAAATGAATTTAAAGATCCAATGTGATTAAGAGCCAAGGGCTCACTATGTAAAAAGAGCCCTAAATTCCCGACGAATAAGGGACAGTATAAATGAGCCGGTATCCGTAATGGATACGGGGCAGTTTAGGCACTCGGTCACAACAATGTAATAAAAGGAAAATAGTCACATGAGCATTTCATATACATTTTTATTAAGTATGTTTGATTGATTGAAATGAAATTGTCTAACTTTTATATGAGAATGTGATATGTGATATTATATGAAAAAAATGCAACGATATGAAGTATCTGTTATGTGAAATGATACGTTGCATAAATTGAGTCAACCATCGATGATGGTTACCTTATCTGAGTTTGCAAAACTCACCCAAAATTACACGTTGACATTTCAGGACCGATAGAGGATTGTAACTACTGAAAGATCGTACAAGAAACTTAATTCTTGTACTTTTGTGAAGAAGATATAGCTCAAAGTTCGGTCAGCTAGACTGAAGAATTTAGTTGGGTCTTTTGTATTTCCTCTTTCATGTAGTACGTTTTGTATTAGAATATGATGATGTACATGTACAGATTTTTGTAAGCTAAAAGGTATGTACATTCAGATTTATGTAATGAAAAAAGGAATTTTTTAAAAAATTTTGTGACTTTCTTGTATGATAGTAGATGCAATGTTTAAGTTGGATAAATTTCCATGTTATAAAGTGAAAATGCAATAGTTAACATGCCGTTGTTATAGGGTATATACTAGAATGTCATAAGGGTGTTTCTGTATGTACCTTATAGTGTTGGGGATGTTACAACTTATGATTGGTTCAACTTCAGTAGGTTCAAGCATAGTCGTTAGAGCTTGAACTAAGTCTAATAGATCAGCTAGCTGGGCTAAAGAATCGAAAGATGGTTCAGAGATCTGTTCAGATGATGACTCAGAAATTGTTACAAAGATTTCAGATGATGGGACAGAGGCTTCAGAACAAGCTTCTAAATTATCTTATTGGGCAGAGGAATCTTCTACAGTATGGGTAGTTGCAAGAGTTGCTATGAACTCTGTCAGAGGCGGTTTATCCTTCCCAGTAGAGGTGGAAGGTTGAGACTTAGGTGGAGAAGTGGGAGGTGTATGAATTTGTAACGGTTTACTCCGCTGGTTAACTAGTTCAAGTTTCGTATATGAAGGTGATGGCTCAGGAACTTGTTCAAGCTTTAACTTTGATTTTTTCTTTCTGGTTTTAGCCTGGGTTGCTTAAGGATGGATATACTGTCTGATCAAAGGATAGTTGAAATTGAAGACTTTTAAATAGTCAACTTCTTCTGGGTATTTGATATAGTAGGAGTGTATACTTGTTGTATAGTTGGAAATACTGAAGAGGATGAGCCATATACAATCTTAGATTGTGTAAATTGTATATCAACTTCCAAGCGTTGCATAATTCCTTGTATCTTCCTAGGTTCTCTAGTTTTGACATTGAAGTCAAGTCCAAAATACTGTGTAGCAATGTAATGTTGAAGATTAGCATCAAGTTAGTGGATCTGAGCTTTATATGGGTGGTACAGTTGTTGGATATGTTTAGAGAAGATGTCAAACTTATGTTGAGTAGCATGAGTTTATTGACTGATTCCATCTAGCTTGGAATCAATTCTTCGAAGGACTTTGTTTTATACTATTGCATTTGATGTCTGCTAGTTAAGAACTTTATCAAAAGGATTTGAGATAAGTGTTCCTTGTGAAGTGATTCATGTGGGTCGAATATAAGGGCTAGAGATAACCCTAATTATCTCATCTGTACTCCTGTGCAAAGAAGGAAATTCTTCTTCGTATGGTAGACAGGTAGAAAATTTCAGCATCTCACAAATTGATCTAGATCTGAATCCTTATGTGGGCAAACCACTAGATTTGCTGGAATCATCTAGATCTGAATCATCCTTTTGTGGATGATACTATTGAGAAGGCATATAACAAGTTTTAGACTTTTTCTTCCTCCTTCGTCGTCTGGCATACTTCTCATCGTCATCATCACTGTCTGACTCAAGGTTGAGACAGACTTTACAGTCAAGTTTCCTCATAGATAGGTCAACATCCCATACAACGATGATGGCTTAAATAGGCTGGATATCCATTAGATTTGAAATGATGGATAGGAGGGCCAGCTTTACCTTCCAGATGAGAAAATACAGACTGGATCAGAAATATAGTCCTGGATGAAAAAGGTCCAGATGGATCTTCGTTGGGCTTTGCATAGATGGACTTCACCGTTCCATCTTTTAATGTCTTTAAAATCAGAGGAGTTGTTGTATGAAAAGAGTGTTGATGAGGTGTATGGAACACCTTTTGGTAATTGGTGATCCATTCAGTAGGCATCATCTTTTCAAGCTCCATAGCTAATAATTGCTTTCGGATCTTGATGATAGTAGTCTGATCATTGGAATGATCAACAACCATGTAAAGAGTATCTGAAGTAGAATTGGAAAGTTAAGGTTTAAAGCATGATTCTGCAAATGATAGGTCATCTGGTGATATAAGGTAGCCATGATGGCTATAGGATCTTGATCTGCTCTAGTGATCTGAATCTGAACTTGTGGCAGTTCAGAGAAAGTGGGATCATCTAACCTGATGTTAAAATTAGGTGTTATCTTCATAATGACACTTTCATTGTTAATAGTAGTCAGCAAGGTACCAACTAAAGCATTTTGGTACGTTATGTGGGCAGTGTTTGGAAGAGATATCCTAGCTATAGCAATTATTCCCTTTCTTCCATGAAGTGTAAGAACAAGACGTATAGCTCCGACATGTAGATGTGTATGATTTTGTTCTCTCCAGATAGAGATCAGCTCCTTTGGTATCTCAAACTTTACGTATTATTTTGCTGAAGTAGATCTAAAACCACACTATTCCAATTTGGAACTTTGAATTATCCAATCTGGAACTCTGAATTATCTCTTTGACTTTTGGACTAGATGTATACCAAATAATATTTATACTTCTTGTCTAAGAACGATCACGAGAATAAATACTGTAAGAACTCAACAAAGGTAAAGAAGAGATAATTCAGAGTTCTTATAGTATTTATTCTCGTGATCATTCTTGGATAAGAAGTATACGTACTATTTTTTCTACATCTAGACCAAAAGTCAAAGAGATAATTCAAAGTTCCATATTGGAACAGTGTGGTCTTAGATCTACTATAGCAGAACAATACCTAAAGTTTGACATATGAGCTTATCTCTCTGTGGAAAGAACACAACCATACATATCTATATGTTGGAGCTAACACCTTGTTCTCACACTTCATGGAAGAAAGGGAATACCTACTATAACCAGGATTCTCTTCTAGACACTTCTTACATAATGTACCAAAATGCTTTAATTAGTACCTTGCTGACTACTCTCAACAATGGAAGTGTCATTTTGACGATAACACCTGATTTTAACATCAAGTTGGATGTCTTAACAACTACAAGTTTAGATCTAGTTCATTGGAGCAGATCAAGATCCTACAGTCATCATGGCTACTTTACATCACTAGATGATCTGTCATCTACAGAATCATACTTTGGACCTTAAGTTTCCAAATTCTACTTTAGATGCTCTTTGTATGGTTGCTCATCGTTCTAATGATTAGACTACTATCATTTAGATCTTGAAGCAATTACTAACTACGGAGCTTGAAAAGTTTATGCTTACTAAATGGATCACCAACCACGAGAAGGTGTTCCATGCACCTCATCGAAACTATTTTTATACAACCACTCCTCCGATTTTGAAGACATTAAAAAGTGGAACGGTGAAGTCCATCTATTCAAAGCCCAACAAAGATCCATCTGGAACTTCTTCATTTGTTGTTATATTTCTGATTCAGCCTAGTTGTTCTCATACGAAAGGTAAATCTGGCCCTCCTATCCATTGTTTCAAATCTAATGGAGATTCAGTATATGTAAGCCATTATCGTGGACACTTTATATAGGAGGTTGACCCATTTATGTGTGAACCTGACTGTGAGTGCATCAGACAGTCATGATGATGATGAGTAGTATGCTAGATGACGATGGAGGAAGAAAAAGTCTAAATCTCATTGTATGCCTTTGTAACAGTATCATTCACATAAGGATGATTCAAATCTAGATGATTCCAGCAAATCTAGTGGTCTACTCACAGAAAGATTCGGACCTAGATCTCGTCGTGAGATGCTAAAATCTTCTATCTATCAACCTAAGCCAATAATCCCTGTTGTTGCTCCAACCCTTTTACCTTGTATGATGGTTAAGCCATACAAAGAAGAATTTCCTTCTCTACACAAGATTACAGATTAGACAACTAAGGTTGTCTCTAGCCCTTATATTCAAGCCACAAGAATCATTTCACAAGGAACACTTATCTCAAATCCTTCTGATGAAGTTCTTAACTTGCAGACATCAAATACAGTAGCACATAACAAAGTCCTTAAAGGAATTGATTCCAAGTTAGAGGGAATCAGTCAACAGACTCATACTACTCAATATAAAGTTGACATTGTCTCTAAGAAGATCCAACAACTGTATCACTCATACAAAGCTCAGATCTAGCAACTTGAAGTTGATCTTCAACATTACATTGCTATGCAAAATTTTGGACCTGACTTTGACATCAAAACTAGAGAACTCAGGACGATACAAGGAATTGTTCAATGCATGACAGTTAATAAGCAATCTGCACAGTCTAAGACTGTATATGGCTCATCCTCTTTAGTATTTCCAAATATATAACTAGTATACACTCCTACTCTGTATCAGACGTTTTTAGAAGAAGTTGACTATTCAAAGGTTTTCAAGTTCAACTATTCTTTGATCAGACAGTAAATACATCCTCAAGCAGCTCAAGCAAAACTTAAAAATTCAAAGTCAAAACCAAGCCTGGACAAGTTCCTAAGCCATCACCTTCATATACTAAACCTGAACTAGTTAAGTAATGGAGTAAACCGTTATAGATTCATACACCTCCCACTTCTCCACCAAAGTCTCAACCTTCCACCTCTACTAGGAAGGGTAAAAGCCTCTGACAGAGTTCATAGTTACTCTTGCACCTACAATTACTGCAGAAGATTTCTCCATTTAATTAGATAATTTAGAAGCTTGTTTTGAAGCCTCTATCCTAACATCTGAAGTCTCTACAATAATTTCCAAGTTATCATCTGAATAGATCTATGAACTATCTTATGATTCCTCTGCACGGCTAGTTAATCTATTAGACTTAGCATAAGTTCTAATGATTATGCCTGAACCTACTAAAGCTGAACCAGATATAAGTGAAGCAGAATCTACAGATACTAAACCAGTACCACAAGTAGCACTAGCTCAACCAGCTACACAGACTAAGCCTACTTCAGGACCTTAGTTTGTTTCTGACAATCTTACCCCAAAGAAATGGAGAGATCGTTTGTATGAATTCGGTGCATGGATAAATCTTCAAATGACTCGACTCAATAATCCTTTACAGGATATTTTGTTTGAGTTTACTTTTTTTTTCACTAGTAATTCATGATAATGGTGGCAAAGGATTGACAGCTATCGAAGACTTTAATACATCCAAGTCACTACAGTCGGATCTCTTTTTGGAATAATTCGTTGGTGAATTTCAGTTTATAGATAAACAGATCCGTCAGGAGTATTATGCAATGAAATGTTGATTACTTGACAAGCGTGATCTACAGAATCATTTTCAATGTATGATGGAAAGGTACTATCTTTGAATGGATGGAATGTTGTTAATCTTTGATATACTTTTATCTATCCCTTCCAGATCAACTGCAACTAGAGCAACAACAGACCATTGTTTCTTCACAAAGGGATATTGCTAATATATCTATTAGAGAAATTTACTAGCTTGCTATAGCCTCTCTTGATAAGTTGTGTGACCAACATGCCTTATTCAAGAACATCATTAAAGATGGTCCACTTCTCAAACAGGCTCGCAAGAAGCCTTATCTTTAGATTAAGTGCAAAGATCAGAAAATTTGTGATTGTAGCAACAAGAAGAAATCTCATCATAATCATGTCTATCATCGATGAAAGTTCCGCAGATAAGGGAAGGTTACAAATCCTTCAGGAAAACTTATATGAAAAATGATGGAACAAAATGAAAGTTTTTTCTATTCTTCAAGAAGAAATCTCATCATTTTTATAAAGCTGATCGATATTTCCTCTGTGGACAACTAGGACACTTTGCATGAAACTGTCCTCATAAAAGTAAAAAGGATGTCAAGTTATTGAAGCAAATGTAATCAGTCTTGCCTATTCATTCTCATTGAAGATCTGATTGGGGAACAATCCACTGAAGATGAAAATACTAAGTTTGTTGTTTTTGTTACGACCTCTGAAGATGAATCCTCTTATTCCTCTATCTCTCTGGGGGATGATTCTTTATACATGCTACAACAGACCTGCATGAAGATAGATCATACTCCAGTCCAAAGACTATATGTCCAGATCCAACTCTTCAAATAAGACTAATATGATCTTCCCATTAAAACTATTCGATTTATGGATACTAGATCCAGTCATACAATTATAAAGCCTAACATTTTATCTTTTGAGGCATAGACCTCACATGATGAGTACTTTACTACTGTAGATGGCAATTCATTCAAGATCGGGCTTATTACAAAAAGAAAAATCGGGATACAATTCTTTCCACAGTGTACAATTTGGACTAATGTCCTTGGCAACAATCTATCCAGCCCATATATTCTCATTGGTATGGAAGTCTACAACAAAGCCTCACCTTTACAAATCCTATCCACAGGCTTTAGGTATTGATCATTATATAGTCCCTACACTAAAGTGAAAAATGTGTTTAAACTTTCTCAAGTTCCTACACTATATATATCAATGAGAGATAAATTGTTAGACTACTGTCATGAATCACATGATTTTTCTCATCCATATCCTCTTTGAAAAAATGTTAATCTTTTCATAAGTCTACCATTTAAAAAGAATGAGGATATCAATCTTACGAAAGCTACATATCCAGGGATAAACCCCTGATGACCTTAAATTTGCACAAGATGAGTATGTTATCCTTCTGAAGTAAGGACTTACCGAGCCCACAAAGTCATATTGGACTTACCAACCCTTCTATGTAAATAAACGTTCAGAACAAAAGCATGGTAAAAAGAGATTGGTGATTGGTTATAAGCCTCTGAATGCATTCCTGCAAGATGACAAGTTTCCTCTTCTCAAGATCAGTACACAGGTACTATTTTTAGAAGAAGCTGTTATCTTTTCCAAGTTTGATTTTAAAGCAGGATTTTGGATATTGGGTGTTCACCCAACTGAGTGATACAAAATTGCATTCTGCATTCCCAATGCACAATAACAATGAACTGTTATGCCATTTAGGCTTAAAGTTGCCCCATCACTGTTTCAAAGACCCATGAGGAACATCAGGCCTTACTCCAACAATTCTTAGATTTTACTCAACAGTACGGAAGCATGTTTTCAGCCTCCAAAAACATCATTGGTGTAAAGGAGATTGAATATCTGGGTATGCATTTCAAAGATGGATTCTACCAGCCTAGTTCACATATTGCACAAAAGTTGTTACACTTTCCTGATGAACATCTCACTGTAGAACAGATGCAACAATTCCTCGGGATTGTTAGTTACATCCGTGAGTTTATACTTTACGTGGCAGCTTACACTTCATACTTATCCAATTTGCCCAAACAGAATCCATCTTACCCTCTAGATATTTTCTTTTCTTATTATAAATATCCTCTTCTTCCTTAGCGAGATATCTTCATAACCCCTTTTATCTTTTTAGGATTTCATTAGTCATTCTCTCATGGCTAGCCAACCTTAAACATTAATAGGTGTACTAGCAATGGGCTGAAAAGATTTCTTTGTATTGCTAGTACACCTACTAATGTTTTTGAAGTTACCTCGCTTGCTCATATGAGTTTGTTTTATTATTTGCATCCTTTTCTGAGCGAAACTAACTCTCTTGGTTGTCCCACAATATTTAACCTCAGAGCACATTACCTTAATGTGATTTTCCTTTATTATCATTTTTTTGAAAATAAATTATGGTATCTTTGGGCACTTTCAGCCTCGTGCTTACAATGAAAGAGAAACTTTGCTTTTATAGGCGAAGTAAGGGCATGAAAGTAAAACTCTCAAGAGACACACCGATTATAACTTTAAGAAAGAAAACAACTTAAGTACAATCATGACACCTTTAACAAAGTTACTTTAAAAAAGTAAACAATTTTCTAAAAGCAAACAATATGATGATAAGAAGGAATCTTGCATAGTAGTTTGTGGGTTACAAAGATTCTCTTTCATTAAAAGACTCAAAAGTAAACTCCTATAAAGATAAGTCCCGTAGTAGTGGCATCCAATGTATTATTTATCGCGGATTGGTTTATGCCATGATTGCAAATTGGACAAAGAGTCTGAATTATTTGAACTGTCAAAATGACTTGAAGAAGTCTTTTGTCACTCACTGGGAATGAGATCACGACTGAAGTTTGTGCAAGAATTGATTTAACTTACCTTCATTAGGACTATAATTGTCATCATTAGGGCTTTGAACCTCTTGAAAGACTGAGTCAAAAGGCTGAGAAGGTCCTGCAAGGTCTGAGATAGATTCTTCTGTATCATATGGAGGGCTATTGGAACCTAGTATGTCAACTTCTAGTGCTTCTAGTTTACCAGAAACAAATTCACCTAAATAAGATCCAACAGAGGAGGAAATGGTTGGGAGCATCAGGAAAATGATTTATCTCTTTGAGAAAATGGCTTAACCATCATATAAGGTATAAGGGTAGTTATAACAATAGGAATTCCTGGCTTAGGTTGACAGGTATTAGAAAAGGGTCGAAGGAATTATCCTCCCTGAATTGGAAGACGTAATGAATCACGCCCTTGATGCTTGGACGACTCAGAAATCCATGGAAGTTAAACATGCTTGTTCAACAGTTCGCTAACCTCTATCTTTCTTCATACATTTCATTTAAATCAATCACATAAAAAACCTCCGCACCGCTATTACCTGGTTTTTATGAACTAGACAGGATTTTTGTGGAAACAACATGTGGTCTTGATATTGATTTTTGGTTTAGATATTCGTATTTTACGTCAATTAATTACAGATCAGTAGTCTTACAAATTTTCAGATGATATTTAATTATACTTCAAAGCTTCTATTCAGTTATGATCTTAAAAACTCTAGCACACATTTGGGTGAAATACTTGTAAGCTTCACCAAAGGCTGATGTCTTTTCCCTTGAACTTACCTAGCACTATCTTTCACAGGAGCTTGTAGGATCTCAGATTTCTATGTTATAAATGTTCCATCCTGAAACATTTTCTTCACATCATTGTTGTTTGTATGTTTTAGAAGCCAACCTTCGTCTTTTATGTTCAGAATCAGAAGATGATTTTGAAGATGATTAGAGAAGCGGTAGAGAAAAGAAAAGCAACCCTGATCCTCCGATGAGAGGAGGGGACTTCCTTGATTGCCTCGTTAATTACATGAAGTGTGAAAACTTGTTAACAAAGAATCTAATAACTTACACAATCTTTGCACTTTTACTTGCCACCTCTGAGACAATCCCTACAACTTTAGCAGTGGCAATTAAGTACTTGGCAGAAGACCCTTCAGCCATACAAGAGTTATTGGTACTTGAAAATGAAGCCATCTTATCATGTTGTCCTTTCTTATTTCTCCAAGAAGATCGTCTCATGAACAAATCGTCTATAATTTTTTGATATGTTTTTGGCTTGATAATGTTCTTTATCAGAAAGAAAACGATGATATTGTAAAGAGGAAGGAAAGTAAAGAAAGAGGAATGACGTGGAAAGATTATAAGTCGATGACTTTCACCTTCTTTCACTGTTTCATTTTGAAATTGGTTTATGAAGGTTATCAACGAATCCCTCGAATGACTGGTTCAGCAAGAACTCTTCGTAGAGCAACTCAAGATAGCCATATAAGTGGTATGCATTTGTCTTTATACCACTTGATTGACAATAGCGCATGTTTGCTCACTATCAAATTTTGACAGGATACACAATCCCAAAAGACGATAGTCATGCCGGCTGCTTTTCATATGAATCCAGATATTTACAAGAATCCCCTTCCGTTCAATCCATGGAAATGGAAGGTAATAATTTTATCCGTATGTTAAAGTCCACGATTTTAGCTTGACCACATCTATGTTAATTTGGAATCAATTGCAACGCACACTTATAACTGTGGGAGAATGAATTGATTTATTCGAATATAGAAAGTGCCTTTTATAGGCTTTACA
>JAOSBN010000008.1:20293260-20326409 GCA_027563595.1 Erythroxylum suave | reverse complement strand
ATATATATTTTATGTGACATGTATTAAATACTGAATGAAAATTGTTAGTATTTGGATCGACTTTATTTCTACAGACTCTTCTCTACATCGTGCTTGTAGTTCTCATTCATCAAATATAAATACTCTAAAATGAAATATCAAGCCTCTATTATCGGTCAAAGCTACATATTGCCCCATCACCATTTTAAAAATGTTGCTAAAAATTGTTGTCGTTATTCTTTTTTGCGTAGCATACCCATACATCAAACTACAAGCAAAAATTCTATTAATCATGAATTAAGGCATAATTACTTATTTTTTTAAGTGTAAAATTCTTTAGGAAAGAGTCACTAAGTAAAGGTTAAAATTTAATATAATGCTCAAAAGGCTCACTAATGATTTAATGTACAAAAGATAAGAAATTTGGTTAAAATGAAAATTCTAATTGCTTGTATTTATCTTACGTTGTGATTTCAAAATTCTAAATGCTTGTATTTAAGAATCAACATGCAATTAGATAAATCTCAAGTCCACCCCCACACTTAAAAGAATGTTATCCCAATATTATGCGTAAATAATAAATTAAAAGGGATCAAAAATCTCCTTGAAAACTCAAATAGTTGAAAGAAAATTTTTACTCAACTTTACTTAGCTTGCACAGGAATTCATAACTAAGAAAATATATCAATATTACTTTCAACTTTTCAACATCATCAAATTCAACAATATAGCAAATAAATTAGAATTAAACATTACACAATCCAAATATCCTGAAACGAAACTTAAACTGCATGCATGCTTGAATTTATATTGCCTATGTCATTAAGGAGCGAAAGGGGCAGTAGGTGTTGCTGAAGATAAGTCCACATTGTGTCTAGCTTGGCACAAACACCCCTGATTTCTCCTTAATGTCTTTCAATGGATGTTGCTAACTACTGCATCGTTACCCTCCGTGGCCTGGCAATTGTTCACAATATTTTCTTCTTCCTCTTCAGTCTTTTCTCATCGTCAGCTTGCCCCTTCTCTTACCCAGGTTGTTTGAATACCTTCTATCAACTTTTCTTGGATTAATCCAGTTACTATTATCTTGGATGGACCTAAAAACCCTCACCCAGTCATCATTAATGTAGTTACATTTTCTAGTTGTCACAACCAAAACACTAGAGAGGTCTACTCCTTGCTTCTTCAATAGCTAGCTAATCAATATCATAAAACACAAATCATGATCATATGACCGATGCCCAACTACATTGTTGATAGAGTGCGTCATTAAAGTGATATTCTTCAAGCCTCAGCGTATAAACCATTAGTTGGAATTGTAAGGCTATGTTATTACATAAAGAATAAATAGCGCTTTGTTTTGATTCCAGTCATCATGATTTGATGGCATACTATTATGAAAACTCACCCTTCTACCCTCCAATAGTAATCTCCCTAAAGATAAAACAATTTTTTCCGCCTTAGACTATTAAAAACATTATGAACTTTGAAGGTTCTCTCCATGTTAGCACTCATGATATTTTGAGTCACCAAATTATTGATGCATCTCTTATTGTATCATTCTTCAAATTTTTGGCTAAGTAAACCTAGTAACCTCCTTCGGAGGAGGTGGTGTCAAAGAAGAAGAACACGACTCCTCTTTTTATTAACCACCATTTTTTAATCTATAAGCCATATTTTAGGGAAAAAAAATTGAATATGCTAACAGTTCCCGTAATTCATACTATTTTTTCTGCAAGTACACCCAACATCACCAACTTCCATAATACCTAAAAAAATTATAAAGAATAAAAATTGCAAGCAAAAGTGGAACGTTGTCTTCTCCAAAAAGCTGCTTAAGTCATCAGAAGTTTCTCTTCTCTTCCTTTCTAGCCACCGTTTGCATGCCTGCATGCAGACGTGAGTTACGTTCCTTGCGTTCAGCTCAGCATTCTGTTCTTCCAGACCCACCACTTTCTTCTTTAGGTATTACATCCCCCATCGTCCCGACGTAGGGATGCCCATAGAGGCTCTCGAGCAGGAGGGTAACATGGCCAAACGAGGGTGAACGAGGAAGCAGGAGGATAACGTGCTGTCCAGTCCTCCAATGTCGTATCGCATAGCAGTATCCAGCCTCCCGACTGAACACGGCACCGAGGACACCTTACCATGGCCAGCGGAGCGCTCCATCGATCCAGAGGAAGGTGATATTCTCCCACTGTCGGCAGACCTAGGCGGAGGCCTGCTTCTCTCACAATCCTTCAAATCCAAACTGGATCACCAGTGGAACCAAACCGTGGTAGTCAAGCTACTGGGCAGATGCATTGGCTTCCAAACACTAAACTCCCGCCTACGAGCACTCTGGAAAATGAAGGGACCTCTCAAGATCGTCGACCTTGAACATGACTTCTTCCTGGTGCGGTTTATGGCTGAGGAAGACTACCTTCATGCCTTAGCAGATGGACCGTGGCTTATCTTTGGCAAGATGCCGTCGGTCCAACGCTGGGAGCCAACCTTTCGTCCGAAGACCGGCCAGGTACATCGAGCGGTCACTTGGATTCGAATTCCAGAGCTTCCTATCGCAAGATATCACTCGAAGATACTCAAGGCATTGGGCAACCTCATAGGCAAAACAATGAAAATAGACGAGGCCACCTTACTCACCCACATGGGCAGATATGCTTGCATCGCCGTCGACATCGATCTCCACCAACCACTACGGACCACAGTCGAACTGGATGGCGAGGTACTGGCAGTAGTCTACGAGGGACTCCCCCAGATACGCTACAGTTGTGGCATCATAGACCATAAAACAGCCATTTGTCCGCACCGAAACCGCAAGGAGGCAGCGCACCCAGTGACAACCGACGACAAAACGCAGGAGGCAACAATGGAAGGCGAGGTCGGCCCACACAGCACGTTGCATGCAACACCGCCAACGGTCAAAAAATCGACAAGCTATGGACCGTGGGTCTAGGTCTAGCACAGGACGAAACCGCAGGTGCAACAGCTCAAACAACAGGCGCAGTCCTCCACCAAACCTCCGACTCCTTCAGGAAAGCACGCAAGGTCTAATCAACTGGCAGGCTCCCGGTTCTCAACACTAGCGGATAATGAGTTGTTGGGGACAAGACAAGAAAATTTGATTGTGGCCCCACCACCTTTGAAACTGACAGGCCAGGGCCAGACTTTTCCAATGGCCCAAATATTTGGACACCAAAGCCATGGACCCTTATTTACAGCTACGAGCCTGAATCAAATTTCCAAAAAATGAGCCCACAGCGGCAAAATTGGCCAATCCCATTTAACCCAGGGCGAGAGCTCGCGGACCAGCCCAACCCAGGAGCAGCAATTGACTATCGTCCCTCCAATCCAACTACAACCTACCAGCGAGGTAACCAATATAGCAATAGAAATTTCCTCACACATAGAAATGGTTTGTGACAAATAGGTGCTCGAGGCCCAAGACGCGAACCGGATGGACAACCCCCAACTCATGGATGGGGACGAGATCCCAAAAACTAACGCAGCCCTAGGGGAGAGCAGCTCTCACACAGATCCCCCAGATATACCAACTGGGCCAGCACAAATGGAAGTACAGCCACCAAGTAGTCCACATGAAGTGCAGGCACTTCAGTCATTGAGCAAGGGACCACAAGACGCTCCCATGGGAGGTACACTCACTCATTAATCGTTTTTATGTCGATTATGCTGTGGAATTGTCAAGGGGTCGGGGGGCGTAGATCTTTAATGATTCTGCGTAATTACCTGCATAGTTATAAACCGGGTATCCTGATACTTATGGAGACCTGAATTAGTGGAACTCGAGCCCAGGGAGTCATTAAGGCTTTGGGCTTTGACTATTCTTTCCTAGTAGAGGCTGTTGGGTTCTCGGGCGAAATTTGGATTTTATGGAAGGCTGTGGTTAACCTATCAATAGTGTTAGCTCACCGCCAATTTATCCATACCATCATCATCTATGAGTTCCTCTCGATTGATTTCACAGCCGTCTATGGTAGTCCGCAACCTGCTACCCAAAAACTCCTCTGGCAAGCCCTCGAATGGGTGGGTAGATTCGTGCAAAATCCATGGCTCATAGGTGGGGACTTTAATGCTAAATTGGAGAGTGCAGACAAAAAAGGTGGTTCTAGGACTACTAGAACAGTGAATTCTCATTTTCAATAGTGGGTTCAGGCAAGTGGTCTACACGATCTGGGTTATGTGGGCTCAAAATTTACATGGAAACGAGGATCAGTGCAGGCCCAGTTGGACCGAGGGTTTGGTTCGATGGAGTGGGTGCAATCCTACGTGCACACGGCAAACTACCATCTTCCTTTCTTAGGATCGAACCATTGTCCCATGCGGATCCAAATTCCTCAACAGGCTTCTAGACCCAGAGGATCCCCTAACTTTAGATTCCAAAATGCGTGGTTATTGCATCCAGATTTTGATCACGAAGTCTTGGCGTATTGGAATCTGGACGAAGGGTCGCTCGGTCAAGCGCTCACCAATCTTTCATTACATCTGCAAAGCTGGGATCAATCAGACTTCGGTAATATTTTTCACCGGAAAAAAACAGTTGCTAGCCCGTTTACAGGGAATCCAACAAGCTATGACTGACGATACTTCAGCGCACCTGCTTGACTTGGGAGAACAACTAAGTGGGGAGTTATTGCGTGTGCTGATTGAAGAAGAACTATACTGGCATCAGAAGGCCTGTTGCGATTGGCTTTCGTAAGGAGACCATAACACCAAATATTACCACACCCTCACACTCTCCAAACATAAGAAATTACTGATCGAGAGGCTCATGGATGCCCAAGGTACAGTCATTACAGATCCAGGGCAACTTGGACGGATAGCCCAGGACTATTTTGTTCATCTCTATTTCCAGGAACCCCTACCTGATTCCAGGATCTCTCTTTCCGATAAGTTCCCTTCCCTCTCCGAGGATCGTCTTCGGGATCTGGCCCAACCGATCAACCCAATGAAATAAACCAAGCTATCTTTGCCATGAACCTGAATAAAGCTCCGGGGGTCGATGGCTACAATGTCCTCTTCTTTCAAAAGCAATAGGGGCGAGTAGGACCCAAAGTTACAGAGTATATCCAGTCTGTGTTCAAATAGGAAACCTGGGAACTGGAGCTAAATCAGACAATCCTAGTCCTTATCCTGAAAAACCCCTCTCCGATGCATATTTCCCAATTCTGGGCAATTAGTCTTTGTAATGTGACTTATAAAATTCTATCCAAAGTCATTGTTAATCGTTTGAAGTCCCATCTGGATCTGCTAGTTGCCGAAAACCAATGCAGCTTTATCCCGGGCCGACACATCACTGATAATATCATCATAGCCCAGGAAGCAATCCACTCCATGCGTAAGATGAAAGGCAAGAAGGGCTATCTGGTGATCAAAGTGAACCTGGAAAAAACATATGACCGACTTAGATGGGACTTTATTCAATCCACCTTAGAAGCTATTGACATTCTGGAACCACTATCCAGGGTGATAATGAAGTGTGTCACGACCGTATCCATACAGGTGGCCTGGCAAGGTCGTTACTAGATCCCTTCAACCCTTCCAGAGGGATCAAACAAGGCAACCCGCTCTCACCTTACTTGTTTGTCTTATGCATGGAGCGTCTAAAGCACCTTATTTCAGGAGCAGTGGACCTGGGTCAGTGGCATCCGCTAAAATTGAGTGCTACTGGGCCTCCCATTTCTCACCTTTTCTTTGCAGATGATTTGGTCCTTTTTGCTGAAGCCACAGACGCTCAAACGCAAGTTATAGCGCAAACATTGGAGTTATTTTGTCAAGCCTCGGGTCAGAAGATGAACAAGGACAAAACAAAGATTTTTTTCTCTAAGAATGTGTCGATGGAAATTGCCCGACGTCTGAGCCACGCATTACACATTTCCAACACGAATAACCTAGGTAAGTACCTGGGCGTGCCTCTACTAAATGAGAGAGCTATGCGTGACATCTATCAACATATCTTAGAAGCGACTCAAAAAAACTATCAGGATGGAGAGCTAAAAACCCATCCTTAGCAGGATGAGTCGCTTTAACCCAGTCAATGATCGCCACCCTCCCTATCTTCACGATGCAAACTGTTCGTCTTCCAAGAGGCTTATGTGATGAGTTGGAACGTATCATGAGTCAGTTTATTTGGGGATCCATGCCTGAACACAGAAAAATACACTTGGTCCATTGGGATTCGGTTTGTCAACCAAAACAAGCAGGGGGATTAGGCATTAGAAAGGTCAAGACTATGAAAGAGGCTTTATTAACAAAAATGGGTTGGACTTTACTTACAAAACCTAACGCATTATGGGTCCGCACCTTACGAGCCAAATACCGCATCGGCCCTTACCGCATCCCCACTTCGATAGCTAGACAAAGGGCCTCGAGCTTCTGGAGGGGACTCTTGGCAACTTGGCATTTTGTTCGCCAAGGTATTCGATGGCAATTAGGCAATGGCCGACACATCGCGTTCTAGATAGATAATTGGATGCATGAGTGGGATCCCCTGCAAGCGGTGGCAACCTCACCGATCCCTGAACACCTACTTTTCACTAAAGTAGCGGATCTCCAGAATGAGGATGGAACTTGGAAATGGGATATCTTCCAACACTACCTCCCACATACGATTTGTAAGGCGATTGCCGAGATAACCCTAAACCCCGAAGATCCAAAGGATGACACCGTGCAATAGGCTTACACTACAAATGGGAGGATCACCACAGCATCAGCCTATGAGGTAATTGACGAACATTCGTTGGCTCCCTCGACGAATACCTGGGACTTAGTTTGGAAATAGGCGGGGGCCCAAAGGATAAGATCATTCCTTTGGTTAACGACCCAAAACAAACTACTGACTAACCAACAACGAGTAGCTCGTAATATAGCGGGGGATAGCAGTTGCCACGTCTGTCGCCAAGTAGAGTCCACCCTTCACGTCTTATGGGATTGCCCGAGAGTGCGAACTTTCTGGCGTAACTTTCCCCAAGAGGTAGTCCTTACGGACTTCTTTCAACTCTACTTGGAGCGATGGGTGCAATCCGGTCTCATGGCTTAATCTCAGGTAATGCAGGGGAATTGGGCTACTCTTTTTGGCGTCGCCTGCTGGATGCTTTGGAATTGGTGCAATAGAAGTATTTTTGATGCCAAATTCGTGTTGCCAGACGCTGGTACCAAAATAGTGCAGGATTATGAGAAATGGATAGTTAGGGCGAGGGTCGTTGAACGTGGGGTTATTTCGGCCCAAGGTTTACTGGCGGGAAGTTTGGTGGGGTGGTCCAAATCACCTAAGGATTGGGTTAAATTGAACACGGATGGTGCAGTTCAGTCGCAGTCGTCTGCCGCAGCAGTTGGAGGTTTAATTTGAGACTGGCAAGGCTAGTCATTCTTACATCGGATAGGACAATGCTCGCCTATTATAGCCAAACTTTGGGGAATCCACTCGGGTCTAACCCTAGCGTGTTCGCTAGGGTATCGATGACTCCAGCTCGAAGTGGACTCCTTCAAAGTCATTAACCTTCTCTCCTCTTCTAATTCTAGTATTGACGGAAATAATCTTTTGTTAACAGGTACCCGTAGATTACTCCAACGTGATTGGGAGGTGTAACTTTAGCATGTGCATTGAGAAGGGAACTAGTGTGTGGATATTCTAGCAGCCCTCGCCGCTCTCACCAGTCCAGGACTACAGCTACTGTAGGAGCCTCCACTCCCAGTTATGGCACTTCTCCATCGAGACCAACACAGAGTTGTGTACCACCAAGCTAGGTGTTAGCCATATCTGTTCCAGATTGCTATTTCCTTTGTAAACAAAAAAAAAAACACATTCCACAATATGAAGCACACTATTTCATAATTACCATAAATCCAACAACCATAGGTCAATACTTTTCAATGTTTCACAATAGTCAATAAGCTCAATCCAAAAGTTCACACAACTCGAACTACAACTTCTCAAGTTCCATGCGCTACCATAAAATCAAAGAATATTATGTAATTGGAGAATGATGGAAGTAAATATACATGCCTAATATCTCCAAAACTCAAGCAGTGTAAAATTCCTAATTTTTGTAATTGAAAAAACTACTTGTTGATTGGTGAATGATTTGATGTTTAAGGAATTGAGTTTTATGCTTTTAGGACCAATTTGGTACGTAGATTTTTATTGTGTTAAAAATAAAATTTTCAGTGAAATTTTGAGGTTAGGGATTGAGAGGTGAAAGATAAGATAGGGTTAACATTTCGGCGAAGGAATATCATAGTTGAGTTTATATAGGGTTAGGGTCCAAACAGTGACTAACATTGGACATAACTTTGACACCAGTATCGATTGGCTTTTATTTCCTGACACTCTCTTATGTTATTTTGAAACTAGCACCCATCCCATTCATTCGTCAACTTGGTTTTTCCACCTTTTGCTAACTCTCCTTTCCCTTGACCTTTAGCTCATTAAAAATGATATGTATGCATGAATGAACACACAATAATGGAAAAAATTCAGCCTAACACTCACTGCCTCACTAGTGTCGTCACCGCCACACAACTTCAGTGGTCGTCACACAGCTCGCTACCATCCCTAGTTCACCATGTAAGCTGCCTTCCACAACCAGTTTGTAAAATAACACGATACTGGAGTAACACAGATGCGGCGATGACAAAAGTAGAGAATGTAATAGGATAGAAAGAAGATTTTTAATCGTTTCTATATTACTTGATAGTGTATGTACAAGCAGTATTTATACACGAAAAATTAATCTAACAGAATTTGTCATTTTGTATTTACAGAGAGAAGAAAACGAAATAAAAGTGTTCTGTATGTGTCCTTGAAGATTTGGGTTTGTTAGAGAAGATATTGTTTGAGTGAGAAAGGGGTTTTTAGAGTTTATCATGTGAGGTTGAGTGTATTGTGTTGGTGTGTATTCATTGGGCTAAATAGGAGGGTTTTCCCTGTCCCTACAGCCCCTCCTCAAGTTTGAGCATTTGTGAGGCTCAACTTGGAACTGGCTGAGCAAATGCGATCGATGGATAATGGTTTTGTGAAGCAGTCTACTACTTGTTGTTTAGAAGGTGCGTATGTAGTTATGATGAACCCTTCTTTGATGGCATTGCGGACTAGATAGCAGTCTATATCCAGGTGTTTGGTCCGCTCTTAGAAGACCGGGTTCTCAGATATATGTATGGCGGCCTTATTTTCACAAAAGAGTGTATATGGTAATTAAACATGTATGTGCAGATATCGTAACAAGTATGAAATCCACCAAACTTCAAATATCGTGGTTGACATGCATCAATATTATGCTTATACTGACAATCGACTTACTATTGACTGTTTCTTAGTTTTCCACAATATTGGTGATCAATCTAGGAATATAAAATATCCCGTGAGAGACTTTCCTAAGTACAAGCAACCTACCCAATCTGAGTCTGAGAAAGCACAAATAGACAGATCCTACTAAACTAGATAATACAATTTCTGATGTTTTGTTCCCTTTGCGTAGTAAAGAACATTAAAGAACTTCCCAATGTGGTTGGCGAGGTGTTGTATTGAATTGGCTAAGGTAATGTACTATAAATGACAAGTCTGGTCTTGCAAACGACAAGTAAAGTAATTGTCTAACCAAACGTCGACACTTTTCTAGTTGAGGCAACAATGAGCCAATATCAGTTGACAGTTTTGTGCCAAGTGGGATTTGAACATTTGCAAGCTTTACCTCTTCTAATCTAGCATCACGAAGAATATCTGAAATGTATTTTGACTAAGATAGATACAAGTCATTCTCAAATCTGGTTACTTTAACTCCGACAAAAAATTTTACTTATCCCAAATCCTTAACTATGAATGTAGCATTCAAATAATTCTTCACTTTTGATGTAGCTTCCTTATTATCAGCCATTACCAATAAGTCATCAACATAAATTGCAATTGCAAGAAAAGAGTCTGTGTTAACTCGTGTGAATAGGCAATAATCAAATGTTGCTTGATAAAAACCAAATTTGACGAGCGCAGAAGTAAGAGTTTTGTTCCATTGCCTTCCGACTTGTTTTAATCCGCAAAGTGATTTTTGAAGAACATGTCCTATCAGTACCTTGTCATAGCCATCTGGAGGGCGGAGATAAATTTTCTTATCAATAGAATCATGTAGGTATGCATTATTAACATCGACGTGGTGTATAGGCTAACAATAAGCAGCAACGATTGCAAACATCAATCGAATAGTCGTTACCTTTGCGACTGGAAAACAAGTCCAAATAGTCCACTCCTGCCCTTTGATTGAATCCTTTGATGACCAATCGAGCCTTATGTTTTTTGATTAAACCACATAAGTGACGCTTGATTTTGTAAATCTATTTGGTATCGAGTGTTCGTTTACCCTTCGATAAATTGGTGAAAACCCACGTTTCATTTTTCTTTAGGGCTTCAAGTTCTACTAATATAGGTGCTACCCATAACAGGTCCTCTTTAGCAGCTTCGTATGACAAAGGCTCATCATCACTAGAAATGGTAACCATGAAAGTAGAGAAAATACGAGAGAATATAGGAAAATGATGTGTTTCGATTTGAAATTTAGCTGAGGAGAATGACATTGTTTCAATTGTGTGGTAAGAGTTGCCAGAGATAGCGACCGAGACGTAGTCCTGTAGATAGGCAGGTCATTTATGCAGTCGATGGCTTTGTCTGATTGAAGTGCTAGGGTTTGGTGGAGTTTGTAAATGCATGGAAGGGGAAGGGGGATATGAAGATACAGGGTCGAGAATCGGTAATGTAGGTATGGGTTGGGATGTGCTTTAATGTTCAAAATTGGGTAGGTTTTTTAGTGTGTTTATTTGGTTTTACATGTGCGAAATGGGTTCAGGTGTTGGGTCTGTTTTGTGTGTATGTTGTTCTGGGCTTGGAAATAAAATGTCAGGAGGTGCAAGTTGGGTGGTAATGTTTGTTGTGTATGGTTTTGTGATGAAGGGAAGTGAGCTTTCATGAAATGTCACATCTCTTGAAATTATAATTTTTTCGGAAACCAAATTGAACAATTTGCATCCTTTTTTACCAAACACGTATCCAATAAACAGACATTTGGTGGCTCTTGGTTCAAGTTTGTCCTTAAAAGGTTTGGTGTTTGTTGAAAAACAAAGGTAACCAAAAGTTTGTAAGTAGTCATACTTAAGGGGTTTTGAATAAAATTTCTCAAAAGGGGTTATCCCTGGAAGAGTTTTTGTAGGTAATTAGTTAATTATGTAATTAGCTGTTAGTAAAGCTTCCCCAAAAAATTTTGTAGGTAAGTTGGCGTGGTACATAAAGGTGTGGATAATTTGTAAAAGATGTTTGTGCTTACATTCAACAACAACATTTTGTTATGGTGTGTAAACGCAAGTTTTTTTATGGATAATGCCTTTCCGTTAAAATAATTCCTTACAACAATAGTTTAGGAATTCGGTTCCATTATCAGATCAAACACATAAGATTTTAGTTGAAAATTATGTTTTAATCATAATGAAAATTGTTTTGAGTGTGTCATGTACTTGGGCCTTACATTGAGTAAGTAAGTCCATGTAGCACATGATGATTCGTCAACGATTGTTAAGAAATATTTCGATCCATCCATATATGGACCCCACACATCTCGTGTTTTGGAAAAGGTTTGCACTCTTGTTTTGCTAAAGAAAAATGTCGCAACAAAATTCAACGTGTTTTTTTTTAGATTTATTGGTATATGTAAAAGTTTTGTCAGAGATACGTGTCCAAATCTATGATGCCATAAAGTGTACTCATTGGATACAAAATGGATGAAATGATTATTTGCGTAAAATTTTAGAGATGGACCTTTTAATCATATAGTTAGTTTCTTGGAAGTAAATTTATAGATGCCTCCCTCCACTTCCACAATTGCAACAATGTCATCACTCCATGGGTCTTGTAAGAATACATGGTTATTAGCAAATATTGTTATAAGTTTATTGTTGGTTGCAATCTTGCGTATTGATATTGGATTTTGATTAAAATCAAGTACACACAAGGTATTAGCTAAGGTCAGTTTCGGATGCAATTTAACATCACCAATAGCGGTAACTTTTCTAGAAGAGCCATCAGGGAGAATATTAGGTTTTTATGGTATTATTTTTGGTTAAGTGTTCTAGTAAAGTAAGTTTTGAGCACAAGTGTGTGGAAGCTCCCGAATCTACTACCTATAAGTAATTGTCACAATTATCGCTACCTAAAAAAAAATTGTTAGATGGTGTACCTACAAAATCATCATAGGCTACATGATTAGCTTATGGTATTTATTTACCTTTAATGATTCTCATAAGTTCCTGCACTTGTTTTGCGAGTGTGGCAATTTCTATCTTCTCTTCCTCCACATTCTACACTTCCGAAATCGGACTCTCTATCGCAACTGACCCTGCAAACACACTTTTTCCTTTCTTCAGTTGAAATTCCTTGTACCACTTTGGTATTCCATTCAATTTGAAACATGTTTCCCTAAAATGTCCCTTCTCATGACAATAGTTACAATATTTGTCCTCCTTTCTTATAAATCCTTTCTTGTTTCCTCCTTCCTTATTCCAATTTTGCCTTTTTTTCATTTCTTAGAACAGAGGCACTGGCAGTAGTATTTACTAGTAACACTACATTTATTTGTGAATTTTTGCTAGATAAACCATTAATATTCCTTTGTTTTTCCAAAGTGAGAATCATAGAAAATGCTTTACTAACAAATGGTAACAGTTCTAGTATGATAATTTGGCTTACAACAGTTACAAATTCTTCCCTTAATCTTAATATAAATTGCATCTATTTGTTCGTGTTTACTACACTCCTATTATGATCTGCAAATTCACAAACAAAGTTCATCATAGGCATCAGAATATCTATGTCATTCCAAAGCTTCTTTAACTTCATGAAGTATTAAGTTACAAATTATTACCTTGATGCAGGTTGTTGGTTTCCTGCATTAATTAGTACAGGTGTGGACCACTACTTTCTCCGTAATGATTTTGCAGCTCCTCCTATAGGTCTTGAGTGGTAGTTACCATCAAGAACGAATCTCACATTTCCTTTGTGAGTGCATTAAGAATCTAAGCAATCACCATGTTGTCTGCAATTATCCACGTCCTCAGTTATGCATTGTCTCCTTATAACTTATTTGTTTCTCCATTTACGAATCCTAGTTTTTATTCGCCTTTAGAGAAATAATCATCGATCTACTCCAACTCTAAATTGTTGTCGTTGAGTACCGTCATTACCATAAGTGTTCCCATGTTGTCCGCTAGTGACACGGTAAGTCATCTAGTTGGTTTATATACTCTTCGTTGCTCGTTTCACCCTGCCCTTCCATTTTGTCTTCGCTTTGGGTTTTATTAATCATTAAGTGTTTATGGATCTCACTTTGATACCATGTAAAATAACACAGTACTGAAGTAACGCTAATGACGATGATGACAAAAGTAGAGAATGTAAGAGGATAGAAAGAAGGTTTTATTAATCCTATCTATATCATTTAATAGTATCTATACAAGCAGTATTTATACATGAAATTTTATCTAACAGAATTTGTCATTTTGTATTTACAAAGAGAAGAAAACGAAATAAAATTGTTCTGCGTGTGTCCTTGAAGATTTGGGTTTGTTGGAGTTTATCGTGTAAGGTTGAGTGTATTGTGTTGATGTGTATTCGTTGGGCCAAATAGGTGGGCTTTCCTTTTGGTGTGTACTCGTTGGGCTAAATAGGTGGGCTTTCCTTATCTCTACACAATTTCATCTTTATTATTCTGTCTTCCATGTTTCTATTATTTACTGGTTGGTTAGAAAGTCGGTGATAATATCATAAGGTTTTAAACAAATGAATGGAACAAATAGAACCTATGAAGAAAGATTACAAAAAGGATAGAACTTTTATGAGGCAAGGAAGAGATTGGAAGAACTAGATTTATTTTGAAAACTTAACTAGTAGTCTAGTTCATAAAGAGGGAAAGAGAGAGCAATTAAATTGATGAGATTCATGGAAATACTAAATATACCAAGTTGATGGACGTAGGAGCGAAAGTTTAATATTTAATAGTGAATAAAGACATAAATTGACTTTTACTTTAGAGTGTTTTATCAAACTAGACAATAAATATATAATTTTTGGTTATTTTCTTAAGAAAGTAAAAGTGAGATATTTTAGTTACCTTAAAATTATAAAAGATAATAATAGGCAAAATAGAGTGCCCGATCTTAGTGTTACTGATTCCCAATTTAAACCATAATGTATAACTATTTATTTATTGTTATTATTGAAAAAAAAATAAATATATAATTACTATACATCAATTTTATATAGTAAAAGTCTACTTCATCATATTACAATGACATTAATTGTTTGTTAATAGTTTGAAATAAATAGTCAACTTACGAATTAGTCAACAAAAGAATAAACCAATTAAATGAAGTATGTTATAAAATTAAATTTTTTTTATATATTAATAACAAATATTGTTATTAATAAGAAATTCTAAAATTATTTATAATAATAAATTTATATTTTAAATATGTAAAATATGTGAAAAGTAACATTGATAAAAATAAAGAGATATTATTTTAAATTTATATTATTATAATTTTTGGACATGTTTATTATAAAATTAAAAACTATATAGCATGATATATTAATGCTCTACTTTATAATTTTAGATATTTTAAGAATTATTTACACCACCGATGCTCTTGTCATATCATACAGTACCTTGCTCATTGCCATCTCTAGCCCCATTCATATATATAATTATTCCTTTTTATTTTTTTTTAAAAACCCCATGATACACTAACATTTCTGAGCTGCATCCCCTTTTTGGTTCTACAAAGACACAAATGTCTCCTACACTCCCTTTGTGAAAGTTCTTCGAAGTAAGAACTTTCCCTGCCAAGTTGTATGGGCACAAAAGAATGCTCGAATCAACTGCAATTTCCACTTCCTCTTCATCTATATTGCCATGATTTAACCCGGACATGATAACATCTGTCATAAGGAAAATGGACGTGGAAGACAAGAAATTCAAACCAACAAAATGGTATGAGGAGAAAAACTAGGACAAGTAGAGAAAGAACGAAAACAAAAGCTAAGCACTTTCAGATCAGTAGTAGAACTGAAAAACAATAGAAGGATGATAGAAAACAACTCAAGGGAGAAATAGTGCACAATCTTATTGGCTAACAGTGACGTAAGTTATGTTGCCACTCATCAATTTATCATCAGGTAATTGATACTGCATTGTTGTTCTACTAAGATAATTACCCTACTTTATTATAGTTTTATCTCTGAAAAGCTTAATTTTCTACACAAATTCAAGCTACATATAATCATTATTAAATCAAGACTTTCAAACTTAAATATTGTAGTTTTAGCTATTATCTATGATTACACCTATAACTTAGGGATTAGTATATACAGTACAACCATTTCTCAAAATGGGAAAGAATTAGAAGTGGTTGACAAATGAATAAGTGAGAGTGGTGAGGTTAAAACTGGAGACAGTTAGCTTAGAGATAAGAGAGATGTTTGATTAAATAGACTGGGCATGGGTATTTGATCTAAATCTAACCTGCTGTCTAATATTTGCTCCCCCTAGTCTCAGTGGTTAATTATTGTTACCTTTGCTTTCTTATAAGAAAAATATATAACCCTTTTCTCTATACCTATTTTTCTAACCTAAAATATTAGTGGCGGTTCCATTTCTTCATGGTTAATACCTTTTCTATAGCTTGATTGTTGTATACAGAGGTACTAGTACTGCTAAGAGAAACCATGGAACTTCAATTGCTGAATCAGATTGATGTGATATTAG
The DNA here is from genome assembly GCA_027563595.1 of Erythroxylum suave. Taxonomy (NCBI): domain Eukaryota; kingdom Viridiplantae; phylum Streptophyta; class Magnoliopsida; order Malpighiales; family Erythroxylaceae; genus Erythroxylum; species Erythroxylum suave. The sequence continues at coordinate 20,310,618 of JAOSBN010000008.1, read as the reverse complement.
TTAAAAGGACAATGTCAAAGTATATGCAAACGTTGAAGCTAATGGAACGTGTGGATCAGGAGCTTGAGTTATAGGCACTCAGCTGCAGAATAACTGAGCTGGAGTGGGACTGGTGGTTCTGCTGAAGTTAAGAAAAGCAGTTGCACCAGTAACTTGAAGACCAACTCATGTTTTCTTTTTATTTATTTAATTGATGTAATTAATGCACAGTGTCTTTAGTGGTTCCTAGTTTTTAGGAGTTCTGGTACCTTTCAGTTTCTACAGACTTCTTTTATCTTTGATTCTTGTACGTTTTTTTTGGGAATGTGTTATGAAATTATCTGTTCATAGCCTTCCTTTTCTTTGTTCTTAAAAAACCTTCTGTTTACTTCTCTATCATCTCAAGAAGCTCAGATCACAGCAGAGTGATATACACAGAGGTTGAGAGAGTGCTCGAGTAACATTTAGAAAGCATAAGCTATTTGAGACTAACATTGGTATCAGATCATTTGCATCTTAAGGGCTATAAGGAATGGATTCAAAGGCCATTTTGATGGTGATCAATGCACCATAGCATAGTGATGGGCAAGAGATGTTTAGCATCAAGATGGTGGACAGGAGCTTCTGTTTGAATCCCTATTAGAGAGGTCTAAAGGACATGAGTTCAAAGGTGGATTTCACATCCTTATGGCATAGGAGACTTGACCACTATCAGGTCAAAAGGCTGAGGTATCTGCAGGAACATCACATGGCCATAGATCTACCTATGTTGTAGGAAAGTAGCTCCAATTGTGAAATGTGTCTTGCAAGTAGATAACACAGAAAACCATTTAAGGGGTCCAAGCGGAGAGCAGTTAAGAGGCTTAAACTAATCCATTCAAATATATGCAGTCCATTGCCTATGGAATCATTGAGTGGAAGAAAATTTTTCATAACCTTTATTGATGATAGGCGTAGGTACTGCTAGATATACCTCCTCAATCACAAGTCTGAAGCTACAGAAGTTTTCGTGAAGTTTAAAAGGCTGATAGAAGTGCACAGTGGGAAGAAAATCCGTGCATTAAGAATAGATAATAGAGGAGAATTCTACTCTAAAAGGTTCAAGTAAATCTGTGATAGAGATGGAATTCACCACTAACTCACAGTTCCTTACTCACCCCAGCAAAACAGAGTGAGTGAGCAAAAGAATAGGTCAATCATGGAGATAACCAGATGCTTTCTTAGAGAGAAAAGCTTACCCAAGTTTCTATGGTCAGAGGTTGCTAACATTGTAGTATACCTACTGAATTTGCTACCTACTAAGGCACTGTTGGAACAGACTCCTCATGAGGCGTGGTTTGATAAGAAGACAAGCATGAAACATCTCAGAATTTTTTGTTTCAAGTGCTTTATCCACATTCCACAAGTGAAGAGTTTGGATACAATGGTTGAAGGCGGTGTCTTTATTGGATACAATCAAGTGTCCAAGGCTTTCAGAGTGTTCCTACCTGCAGCTGGTCGTGTGACTGTGAGTAGGGATGTAACCTTCCTTGAGGAAGAGCAGTGGAACTGGAATGAGGAAAAGGAGAAGAAGACTGCAGTGAAGAAGTGGGAGAACACAAAAGAAGATAGCAAGGAAGAAGATACTGAGGAGGAGCTGGTGGAAGAAATGTAAGCTAAAGAAAACATAGAAGAAGATGTTGAGGAGGTGCTAATGGAAGAACTACAAGCTGAAGAAGAAGTTGACTATGATGATTCACCCTTAAGAGGGACCAGGAGCCTTGTCGATGTGTATGCCGGATGCAATATAGCTCAAGAAAAGCCAAATTGCTATGATGAGGCATGTAAAGATGATAGGTGGACTGCAACAATAAGAGAAGAATTGAGGATGATAGAGAAGAATAACACCTGGGAGTTGGTGGATAGACCAGAGAATAGGTAGATTATTGGCATCAAATGGGTCTATAAGGTCAAATTGAACTCATATGGGACAATCAACAAGCATAAGGCTCATCTTGTTATGAAGGGGTACGCTTAATAGTGGGGTATAGACTATCGAGAAATCTTTGTACTAGTGGCGAGATTCGAAACTATAAGACTTCTTCTTGCTGTTACTGCAGAAAGAAGCTGGCACATCTATCAACTGGATGTGAAATCGACTTTCCTAAACGGAAAGCTAAAAGAACAGATCTTCACTGAGCAGCCCTAAGGGTTCAAAGTGCAGCGACAAGAGAGTAAGATGTACAAGCTGAAGATGTATGGCCTTAAATAGGTTCCTAGAGCCTCATACAGCAAGATAGATACATATCTGTGCAACATTGGCTTTAGGAGAAGTGTGAATGAGGTGACCTTATATGTGAGGATAAACGAGAAGGTAACTATCGTGTCTATCTATGTTGATGATCTTTTATTGATAGGTGAGTGTGAGGAGGAGATTGTGGAGGTAAAGGTTGAATTGATGAAGGCCTATGCAATGACTGATCTGGGCCGTATGACATACTTTTGGGACTAGGAAGAAGGCGAGATTTTCGTTTGTCAAAGAAAGTATATTAAAGAAGTTTTACCAGATTTGGAATGGAGGAGCACAAGGGAGTGAGCACACCTATGAATAAGGAGAAGCTGCAAGAAGATGGCAGTCCAAGTGTAGATGATGGTCTTTATAGGAGAATACTCGATTGTCTCATGTACTTGAAAGCTACAAGACCTGACATACAGTTAATGGACATTTTGTATTAATTTTTGATACAGAATTTGCTAAACTCTTGTCCATTTAATATTTAAATCGCACTAATTAAAAAGTTATATTTTTTAATTTTAGGCACATATTGAATTTGCAAGGTGGTGTTGGTTGCAAGAGTTTTTGACAATGAACAAAAAAGTGGACTACAAGTTAAATTGTCACACATCAGCTACAGTCAAAAGGAGGTAATCAGTACCAATTTTAGTGGCTTAGGCATGGGTTGTGTGGAAAGAATAGAACAAAAATAAAGAGCAAAAGGAGGCTGATGGCGTTAGAGAGTTTGGCGCAGAAAGTAAAGAAAAAAGGAGCTGATTAAACGTGATTATAGGCGTGGAGAAAGTGCAGATGGTGGCTGATAAAACGAAGAAAAAAAAAACAGCTGTTGGCATGGACTAGAGAGAAAAGAAGAAATGAAAACAACACACAGCCCTCACTCACCATACTTCTACATAGCTAACCTCCATAAAAACGAGAACCACTACTCAACATACACACGAGAGCTGGTGGAGAGGAAAACGTTGGCAACTGGTTGGTAAAATACATTAGCTGGAAAAATAACGTGATCTGGTGGAGATTAGAAGACGTTAGCAATTGTGGCAAGGGGGACTGACGCACACTACTCAACACCCTCAAAACACGTAGAAGCTAATGGTTGGAAAGGAAATGAACGTGAGCTGGTGGAGAGAGTGTGAAAGAGCTAAAGGAAAGCAACAAATGAAGCATCCATGTTGAGGGAAAAAATGTCAACTGCTAGTTAAAAGAGGAGAGTAGCATTGTACTGAAAGAAGAGAAGCTAGTTGCGCGAGAAAATTCAGCTGCAAGAAAAGGGGGTGTTTTTAATTTGTTTTTTAATTCCGTATTTATTTTAATTGTGTGAATTTAACCAATGCAGCCATATATTATGACCATGATTTATGTTACATTGATGAATATGTGTAAGTTTTTCTTTTTGATTAAGGATGAGATTGATATTGGATTAGGATAATTTTGTGGTATTGTTTTTTGCTTTATTGAATGCATATTTAGTCCTAATTTAGTTTGATCACCTAGATTAAGGCCTTAGATGATTGAATGCCATAACCAATTGGATTTAATTTTTCGAAAAATTAATCAAGCAACATACTTGAGACTAAAGTGTAGACCAACCTTAGGATCTTGTGTGAGGATGCCTAGGATTAACAAACTTAGTTTTAGGTTTCTTATATTGAATGCCTTTTATTCTGAATTATCTATAAACTAAGTGGGTGACACAGATTTAGAAGAGAAGGGAATTCCTATGAACATTAGGTTTGACTTGCTTTAAAGAAGTAATTCCTAGATCAATCCACCGTTACAATTTCTACTGTCCAATCCAACTGAAATCTAATACCTTAACTGATTTCTATAATTTGATTAAATATAGTTATTTTAATTCATACCTTGCATTTTTCATATTTCCTTGATTTGCTTACTTTATTTTATTTTATTTTCAAATCAATCCATTCTTAATCGTCCGAGTAATTTTTCATCATTTAATTTAATTGTGTTGTGTGTTGGAATTCCCTTAGGTATGATATCCGATTCTTACCGTTTTATATTACTTATCGACAGGATGCGCTTACCTCTAGTTGATCTAGATAGAATTTAATTTATATTGTTTTATTTAGACTGCAACAAGTTTTTGACGCCATTGCCGAAGATAAATTCCTTATTGTGAGTCATTAGGTTAGACGGAATTAATTATCTCATATTTAATTATTGCTTCATTGTTTATTTGTGTATTTTACTTGTTTGCTTAATTGCTTTATTTCAGTGTCTTTTATTTTCCATTCTTAGTTATGTTATTATTTGATTTTTATTTGTTCCATTTTGTTTATGCTCACTCGTGGTCAAAAGCCCGAGAATTTGCTACTAGATACTGAGATTGAAAAAACTGCTCACAGGTTGCGTAAGGAAACTCGATTGGCTCGGAGTAGTAACACAGCAGAAAGGATTAGAGAAAACCAATTTGTAGAGATGGAATAGCACGAAGAGAGGTTGATGCCATATACTGTAGAGAGAAAGGAGTTAACTATGATGGATTTGACTATAAGGCACAACAATAGCCCCATGCCTCCCATTATAATGCCGACGATCACAGTTGCAAGTTTTGAGATTTCTCACAGCATTACATCCATGGTGAGAGCATCTCAATTTGGAGGATTGCCTTTGGAGGATCCGAACACCCATTTGGAGACATTTCTAGATATTTGTGACTTGTTCAAGCATAATGGAGTATCAAAAGATGCAATGAAATTAAGGTTATTCCCATTTTCTTCAAGGGATAAGGCCCGAGCATGGTTGGATAGTTTGCAGTCAGAATCAATTACTACATAGGATGAGATGATGAGATTATTTATGGATAAATTTTTCCCTCCTACCAAGGTTGCAAAGATGAAGAATGAGATCAGTTCCATCGCCCAATATGAAAATGAAAGTCTATATGAAGCGTGGGAGCGATTTCGAGATATGTTGACACAGTGTCCTAGTCATGGGTTCTCTATATGGCAACAAGTCAATACTTTTTATACAAGAATGACCCCATCGACCAGGAGTACCATAGATGCTGCAACAGGAGGTAGTTTAATGAGAAAGACGCCAGATCAGGCCTACAAATTAATTGACGAGATGGCCACTAGTAGTTTTCAATATCATTCAGAAAGACATTTCAGACAACCTACAGGACCTTGTGTAGTAGACAATACAGTCACATTATCTACTCAGATGGATGTTTTGACGAAGAACTTGGATAATTTGAGGCACAGTGTGAGAGGAGGAGCTAGCTCTTCATTAAGGAGTTGTGTTATATGCGAGCATTATAGTGGAGATTCCCATGCCTCTTCTGAGTGTCAAGTTGGGAATCATTTTGCTTAAGAGACGGAAGAGGCCCATTATATGATAAATTATGACAGACAGTAAGGGGATTCATATTCTAATACCTACAACCCAAGATGGAGGAATCATCCAAATTTCTCTTGGCAGAACGATTAGGTGGCACAACCACAGTCATCCAATGTTCAGAGACAACCACCTCCACCTCCAAGTTTCAAAGCTCCCAATCCTGTGCCATTAGAGAAATCTAATCTTGAAGAGCTCCTCTCTAAATACATTTCTACTACCAAGGTTAAGATGCAGAACCAAGAATCTTCTATCAAACATTTGGAGAATCAGATGAGCCAGATTGCAAGTTTGATGAAGGAAAGACCTTCAGGTTCATTGCCGAGCACTACTGAGGCCAACTCGACAGAACATACAAAGGCAATCTTATTGAGGATTGGTAGACAACTTGAAGAAGTTAAGGAGCAGTAGAAGGATAAAGAAGTCAAAAAGAGTGAAGAAGAAGAGAGTCGGGAAAGTGGCAAGGAGGCCAAGGAAGCACCAGCTGAAAAGGAGGATCATCCAAGGTTATTTGCTGACCCCATCACACATCTGGTAAGACCTCGAATTCCTTATCCTCAAAAGTTGAAAGGTACATAATTAGATAAGCAATTTGGTCATTTTCTTGAGATATTTAAAAAGTTGCATATAAACATTCCTTTTATTAAGGCCATAGCACAGATGCCTTCTTATGTTAAGTTTTTGAAAGAAATTTTGTTTAATAAGAGGAGGCTTGAGGAATATGTCACAATGAAGCTAAATGAGGAGTGTTCGGCCATATTGTCGAAAAAGTTGCCACTGAAGCTTAAGGATCCAGGGAGTTTTACTATTCCTTGTGTTATTGGTGAATTGCATATAGATAGGGCTTTAATGGATTTGGGTGCGAGCATTGACTTAATGCCTCTTTCTATTTTCAGGAAGTTAGGATTGGCAAAGCCCAAACCTACTACTATTTCGCTTCAGCTGGCAAATAGGTCCATCACTTATTTGAGGGAAATCATTGAGGATGTATTGGTCAAGGTCGAGAAGTTCATCTTCCCGGTGGATTCCTTAGTCCTTAACATGAAGGAAGATATAGACATCCCTATCATTCTTAGGAGACCTTTTATGGCCACTATAAAGACCATCATCAATGTACAACATGGAAAGCTCATCTTGAGACTTCAAGATAAAGAGCTAGTGTTTGATGTGTTCAATGCTATGAAGCATCCTTCTACTTTTGACTTCTGCCATTTTATTGATATTTATTCTTCTGATGCTGATGATTCTTCTATTGTTTTTACGGATTTTTTGGAAGGGGAAGTGCAAGGAATGATCGAAGAGTTAGGGGAAGAACTGCAAGAAGAGTTGGAAAATATTGCAGATGAGTTGGAGCAGGCATATTAGACATATTATAGAGTATACGAGCCTCTCCAACGTTCATCCAAGCTATTTCCGAAGCCTTCAATTGAAGAGCCCCCTTCTCTTGACCTTAAACCTCTTCTGAGTCATTTGAAGTATGTTTATCTTAACCCACCTGAGCACTTACCAGTTATCATTTCTTCTTGTTTATCAGGAACCATAGAGGAGCAGTTGTTGAGGGTACTACGGGACCACAAATAGGCCATTGGGTGGTCCATTACATATATCAAGGGTATAAGCCCTTCCTTTTGCACACACCATATTTTCATGGAGGATGGAAGCAAGGCGATAGTGCAGCCCTTGAGGAGACTTAACCTACACATCAAAGAGCTAGTGAAAGATGAGGTAGTAAAGCTTCTAGATATAGGTATTATCTATCCCATTTCTGATTTGGTTGGGTTAGTCCTGTGCATGTGGTGCCAAAGAAAGGAGGCACCACTGTGGTTGAAAATGAGAAAAATGAATTAATAGCTACTAGGAAGGTAACTGGGTGGAGAATGTGCATAGATTATAGGAAGTTGAATGATGCCACCAGGAAAGATCATTTTCCTTTACCTTTTATTGATCAGATGATTGAGAAATTAGCTGGACATGACTTTTATTGTGCCTTAGATGGATATAGTGGATATTTGCAGATTCCGGTAGCCCCGGAGGATCAGGAGAAAACAACTTTTACATGTCCTTCTGGTACATTTGCATATAGACGCATGCCATTTGGGTTATGCAATGCTTCGGCTACATTTCAAAGATGCATGATGGCTATTTTTTCTGCTATGCTTGAATCCTGCATTGAAATTTTTATGGATGACTTCTCTATTTTTGGTACCTCATTTGACACATGTTTGGATAACTTAGAGAAAGTCCTGATTAGGTGCGAAGAGACCCATTTAGTGCTAAATTGGGAAAAATATCATTTTATGGTACAGGAATGCATTATTTTAGGTCACAAAATTTCTAACAAGGGTATAGAGGTAGACCCAGCAAAAATTGATGCCATTATGAAACTTCCATCACCAAAAAATGTTAGATTCGTTAGAAGTTTCTTAGGCCATGCTGGTTTTTACCGTAGGTTCGTTAAGGATTTTTCTAAGATTGCTAGACCTTTGACTGAGTTGCTTGAAAAAGATGATGTGTTTAATTTTGACAATAAATGCTGGGCATCTTTTTAATTAGTAAAGGATATGCTTGTGACTGTGCCTATTCTTATATCTCCTGACTAATCTCTTCATTTTGAATTAATGTGTGATGCAAGTATGCAGTGGGTGTTGTTTTAGACCAAATATGAGGTAAGACCTTTCATCCTATCTTTTATGCAAGTAGGACTTTGAATACTGCACAATGCCATTATACCACCACAGAAAAAGAGATGTTGGCGGTTGTGTTCGCTTTTGACAAGTTTCGCTCATACTGGTTTTGTCTAAAGTGATTATATATGCTGACCATGCAGCCTTAAAATACTTAATGACAAAACCCAACGCTAAACCAAGACTAATTCATTGGGTGTTACTTTTGCAAAAATTTGACATTGAGTTGAGGGATAAGAAGGGAGCAGAGAATTTTGCAGCTGATCACTTGTCAAGGTTAGATGAAGCTACCATGGAGAGTGCAACAAAGAAGGACATTCAAGAGGCTTTTCCTAATGAGCATCTGATGGTTATGATGGTCACTCTTTGGTTTACAGACTATATAAACCACCTTGCTGGTAATATCTATCCTCCTGATTTTTCTTATGCTCAAAAGAAAAAAAAATAGTAACATGTTATCTTTAGGATGATCCTTTGCTTTACAAGATTTGTGTGGATGGTATTGTTAGGCGCTACATTCCTGAAGAGGAAATGTCCTCTGTGTTACATCATTGTCATTCTAGAGATGATGAGGGAAATTATGGTGCATTTAGGACAGCTCATAAAGTTTTAAAATGTAGTTTCTATTGGCCCACTTTATTTAGGGATGCATTTACATTTGTCAAATCTTGTGATAGGTGTCAAAGGGGTCGAAAACATTAGTTTGAGACATGACATGCCATTGACTAACATTCTTGTTTGTGAGGTTTTTTTATGTTTGGGGCATAGACCTTATGGGACCATTTCCTAAGTCTTTCTCAAATCAATATATATTAGTTGATGTTGATTATGTTAGCAAGTGGGTGGAAGTAGAGGCATTGCCCATAAATGAGTCTAGAAGTGTTGTTAAGTTTTTGAAAAAAATTATTTTTATATGTTTTGGCACACCTAGGGCTATCATTAGTGATGGGGGCTCGCATTTTTTCAACAAAATTTTTGATTCATTATTAGCTAAGTATGGGGTGACCCATAAGGTTGCTACTCCATACCACCCCCAAACTAGTGGACAAGTTGAAGTCTCAAACAAGGAATTAAAGAAAATATTTGAGAAAATTGTTAATGCTTCTAGGCGGGACTGGTCTTTAAAGTTAGATGATGCACTTTGGGCATATAGGACTGCATTTAAGACACCCATAGGCATGTCACCATTCAAAATAATGTATGGCAAATCTTGTCTTCTTCCAGTTGAGATGGAGCATCGAGCATATTGAGCTACCGAATTTCTTAATTTTGATTTGTCTTCTGCAACTGCTAGGAGACTTATGCAACTTCACGAACTTGAAAAGTTCCGTTTGGATGCTTATAACAATTCAAATCTGTATTAGGAGCGTGTGAAGAAGTGGCATGACAAGAAGATTCTCCACAGAGACTTTAAGGTCGGCGACCAGGTATTGATGTACAACTCTCGTCTTCATCTTTTTCCAGGGAAGCTTACGTCAAGGTGGTGTGGTCCATTCACTGTAATCCAAGTCCTTCCTTTTGGGGTCCTTGAGTTAAAACGAGAAAATGAAAACTCGTTCAAGGTAAATGGGAAACGAGTTAAATTGTATATGCCTAGGTTTGTGGATAATTCTGAGGAGCGATTGTCTCTTCATGACACTTTGCCTCCTTGATCGCAGAGCACACCTTTTAGTAAGACTGTAGTTTTCTTTCTTTTCTTTTCTTGATGTTTCCTTTGTGTTTCTTTATATTTTAATGCATTTTTTTTAGTTGTTTTGAGTTTTCTTTAGGTTTGCGTGGCTGGTGACAAAGAGTTCTTAACTTAGTTTTTTTCAGGGAAGTTTCTTCTTCATCTTTCCCCTCTTTATGTTTAATTGTTGGTTATTTGAACATTAGAGACAATGTTCATATTAAGTTAACTTGGGTCCCATTTGTGATGAATTTGACCATACAATTCTGTCAAAGTAGTTGGAAGGATAATTGAGTTGTATGCGTGGCAGCTTGAGAGGATAGTGAACCATGTGGTTTGATTAAAGTATTCAATTGCATAAACTTAGTCAATAACTGAAACTGAGTGATGAGGCAAAGTATGAAGTTTTGATGGATTTTCATTTAAGCATATATGAGGTCTTGAGCTATATAACCGCATTTCATAGTCTTTTATTTTCTTTGATGTATGTGATGCTTCCGTATGTGGATTAGCTTCAGAACTTGCTTTGAACCTGTTTGATACTACTAGTTACATGATTTATGGACATGATAAAGGCCTTCTTTGTTTTTAACCTTTAGCTTAAATGATCCACCAGGTTATTTTTCCCTTGTTACCCCTATTGAGCTTTTGACCTTGTTTGCTTTCGCGTTAATCACATTACATTGAAACCTAAAACCTTTTGGTCTGACCCTTTCACAAGTTGAATGAAGTACTAAGTATTTAATTCCTTGATTTAGGGACTTTTGTTTTATACGCTATTCTGAGATGTTTTAGAGGTACATCTACTCAGTTGTTGTTGATTTGTCCTACTACTATCTTCTTTTATATTTATTGTTAAAAAGGAAAAAAAATCTTTTATGTTTATTGTCATATAAAAAAACAAAACAAAAAAAGGAGAAAAAGAAAAAAAAAGATCAAACAACGCATTGGAGAGTAGTTGTAATCATGTGTTTCTATTTGCACACCTCATAATTTCTTTTTGATTGTTCCACATTACTTAGTACTTTGTGAATGCTTGTGAGTAGCCTTTGTCCTTTTTACCTCACCTTAACCTAAACCCCATTACAACCCTTAGTAAAAACCCTTTTGATCCGTGATGGCATGTGTTGACCCCCGAATGTTTTTATTTTTTTATTTTTTTAGTTAAGTACGATTTAGATAATTATGAGGCTAGGATAAGTGAATTTTTTTTGGGAGTTAAATTTTTTTATTTTATTTATGCCTATGTTAGTAGAATTTATTTCATGGGTTAGTTGAATTAAAGGTGGGAAAAAATCATAAAAGGAGTTTACTTAAGATTAGAAACACTGAGACATTAAAGAAAGGGCAAAGGGGACTTTTCTCATTCATTAAGGGTAAAATGGGAAAGGAAAGGTGTTGTTTTGTGCTGGAGAAGAAGAAAAAACGTGGAATAGGTGAAGGAAGAAGTGAAATACAAAAATCAAAAGAGAGAGAGAGGTTTCGGTGAAGTTGAGGAAAGAATAGAGTTTTGGGCTAGGTTACATCTTTTCTCGGTCTTAAAGAGAGAGTTTGAGGTTGCTCAAAAAGGGAAAAAGAAAGAGGAAGGGAAGAGCTTTCTTTAGAGCTAATAATCTCATAAATTGATGAAGATTCAAGGTAAGTTTGATTTTTATACTTTGGTTTTATAAAAGGGTTTTGGTGCTTGAAGTTTGGGAAATACATAGGCTTAAACAATCTAGAGTCAATTTTCAGTTAATGTGCTTTATGGGTTCTCAAATTTGAATTCCTATTGAATGGGAATCCTTTATGAATGAAATCATGGACAGGTTCAAGAAAGGCAAGGGGAGCAAGAGGAAAGACATTCTTAAGCCAATTCCTAAACAAAGATTTCAAGTGGGTTTCATGTTTATGATTGGATGATAAGCCATTGTGTTTTCTTTTTTTGTCAAGAAAATAAAATGATTTTTCATTGCTTTATAATTAAGGCATTTGTTGCTTTTGAATGATTTGAGAATTTGTAATATGCTTGATAACTGAAATTGGTTGATTAATTGTGAAAAAGATGATGGAATTGCATATGAAATATTTCATGTTCATGAAAGACATGTTTTGGATATGTGTCATTTGGGCAATGTGTTTACAATTTACGAAATGCATGTTATGTGAGTTTGGTTTAGTCCCTTAAGTATGTTAAGTGCACTTTGACTAAAGACTTCTCTCGCCTGCCCGCTAGTGGCATGGAGCTCCTTCACGGACACCCATAAGTTCACGGCTACGCAAAACCATTTTGTGAGAATGCGATAGTACGTTCTGTTCACAGCTACACAGAACCCTTATGGGAAATGTGCAGTACGTTATGTTTTGGACCAACCCAAACCATTCTAATGTGATTATGTGTTCATGATATGTTGACAAAGTTGATGCACGCATGATTTGTTTTATAGTGAATTTTGGTTGAAATATTAAGAACCATGTGTTTTATGATTCAATACGATTTTTTCTATGACAATGAACACTTTAAAATGGTTTTGTTTATTATTCGTTATAAACTTGTCACCCACGAGCTTTAAGCTCACCCCCATTCCTTCCCATCTCTAGGTGATGAGCAAGAGATCGAGTGAAAGAGAATCGAGGCATCACTCCAAAATTTGCATCTTTTGTGTTTTAAGTTAGTTTTGTAACCACAAGGCTTTAGTTGCATTTTGAGCAAATCACTGTTCATGTATCATTTTGTGTTTTGGGCATTTGAGATATCGGTGTATTGTAGCTGAAAATGCCCACTAAAGCTTTGTAAAAACTTTTATATTTTGATGTTAATGAAGTATGTTTTTGTTTTGCCGATGAGATGTCAAATTTGTTCAATGCATTTTTCAAGTTTTCCATAAGGGTGAGAATTTGTGTTCTGGCTTCAAGGGAAATACTGTATTGATCTAAGCTGAATTGGATAAAGTTGCCTTCTTAGAAATTGTAGATTATTTTTCTAGCTTTCCAATGATATATAGTATGAAATTTTTGAACATTGGAGTTGAGAGATATGATTATTAGAAGTTTGGGATGTTGCAAAGGATGGACTTTCGAGACAGCTATAGTATTCTGAAATTTTGACCCATTTTAGAAGCAAGTTTTGTTTTTGTGGTCTTCATGGAAGTTGTAGATCTAGAAGTCTTCTTTAAAACGGTCTTTGAATGTCCTTAATCTGATATTTGTAGTGAGAGTTATGCCCTTTTTACCAAGACAGGTCAAAGGAAGAAAAGAGAGAAGAGGAAGTCGCGATAGCGACTACGCACGATCGCGACTAGTGGAAATTTTTGCGGCGCAATCGCGACCTGCAGGCCCACGAACCAAAGCACGATCGCAACCCGCAGGTCTTTCCCTCCCCAGCCTAAACATGTTTCACTCTTTTAACCATAACTTTGTCGTCCGACCTCCAAATGACTTGATTTTGGAAGCATTGGATTCGTAACACAATTTTCTACCTTTTGGTATTGATTCGAAGAAGATTGATTAAATCGAAGCGAGGGCATCAATTGAAAGAACAAAAACTGGACATTTTTACTGAACATGCTTCAATATTTTGATGATATCTTGATCTTTGGGGCTCGAAATGGGATTATTATTGTTTCTAAATAAGCTAAAGACATAGAGCTACAAATTATCTGAAAGAATCAAATTTTAATTCAGTCCTTAAGACTTTCAATTTCTATAGTGAAGTGCTATACTGTTTCAATGCAAAAATAGTCCGAAAATGTTTGGGCTATAACTTTCAAAATTATGAACCAAATTGAATGACTTTGATGTCATTAGAGACTTAAGACAATGGGGAACAAATTTTCTAAAGAAGTTCAATTGAAATTCCAATTTGAGTTTTCCCAAAATCTGTTCGGAAATAGGGAAAGTGAGTTTGTTTTGATGATTGACTGGTGTAGGCACGCCACCCTTGTGGGATACGCGTCCAGATGTCACTTAGGACGTCGAGCACGTGACTCACAAGGGCGAGGTCCCAACATCATGTACTCTATGTAGTAGAATATAGGTGAATTTGCAAGCCTATGGTAGTGTGATCTCTTAGAGAAAGCTTTGAGCGAAACACAACATTTATACACTTAAGCGACATAAGTGAATATAGTGAGAAAAGTCCATTTTAATTTTGTGCTTGCTTTTGATCAAAGATATCTATCTTTGATTTTGTTTATGTGCATTGGTGAAAACATTATGATACGTGTTGTAGTTTGATACTCGAGTTTGCCAAATTTTAAAGAATTGCAAAAACTTGATTTTCGTTGAAAATGAAATGACAGAATATGTTAGTTGTAACCTAAATAAGTTACTTAAGGACAAGCAACAATTCAAGTATGGGGGTGTTGTTAATAGACATTTTGTATTAATTTTTTATACATATTTTACTAAACTCTTATCCATTTAATATTTAAATCGTACTAATTAAAAACTTATTTTCTTTAATTTTAGGCACGTATTAAATTTGGAATGTAGCGTGGTTGCAAGAGTTTTTGACAATGAACAGAAAAGTGGACTACAAGTTAAATTGTCAAGCATCAGCTACAGTCAAAAGGAGGTAATCTGCATCAATTTTGGTGGCTTAGGTGTGGGTTGTGTGGAAAGAATAGAAGAAAAACAAAGAGCAAAGGCCGGGGGCGTTAAAGAGGCTGGTGCAGAAAGTGAAGAAAAAAGGAGCTGATTAAACATGATTATAGGCGTGGAGAAAGCGCAGATGGTGGCTGATAAAACAAAAAAAAAAAACCATCAGCTGGTGGCGTGGGCTGGAGAGGAAAGAAGAAATGAAAACAACGCACAGCCCTCACTCACCATACTTGCACGCAGCTAACCTCCACAAAAACGAGAATCAATGCTCAATATACACACGTGAGTTGGTGGAGAGGAAAACGTTGGCAACTGGTTGGTAAAATACATTAGCTGGAAAATTAACGTGATCTGGTGGAGATTAGAAGACGTTAGCAACTGTGGCAAGGGAGACTGACGCACACTACTCAACACCCTCAAAACATGTAGAAGCTGGTGGTTGGAAAGGAAAGGAACGTGAGCTGGTGGAGAGAACGTGGAAGAGCTTTAGGAAAGCAACAAATGAAGCATCCATGTTGAGGGAAAAAATGTCAGCAGCTGGTTAAAAGAGGAGAGTAGCATTGTACTGAAAGAAGAGAAGCTAGATACGCGAGAAAATTCAGTTGCGGGAAAAAGGGGTGTTTTTAATTTTTTAATTCCGTATTTATTTTAATTGTGTGAATTTAATCAATGCAGCCATATATTATGACATTTAATTCCGTATTTATTTTAATTGTGTGAATTTAATCAATGCAGCCATATATTATGACCATGATTTATGTTACATTGTTGAGATTAATATTAGATTAGGATAATTTTTGTGGTATTGATTTTTGCTTGATTGAATGCATATTTAGTCCTAATTTAGTTTGATCACCTAGATTGAGGCTTTAGATGATTGAATGTCATAACCAGTGGGATTTAATTTGTCAGAAAATTAATCAAGCAACGTACTTGAAACTAAAGTGTAGACCAACCTCAAGATCTTGTGCGAGGATACCTAGGATTAACGAACTTAGTTTTAGGCTTCTTGTATTGAATGTCTTTTATTCCGAACTATCTATGAACTAAGTGGGTGGCTCAGATTTAGAAGAGAAGGGAATTCTCATGAACATTGGGTTTGACTTGCTTTAGTGAAGTAATTCCTAGATCAATCCACCGTTACAATTTCTACTGTCCAATCCAATTGAAATCTAATACCTTAACTGATTTCTATAATTTGATTAAATATAGTTGTTTTAATTCATACCTTGCATTTTTCATATTTCCTTGATTTGCTTACTCAATTTTATTTTATTTTCAAATCAATCAATTCTTAATCGTCCGAGTAATTTTTCATCATTTAATTTAATTGTCTTGTATGTTGGAATTCTCTTGGGTACGATATCCGGTTCTTACCGTTTTATATTACTTGTCGACAGGATGCGTTTGCCTCTAGTTGGTCTAGATAGAATTTAATTTATATTGTTTTGTTTAGACCGCATCGCATACAGTACACTGTCAATGTACTGTCAAAGTACTTGTCTTCTCCCATTGAGACTCATACGGTTGCATTGAAGAGAGTGCTGAGGTACAGGAGGAGCATTGTGAATTTTGGCTTGTGTTATAGAAGAATAGGGGAGCTGAAGCTACAAGGGTATTCTGAGACTGATGAGCTGGCTCAAATGATGATATGAGGAGCACTTCGGGTCACTTTTTTAGCTTTGGTTCAGCATATTTTTTATGGGGCTCGAGGAAGCAAGAGGTAGTTGCACTCTCTACTGCACAAGCTGAGTTAGTGGCAGCTACAGCAGCTGTAAACCAAGCCATCCGGTGAGGAAGTTGCTTGATGACTTAAGACTGAATTAGACTAGTGCTATTGAAGTTAAAGTGGAAAACAAAGCAACTTTGGCTATCTCAACAAATGCTGTGTTCCATGACATAGAAAAACACTTTAAACTCAAGTATTCGTACTTAAGGGACATCTAAAAAGAGGGAGGAGTTTGTCTAATTTATTGTGTATCTGCAGGTCAGTTGGCTGGTTTGGTCAGGGGGAGATTGATGGAACTTGTGGTTCAAGAGCTCGAGTTCCATGCACTCAGCTGCAGAATAACTGAGCTGGAGTTTGGCATGAAGGGACTGGTGGTTCTGCTGAAGTTAAGAAAAGCAGTTGCACCAGCAACTTGAAGACCTAGTGGTGTTTTCTTTTTATTTATTTATTCTATGTAATTAATGCTAAGTGTCTTTAGTGGTTCCTAGTTTTTAGGAGTTGGGTACTTTTCAGTTTATACTCATAGCCTTCCTTTTCTTTGTTCTTAAAAAACCTTCTGTTCACTTCTCTATCATCTCGAGAAGATCAGATCATGGCAGAGTGATATACACAGAGGTTGGGAGGATTAGAGAGTGCTAGAGTAACATTTAGAAAGCAAAAGCTATTTGAGACTAACAGAAGCTAAGGATACACAGAAATGACACTGCATATTGCTTGTACGAATGTAAGTACAAGGAGCACTACTGCTGCAATTGTAGAAGCAGCTACCCAAGGGTTGCCAAAATAATCGCGCACAAAGGTAGCATTCCAGCTATGCCATAGAATTTCATAGTAAGAGTTCAGTTCTTGAGCCACATTTGCAAAAAAGAAGGACCCCTCGCATAGTGTTATGTTCTTGCAAAGATTGTTTACCAGAGTAGCCACTGCAGCATTATCTCCAAGACCATTGATTATAATTTTCTTCTGAACAAGTAAATCGACATCTTTATTGGTATTTATAAGGCAATCCATCAGGAAAATGTAGTCACAAACGTACGGGTTGTATGGATATTGACATTGCTCAAAAGCCATCAGGTTTCTG
>JAOSBN010000008.1:20273989-20288388 GCA_027563595.1 Erythroxylum suave | reverse complement strand
AATGCCCCAGCCACCTTTCAAGCACTCATGAACTTCATTTTCAAAGGTTTACTTCGCAAATTTGTCCTCGTTTTTTTTTATGATATTTTAATTTATAGCACCAATTGGGAAGATCACTTGTGGCACTTGGAGAAAGTTTTTGAGATTTTGCAGCGCAACCAGCTGCTTTTCAATCAAAATAAATGCAGTTTTGGTTAAGAGTCCTTGGAGTATTTAGGCCACATCATCTCTTCCGAAGGAGTACATGCCGATCCAAGCAAGATAAAGGCTATGTGGGAATGGCCTTACCTAAAGAATCTCAAGGAGTTGCGAGGGTTCTTGGGTCTTATCGGGTATTACCGAAACTTCGTTAAAAGATACGGAAAGATAGCCGAGCCTCTTACAAAGTTGCTCAAGAAAGATGGTTTTAATTAAGGAGATGAAGCCAACATGGCTATGGATCAGTTTAAGAAGGCTATGGAGGCAGTACCTATGCTCACCTTACCAGATTTCAATGACAGTTTTATACTGGAAACAGATGCGTTGGGGCATGGAGTATGTGTCATTCTCTCACAAAAGGGGAGGCTTATTGCGTTTTTGAGCCAAGCCTTGAGTGGAAAAGCAAGGCCGAAATCAGTATATAAATGAGAGCTCATGGCAATTGTGTTTACGGTTCAAAAGTGTCGGCATTACTTGCTTGGTCGACATTTTATCATTCGAACTGACCAAAAGAGTCTTAATTAAGTTCTTATTTGAGCAAAGAGAAGTTGCACCTAACTGTCAGAAATGGTTGGCAAAACTGATGGGTTTCATTTTCGAGATCCACTACAAACCGGGCAAAGAAAATCTGGCAGCTGATGCACTGTCTCGAGTACCGGGGCCCATTCAGTTGCAGCAATTATGGGTGAATACTGTGGTGGATTTGGATGAACTACAGGAAGAGCTTAACAAGGATCCCAAGTTGTCCCCAAGTCTTGGAGGAGTTGCGTAAGGACCCAATGAGCAAAGCTGGGTGGTCTTTGGTGGGCAGAAATATGCTATATAGGGGAAGGATAGTCGTGTCTCATACAGGGACGTTGAAGGAGAAATTGCTGCGGGAGTTTCATTGTTCCCCAATGGGAGGCCATAGAGGTTTTCTAAAAACATATAAGCTGTTATTGAAGGAAGTATATTGGGAGGGGTTAAAGCGAGATCTGTAGAATTTTGTTGATAAATGTGGAACTTACTAGCAAATGAAACATGAAACCTTAGCCCCTGCTGGACTCTTACAACCTTTGGCAATACTAGCAGCTATATGGGAAGATTTGAGTATGAATTTCTTGGAAGGTTTGCCACATTCGGAGGGCTATAACTTGATTTTGGTTGTTGTTGATCGGCTAAGTAAGTATAGCCATTGTATTCCCCTGAAACATCCATTTTCAGCCAAGATAATGGCGGAGGAATTCATCAAGGGAGTGGTGCGGCTCCATGGATTTTCAAAATCCATTATGACGGATCGGGATAATGCCTTCATGAGTCATTTTTGGACTGAACTGTTTCGTCTACAACATACTAAGTTGAACCGTAGCACAGCTTATCACCCTCAAAGCGATGGCCAGAGTGAGGTGGTGAATAGATGCTTGGAGACTTACGCTGTTTTGTAGGGACTCAACCTAAAAGCTGGATGAAATGGTTACCCTGGGCAAAATATTGGTTCAATACTTCCTACCATTCGGCGACCAAATGTACTCCCTTTCAGGTTGTCTGTAGTCGGGAACCTCCGAATTTACTAAGGTATGAAGCTGTACATGCCACTGATAATTTCGATTTAGAGGTTGCTCTCATTAAACGAGATGAAATGTTGGATGAACTAAAGACACAATTATTGGGAACACAATCTTATATGAAACAAAGAGTGGATGGGAAGCAGAGAGAAGTTGACTTTTAGGTTGATGATTGGGTTTACTTAAAACTACAACCCTACCGGATGAAGTCATTAGCACGACGCATGAATGAGAAACTAGCTCCACGATTTTTTGGCCCCTACAAAATTTTACAATAGATCAGCAAAATACCTATAAGCTAGAACTGCCAGTGGAAACATCTATTCATCCAGTATTTCATTGTTCACAGCTCAAGAAATGTATTAGCGACTCCATTCAGGTACAGCCCTTACCCTCTACTCTTACTGAAAAATTAGAATGGGTGGTGGAACCATTGGAGGTGTTGGCTTTTCGGAAGGGAAAAAAGGGAATGGAGGTGCTGGTTTTATGGCGTAATCTGCTAGAATTTGAAGCAACTTGGGAGTATATGGAAACCATCCGGAATCAGTTTCTGAATTTTCCCCTTAAGGGAAACATGAGTATTAATAGGCCACTATTAGTCTACCGAAGGAAGAAACCCATATTTTCCGGTATTTCTACCCAAGCCCAGAATTAAGAAGCTTCTAAGTGATGTGGCAAGGAGAGGGGCTGTCAATAACAGAGTTCGTTTTCACTTAGTATGCGCTGTCGGATGGTAGTTATGAGTAACAAACTTCTGCTTTGGTTGTTATTCCCTTTTTGCAACCATATATAGCATAGACGGCAAGCTAGAGAGGATATCATGATTGTAATCTTCATTCTGTGAGTCTCAATTGAGCTCTACCAATCACAGCTGTAATAGCTGTTGGGCCTTCTGAATTATTCCAAGGATTCTCTCCTAATAAAATCTACCCCATTTGCTTGCTCTCTACCCTCAACTTCTTGTGTTTACTGCCTAAGTAACTAAGGCTCTTAACACATTCTTGTGGATACACCAAAAACCAATCTGCTCACTTTATAAGCTCATTTATACTAGATGTTTTGTAGTCAAATTACTCTCGAATCAAACAAATTGACTGAGGAGAAAAATTAGTTCTTCATACATATGTATAGTAGCCTGGAAAAGCGTTCCACATAAATCATCAGCAATTAAAGGAAACAGAAACAGTGGCGGTATGTACGCAAAAGGGAAAAGGATGCAATCTTAGGCTCGTTGATAGACCTCATGGGGGAGAGAGTGATATAGCATATGAGAGAGACATAAGAAACAGGAATAAACCGTTAGTGTGGAAGGTGTACTCCAGAAGAAAGACAAATGGGCCAGGGGGAAGTTAGTTATCAGCTGAGGTGGCAAAGTAGTTAGAGAACATAATGTACCTAGGGAGAGTTTTAAGGAGGCGAGGGAGAGAAGGGAGAGGTTAGGCAGAAAAGTAAGAGTCATCAGTGACAGAAGGATATTCATTCCTTCTGAGGAGCATTCTGCTCTGGTTAGGGAGAGGTCATATACAGCTCTATTCTACTGATCTTGATAATACGATCATATTATATCAATATAGTAAATCTCTAGCACTTTTAAGGCTAGAGTTCTATCACTCGTGTTCCATTCTCTTCCCTGATATTGTATTTTTCACTCATTGCATTCTGTTAACCTCTTATTTGTTCTTTAAAACCCAACACATGACATGACCCCAGAAGTCAAAGTCCGTACAGGACAGTGTTAAATTGAGCTAAAATCCTCATCCTATTGACTGCAGCCGGCTTCAGCTCTGTCCCATTTAAGAATACCAACACTTCAAGCGGTTCGTGGCCTTGGTAATATATCCAACAGTGCAAGGAATACACCAGATTTTATATTCTAACAGGGTTCTTAATGCTTTGGATTGTGCCAAATGCATATTTTGCCTTGATTCACAGAAGATTTTGCTTTCTCACACAAATTTCAAACACAATACATTTGAAAGAAACAAGAATGTACTTGCGAGTCTCTGTTGGAACTCATTTGAGCTTAGATTTTGAAGAGCTTTCCAAAGGCTTTGAAATGGGTCGAGCAGGGGCACTTCTCACCACTTTCTTCACATCGTACTTTACAGATGAGAAGGCGCAGAGTAGTGCAATCAACATGGTTGGGTAGACGTAAACAGATTTAGCTGGATCTGTATTTGCTGGCTTTCCCAGGATACCTTCCTTTACAAGCCCCCATATTACTAATAGTGTCCCGAACATGCTCATCCTCCCAGGTTTCAAGATGCCCACAAGTGCACCTGCCACAGAAAAGTAACTTCCAGCAAGAACCTGAAACATAAACCACAAGGTAAATATTAAACCCCAAAAGAGCAAGTTTGATACGGTCATGAAACTTGAACAATATGGCTTACAAATTCTGGAACTGGATATTCAAAATTAAGACCTTCTAAAATAGTAAATGCATAGAGCAGAAATTTATACCAGAAAACACAATTGAAAGTGCTCATGCACTTCCATAAATAAAAGCAAGTTTATTTCTGGGTAAAAGAAAAATAATGATTTTATTGTGCAGAAAACAAGTATGGAAAAACTTACAGGCAAAAGAATTGAGCTAGGTATGCTGCAATCAACATTCAGTCAAACCATTCTGCATTCTATCACCTATATCTGATCCCTAATACGTTAATGTATCCCCAACTCCACTGAATCAACTATCTGCTTTTTGCATTTCCATGTTAATCAAGCCAAGAGAACTATCATGCAAGAATCATAGTATGGTCTTATTAAACAGTAGCATTGTCCAGAAGGATTGCAAATATCAAATGGAAAAATAAAGACAACCGTTAGCCACATCAGATGGTTTGAAGAAATAAAAACCATATGCATCAATGAAATCAGTGACAAAAGTAACATTCACATCTGCTACTTTGAACTTTCGTTATGCCTACATATAGTTCTTATCAGATTGATTTGAATGCCTTAAAAAAAACATAATTAATGCCACTAAAAATGAGTTATGTTCTTCTAGCACCCTATTAGGCCTTGAAAATAAAAAGAGAAATGAGAGGTCAAAAAGCACCTCTAAGCGCTGGAGATCAGTAACTGCAGGGGCTTCTTTCACAGTGGTCAAGTTGTAGATGTCTAACAAGTTATCCCAGCTCGGTATGGTCAGATTCCTAACAAGACCATTTGCAATGGCTCCAGGATACAAAAGGGCTTTCACAAAAGGTGTGGGAAAAACCTCACTCGCAATCAACTGAGAAGATGTAACATGGATTGGTGAGGAACACATGCCAGACCTGCAGGGCACCCTGTAAAAGTACAATTCAATTAGCCTAAGCACAAAGTGAAGGTCAGAGCTCCACTGAAAATTACACAAGCCGCATGAAAATGGATATGCAAGATAGTTAATCTTGCATATCCATTTTATGAAAATGGGACAGTGAAGCCAGACATCGAGATGGCTTGACAAAAAGAAAACCCAAATATGTTTAGTTTTACATGAAGCTGGAACTGAGACAATAGCCTGAATGCAGCGATTCTAAATGGAAAATTTAAGATAAAGAAATGAGGACAACGTTTTCTCTAATTAATAGAACTCATATTCATGTTTGCCAAATTATTATTTAATTTCACGAATATAAAGTCACTGATTAGCTTTAGATATTTGAACTGCTAATTCCCCAAATAATTTTAAACTTGTGGATCTCGCTCTCTCTTCAAAAAAAAGAAAAAGAAAAAGAAAGAAAAGAAAGAATCAAATCCTCCTACCAGGATAATAAACCCTTAATTCTTTTACTAAGCAACCTTGATGGAATCGAATATCATAGTACAGAGTTACATACTATGAGATCAAGATCCAAGGCTGTGAATAAACCAGAATCCGTGGAACATATAACAATAATACAGGAAGCAACAGCTACAAACTTGTCTAAATCTTGAATTCAAAAGGGCCTCAAGGACTTGAACACTGATACTTAAGAAAAAAAGGAATAAAATGAGGGACAAATTATTCAAGTAAAAGAAAAAAAACAGAGCAATGACGCTAACATTGAAGAAGACCAGCATAGAGAATCGAAAAAGATAATAAAGAAAAGAACCTGAAAAGAGGGATTTGGAGAAAGATGAGGAAGAAGTAGATGCGAGACGCTGTTTTAGTGAGATTGGTGAGCCATGATGATGATCTCTTGGACAACTTTGTCGCCTGATTCGCCATTTTCAGAACACTACTACTACCAATTAAATCCACCGCCCATTGTGATCTTCGATTAATGTATATAACAGGTCAGATGCGTTGCGTTTAGTTTACTTCCTTTTTCATATGCCACTAAAAAGCAGAAAGACGGTGCGTTTTAGCCATAAGGTAGCAACGCTGCGTTTTATGAGGTGTATAACAGAACGGCTAAGGAGATAAGTTAACCGGTCAATGTAGAGATGGCGCTGCCATTGACATCCGTGAAAGCTTTACCGTCCGACCGAGTCTTACCCGGACTACTCAAGTCGATTCTGCCGCCTCGCCTCCGTGCAAATTCTGCTATTGCCTTCTCTCGCCGCCAGATTTTGAGCTCTGCTATAGCTTCTTCTTCGAAGAGAAAGGAAATGGTATTTAGCTTGTTCCCGATACGTAGGGACTTTTTTTTTTCCCCTTTTCGGAAATGGATACGTAGGGACTGTTGATATTAGCTCTCTCGTAGTTCGTTATATTTTCGAAGATTTTTCTCTTTTCTGCCTAAATCGATTTATGGATTGCTCAAAATGTAAGATTTATTTGGCGGTTATAACAAGTCGAAAGGAGATATGGGATTTTTTTTTCTGGTTTTCATGGCGTCATGGATCTAAATTAATGAGTTGAATCAATTTAGCTTAAAGGACCTTTAAACTTGATGGTTTAGTGGCTTGAATATGTTGACCAATTAATGGTGAATTTATTATTTACGCTTTCAAGTTTTTCACATACAGAAGGTTATATAATCAAGCTTAAATCATTGTAGTGCTTTTGATTTGCACTTTTCTTGCAGAAGCGTTTGTATCCAAAGGTTTCTAGGGATGGGGATGATGAGAGGGATGGCGATGCCTTTGAGGCACTGTTTGACACGCTGGAAGAAGATTTTCAAAGTGATGGCTCCATTGTTGATGATGATTTAAGTGAAGAAGAACATAGTAAACTTCAACATGAGTGGGGAAAAGCTCTAGGAGTTGGTGATGGTGACGATGATGATGATGTTGAAATGTTTAATACACCCGGAGATCATGGGGATGACAGTGATTCCAATGAAAATGATGAGGAAAACAAAGAAGGAAGTTCCATGAAGCTTAAAACTTGGCAACTAAGACGACTAGCATCTGCTTTGAAGGTTGGACGCCGAAAAATCAGCGTGAGCATTGTTTTCCCATTCATCGAACTCCTCTGAAATTTATAGGACCCATAGCCTATGTTTGATATGATTAAGATGTTGAAACGTTGAACTGGAGAACAGTTTTCATTATAGTCCTTCTAGTTTTTACAGCAAATATCTCTTGTTTTGTAGATCAAAAGTCTCGCTGCTGAGATTTGTCTTGAGAGGGCTGTCGTTCTCCAGTTGCTTCGTGACCCCCCTCCAAACCTTGTTTTGACGAGTGCAGCTTTACCCAACAAACCTTCACCACCATCCATCGTGGAAAGCAAGTCAATTGAGACTGCTCCAACTAGCAAAAGACAAGAAGTAAATTCTGAGAGTAAGGTGAAAGTGCCAGTTCATGTAATGAGGAACAGATGGTCTGTTCAGAAAAGATTGAAGATGGCTCAGGTTTATACTCTTGAAAGAGTCTATCAAAGAACGAAGAGACCTACCGTAAGTAAATATGTTGACAATGGTGATATTTTGTAGTAAAATAAGCAGATATTTGCATGTTCAGAAACTAAGAATGTGTAGAATAATTCATTATGCATATAATTCAATTAACATACTTCCATCACTTATTGTTTATTGGCCTTGTTATTCTAGGTTGGTAATGGAGCTGATGTTAATGTAAGAAGGAACAAATTTAGATTTTTGGTTCCTTATATTTTGTATTTGTGGAAAATGCAGAACTCGATGATTGACAGTATTGTGCATGTTACAAACCTACCTCGAAAAAGAGTGGTGCAATGGTTTGAGGAAAAGCGTAATGAAGATGGAGTCCCAAGCCAGCGTGCCCCATATCAAAGGTCAGCTACCAACAATTTGCCCTCATGTTGAACGGAAATCGTATATTTTTAATGTAACCAATATGAACATCTGCATACAGAAATCGTCTTTCTTTCCCCCTATGACAGGTGAAACTAGTTTTAAGTTAAAATTTGATTGCGTGCCTACTTTTATGTGGCTGCACGTTTGCAAAAGTTAGTTATTTCTTTCTTGTTTGTTTTTGGTTGAGGATTGCATGATTGTGTTCTCAACCAATGAATTTTTTATTGTGTGTAAATATGTAGATCTAGTGAAGGTAAAGCTTAGTTGTTTCAAATATGATAAAAAGCATTTGGGTTTTTAAATGAAGAACTTCATTGACATCATCAACTTAATTTTATACAGATTCATAAATAAACTTTCATCTGCAATATAGAGCCCAAAATATAAGACATTTTTAAGGGGGTAGCTTGGATGAAATGGAAAATTAATAGATACATCTCCATTCACTAACGGAGGGACGGGTACATCTCCATCTAGAAATAACGACTGTGGCCCTATAGTTACGGCTTAACAACAAAATTTCAGATATTATTTATTTTGCAAGTATAACCATGTGTACAAAGTACAAACTTAAAGTTTTACTCGTCTCCAATAGGTAGAGGTTTAGAATATTGAAGTATCAAATCCAACTAGGCAATAATATATTCTAAATTTAGGCACAATCTGTGGGGAGACCATATATATAAAGATAACATTAGGGTATTTGACAAAAGTTAGAAGTCTCCCGTATAAATCAGTCCCGACACACAAGATTAAAGTGCCGGCGGACCGTTTAAGTTCTAAGAAAAAAAAAAGGGAATATATCAAGGGTCATTTACCTATATAATCTTTCAAAAGTAAAATCCTGTATCATTGATTTTCATTCATTGCAAGTTTTATTCAATGTTATTAGTGGTTCAAATATCTCACCATGAGCATATTACCTATGGAAAACCCAAAAATTTCTCATCAATTACGTTTTCTTCTTCTTCTTTTTTTCTTTGTATAAATATCAACCTTGAAGTGTCAAAATATTTGGGAGAACCTAGTGGAAAAGTTTCCTGCAAGTTACTTTCAACCAACAAATATTGTGAATTTAAGAAGTGACATACCCACCTCCCTACAATTCCATAATGAAATGTTTTTATGTAAGCATGAGAGAGTTTTTAAGGAGCTGCCGAAGAAGTACTCTCATCATGGCATTTCGACATGGATGTAGGTGCGAACTTTTTACGTTGGTCTGACATACATAATATAGTAAAATAATCGATACAATAATTAGTGGGACACTAAATAATAACACTTTAAAAGTCAACCTTGAACTCATCGGGAAAAAATGATCACAAACAATTACTAGTGGCAGTCTTAATAGACGAGAATGACCAAGCTAGCAGTTATATATAATGTGGTAGTTGTTGCTGCATTGATAGCTCAAGTAAAGGCTCTGATGAACAAACTTAATAGCTTAAGCACATCAACAAGACTAGCTCAAGCATTGTGTTATGAATATATGGGGGAGGAAGTGAACCTTGAATGCCAAGTTAAAATTTCTATATTTGAGTAACTGGATTATACAGGAAGTTTTCAATGATAAAATACCCTTATTACCCAGGATGGAGAAGTCACCAAATTTTTTATTAAAGCAATTAAACAGTCTAAAGGTAACCGCCATCTGAATTCTATTAACAACGACGATGGGAGAAGAAATTGATTCTACAAGAAATAATGGTAAGAGTATATATAAAAAACAAATAAGGCTTGTATGCAAAATCATTAAACTTCAATTTTCAACCTTGGGACCCAAATTAGTTAGACCCAGATGATATTTGAGAGACCTCAAGGGTTGTTTCCTAGTAACACAATACTCAGTGCTAAGGAACATGCAAAGATAATCACCTTAAGGAGTAAAGACAAACCTATTGATGATATGGAAAAGAACGAGATATAAGAGAAAGTAGCTAAGAAGGAAATGTTAGAGATTACACTAGATGAAGCTGACATCAATATCCTCCAAAGCATTTTACCACCGAAGTTAAAAGATCTCGGAATTTTTACCTTATTGCGTAAAACTATGGGAGACTGAGGTCTAAGAAGCTGACCACAAGAGGAGTTGGAGAAAAGACCAAAAGATCTTCTCCATCTTATAACATCCCTTTTACTTAGAGTTAAAGCAAAGTTTGAAAGAAACCTTGTGATTGTTGGATCTGGGAACCTACTTACATGGGAGATCTTCAATACGGGCCTAGTGAGGGAACATATTCCTAGGCTTTGATACCACACTTTAACCCATAACTTTAAGACATTAAGTTTATAGATCTTTTCCACTTATATGTCTTTTACTAGTTCCATCTCTTTATAATGTGGAATTCCTACTCACACTTGACATCCCAACAATCTCCCCCTTAAGTGTGAACTTTTACATTGAACTTGGGCTCTCCCTTGAGAGAAAGCCTTTTTCTACCCTTTTTTTAGCAAGTGAAGTATGTGGCATCACTAAAAGTCCTTTTACTCCACTGGTCTAGGCCACTAAGAGTCCCCTTGCTCTTCTTCGTAGGGAGGCAACCATGAAATTCAACTACCATCTCCATACTCATCCCTTACTGAACCATCAACTCTGATAACACTTGTTGGATCTAGGGAGCCCACTTACATGTGAGATCTTGAATATGGGCCTAGTGAGGGAACATATTCATAGGCTTTAACACCAAACTTTAATTCAAAACCTTAAGATATTAGGCTTATGGGTCTTTTCCATTTATATGTCCTTCACTAGTTCCATCTCTTTCTAATGTGAGATTCCTACTCACACTTGACATCTTAACAGTGAGCGCCGACCTAAATAGGAATTCAAAGCCATAAGGCATATTGTTAAGCATTTCCTTGACTGAGGCATTCATAGTAATGGATGAATTCATATCATTAAGCTCCTTATTGTCCTTATGAGGAACAAAATTAGTCCATCTATGAAACCAAAAGTTTGTATAAGCACCATCCCTAACCTTATGCAGAATTTCTTGCCTAAATAGATGCCTTAACTTCATGAATTGAACCAAGGTCTAAGCATTGCACTATAGGGTGCAACCCCGGGTCATTCACTTAATTGGAACCTAAAATAATTGAATCTAAGCTAACCTACATGTCATACTATGCAAACTAATTTGGAGAAAAGGGGGGGTTTTTAGTTTTTGAACTCATTAGTAGAACTAATTTGAATGTAAAACGACGTTTTTTGAGATTTTTAATGGTATGGAAAACTAAGGGATGAAAAACGCAAAAGACTAAATAGTGATAAAGTCCTCTTGAAAGTGAGTTTTCGCTATCATCGTTTGAAATTAATTTAAGTGAGAGTAGAAACCACCAAGCTTCAAAATGGTAAACCTTGAAAGACTTTTCAAGTCCAGGACCTTAATCAATAAGACTCCATTTTTTAAAATCCCGTTAAGTGCTCTTAGTATATATAGTAGGATTAGCCAATGCAATAGGTCAAATGAAATCTAAAATCATCTCAACATCAAACATAACCATGCAAGACAAGAGAGAATTAAGAAGATTTCAAATAGACATATATGAAACTTCACACATTTAAGCTCAAAGTTCTACATAAACCAATCCATCCTACACATAATGAATATCCAACATTTGATCAAAACCATAATCAAATAGCTCAATTACAAATCATAAATCCTAAACCTAGGATGTTATAAATTCATAGCTGAACCATGGATAAAACTACTCCCCTTTCTCAGCCCATTGAACTCCAACCATTGCTGCACCTTCAAGAGGAAAAGAAACGCCTAGCCACTCATTGCATCCAGAAACTTCACAATTTGGAATGCATCTGAATCACCCATGGTGGAGTTTTAACAGTGGAAAGAAAATATGGAAGAGGTTAGAGTTGTTCTAGAGAGTAAAGATGGAGGAGAGGCAATAATAATGTGTCTTTGCCGCCTTCTAGCTACTTATCCTGAAATAGGGTTTTTTTAAATGGTATTCGGGTCGGGTTACATGCATGAGTAAGTGAGGTTTCCAAAAATGACTCGGGTTTCAGGTTGTTGCTTCAAAGTTTTCGCTGAGGCGAAGTGATGAGTTCATTGAGGCCAAATTTTCCCAAAGGGTTTGAGCTGATGATTCACATGTTTCGCTGTGACAACATGATGGGTTCATCCCGGCTAACTTGTCCTGAAATGTCTTCTTCCTTGATTTTATGGCTTAGCAATTTCTTGGTCTTCACTCTTAGCTCCACTTCTTGAGTGTCCTACAATAAAAAGCAATAGTTTGCAATATCAATTGTCCTATAAACCAAGTGAGTGCAATTACTAATTAATTATGACAATTTTACCCTCAAACTATATTAATTCAAAACAAGCACTCTTGAACTAAATTAAGCACAATATCCAACAAAAAGAATCGAAAAGTATAAAAAACTATAAAAATACCACTGAATAATATAGAAAACTTGGGTTCAATCAAATTCCCCCACACTTAGACCTTTGTACTCCTGGACAAAGCTCATAAAAGTCAAAGGAATATATGTGGAAAAGGAAATACTGACCATATATACTTAAAAATGAGAGCATAAAATTAATAAAACCATTTTCTCATAAATCAACTAAAGCAGGCTAAAAGAACGCCAAGAAGATCAACACCACAAGTATTTAAGCCGAGAGATTGAGCAAAAGAGACTTATCTCAGCAGAAACTGTTTAACTCTCAACTCACTTGTCTTGGGATAATTTTACTCTAAAATCTGCTTAATTCATTCTCTACCATAAGCTTGTGATAGTTCTACCTCTCCACCACAAGAACTATAATTTTGCAAATCAAGAGGACTTTCAGGGTTGTAATGATGAATGAAGGCCAAGTGAAATGGATGGAATAAAAGAAACAAGATGAGTGACATGCATCACAATTATCATCTTCATGAAATGAGTGTTCGCTATTCCAAAGAAAAGATTTAAAATTCTAACATAGCAGCTTTTTTTTTAATACTATACTGCAAAACAATTATTCGGAAAAATGTCATAATTAGACTTAAATCAGGTTCCTCAACTGTTCGAAGGAACTACTTAGGAAACTTAAAATCGGTGCATTTGAAGTACCAAAGTTCTCACTATTTATTATTTACTGAACTATGGTAGCAGCACACCATCACACTAGTCTGGAAAAGACACTGCTTTTTTTTTCAACCCAACCCATGAATTCTACTCAAAAACACTCAAACTAAGAAAATTGGAAATAAAATATTTACATCAGTTTATAAAAGTGTGCATGCACTAAAAAAGATGGCTCAAGGGGGCTAGCAATGGTAAAGTGTGTAGGGTTTGTGTTTGGGTGAGAAAGGTTTTGCAATGAACGTCTCTTTCATTTTCACAAAATTTTAGTTCATCCAGCCTTGATTAAGAATTAAAATAAGTTCTAGAAAGATATAAAATTAAGCAGATACACATAAATGAAAGAATTCAGGCTCAAATTATCCTTCCAACAAGGTTAGTGTCTCAATTAAGCAATCTCAAAGTTAAAAAACGTAGCACCACTTCCTTAACGTACCCTCACTTACTTCTTGTTGAAAACATCAAAAATGGAATTAGTCAACATTCAACTATCATTTAAAAGCATGGATAGTTTTACAAAAGCATATGTAAAACTTTAAATTTTAAACTTTAAAACTTTCAAAACTTTTCAATCACAGAAGTATTAAGAACCTAATGTGGGAGCATTGTTTAAATGGTGGCCACGGCGAAATCAAAAGTTGATCGCGGCGAAGTTTGTCCAAGAAAGTTTTAGCCGCGGCAAAAAATGGTAGAAACAAATGCTTAAGTGTTGGCCACGGCGAAGTAAAAGGATGGAACATTGTCGCCGTGGCAAAAAATGGCATAAACGTGGAGACGATAGAAAAAATGCATGCAGCTGTATTTTCACCTCAAAACTTAAAAAATAACACACAAATGACACTTAAGTGGCCAAAATGTTGCATGAATAAACTGTTTGGTTTCCTCCCTCACACTTAAACACAATATTGTCCACAAGATTGAAAGAATTAAAGCACTATCACATAGAGAAGATGATAAACATTAGATGAACGGATCGACAATATCACAATAGCCAATGAAATAAATACAACATTCAGCACAGGCTAGATCAACTAAGGAAAAGACATCAGAAAAGTTAACTAGTATCCAGGAAACTTAAGACTAAAAACAAAAAGACTCAAAGATAAAACAACAAGACAAAATATAAATGACTCAAGATTGATCTGCAGGGGAATCAGCTGCGGACCTAGACTGTAACATCCCGTCCCCACATTAAAGGTTAGAAATCAGATTTCAATAATGGAGAGAATAGCAATGTGAGAGTTAGAAAATTTGTAATTTCAAGCTTAGAGGAATGTTAGCATACATGCATGTGAATTTAAGTCCTTGCAAACATGAAAATAATTGTACATGCACTCATTGACATTTCGGGTATAGTGAATAGTAATGGGATAAATT
>JAOSBN010000008.1:20239594-20262604 GCA_027563595.1 Erythroxylum suave | reverse complement strand
TTTGTTTTAATCAGTTTATCAGTTCATATTTAGCTCTTTCATGCAAACTCAAGTAGAACAAATATAAAGATAATCTTCTTAACATTTCTTAAGACGGGATTTGTAATTTTATGGCATGGTTTGATTCAGAGCTGTGAAGAGACTAATTCAGACGTTAGTGTAAACACCAGGACCTATTTTACTCTTTTGGCCTATGTCTTGAGGATGTTAGAGAATTTTGATAGATCTCCTTATAGGAGACTTTTCTCGTAATATGTTGTTATAATAATATTTTTAATTTAATAAAATTAAATGCTATAAAATATTGAGTCATTATGTATATCATTTATAACTTTGAATTACACAACCAAACATAAAATGTCTGGTGAAAAAAAAACCAAAGGATCAAACCTCAATGGCCTATCAAGTAAAAAGGTTGTTACAAGTCATTGAGTTTAAATTAGCGAGCTGAAAGCTCGTACATTTGTAAATGTTAAGCATCTCGATTCCCTACCTGCTCATATTTTAATTTGATTTGAGATGATGATTAAGTATGTGGAAGGGAAGGCAAGTTTGGAATGCAAAATATGCTTGCTTATTACGCCAGGCTAGGATTGAAACACCTAAGTTGTATCGTCTTCTAATAATTAAATAAATACAATAACCTATCAGCCGTTAGAATAATACAAAATTGGAATTAATTATATCAAAGTATCTTATACTTCGATTATTTTATTTAAAATGTTTTATTTTTTGATAATCACATTACATAGGAGAGTTATGATTCCTTAGTTTTTCTACTAGATGGCCTAGTTAATATTACTAGATCTTACCCAAAAAAAAAGAAGCAAACTTTAGTTTCAATTCTTAAATTTTATGTATATCAGACTGCCCGGCAGTTTGTCCAACTTTCTGTCCAAAATCTTTAGGTTGTAAGTTTTTTAAGTCGTAAATTCAGGAGCTATACGGAGCACCGACAGCCACTAGGCACTAGTTAGTAGCGTGGCCAACTAACGCTACGGACAATAGCCGGTAACCGGGGACAGGCTGTTATCAGCAAATAAAATTTCAGCAAAGGCAGTGTCGGTAGGCAATTGGTCTGTAATTAGCAAAAGTGGGTAGGGGCATACAATTTCAATCACAAATTCACACGTCATGTAAGACATTGCTTGTTGTAATGGGAAAGGGACGTCCCAGCTGTTGAGCGTGTGATTCATCTATTAAACTTTGGTCAACGCCAAAATATTATATCTTATTCAAATTTAAAAGGAGTATGTTACATGTAAATTATACTTACTCTTTTTTTTAAATGAACACTTAATCTCAGTAACTTCTGTTAATTAGCCTAATATTCATTAGTATGAGTAACTAAATTACGAAAGAACTGCCATTGTAAGGCCGAATGGCTAAGAAAAGCGGGAAACCGGTGCGAGCGGTAATATGTACATCTGTTACATATATATACCGGCGTGCATAAGTGGATAATGAAAAAGAAGTCAAAGTAAGTATTAAGTAATTGAAAAAAGGATATATAATTGATAAATCGAACGCCAGCTGGAGAGATCACAGACCGAGCCCATTACTACAATAGCTAAGCTGTCCGCACACACACACAGACAGGGAGAGAGAAATAGATGGCGTACTGAGTGGGCGAAGAGTCAAGTGCATCTTCTTCTCTTTTTCACCGCCAAATCTTCCACTAGATCCGCCTGTGTAACTCATTCTAGGCGTAGGTACACACATCATGCAAGCCAATGCGGGTATGGTGGCCGGTTCGTACCGGAGGAACGAGCTTGTCCGTATCCGCCACGATTCCGATTCTGGGGTTTGTGTTATTTGCTCTCACTCTTTCACTATTAGCTGTGTATAAATGTGTTTTGCTTGCTTTTGCTTTTGCTTTTGTTCTTCCCTTGGAGTTTTTGGTGGGTAGATCAATGTACGTGTTAGTTCTGTGAGAGTGACCCTTTCTCTAGCTCCAACTCGGTCCTTTTCTTCGATTTGGACATTAGCTTCTTGGTCTTTGTTGATTTTAAGTGGATGGATTGGATCTTTTCTGTAGTTAAATTATTGTTTTCAGATCTAGCTGCTGCTTGCAGAAGTGATTTTCTGTTGGATGTTGATCTTCAGCTGCTTGTGAGATTGACTGTTCAGTTTCGTTATAAGTTGGGCTGTCATTTCTGGATCTGTTGACTCTTTAGTACTATGTATAAAATTCCAGCACTGTGGTGTGAGATTGAGTTTTGAACTCATTTTTGTGTTAACTAACTGTAAATGTTCGAGCATTGTTAAAAAATTATCGTCTTTTGCGGTTATTATCTTCCCCTCTTGTTGTTTTGTTAGAAGCTGCGAGCGGATCTTTTGTCGGTTTTCAAAACGTGAGTCATTTGCATTTGTTTGTTAGATCTCTGGGAAGATATTTTACGTTTACTGTTAAAACAATGCTTAACATATTGCTTGATTCCATCAAAGGGGTTGATCTT
Source organism: Erythroxylum suave (assembly GCA_027563595.1). Lineage (NCBI taxonomy): Eukaryota > Viridiplantae > Streptophyta > Magnoliopsida > Malpighiales > Erythroxylaceae > Erythroxylum > Erythroxylum suave. The sequence goes on along the minus strand of JAOSBN010000008.1, from coordinate 20,260,145 downwards.
ACTTTTGCCTGAGATGCGATCTATCATTCATGACCAAAAATCTGTTGCTGGTCTTTTTCGTTTCCTTTTTCACATTCTAAAATTTATTTGTATATGACATCTGTTTCTGTAATGCAAACTGAGAATTTTCTGAGATCCAATGCGCCAAGATGTATGGTTTGCAGGCAATGGGGGACCAGAGATTGGGTCATTATGACAGAAGATGTAACTTGTTTTGACGTAGTTTATGACTGATACCTTGTAGCTTGTTTTTAACCTATCTAAATTAATTTCAGGGACTTTACTACGCATCTAGCTGCAATGGCTTTAGCTATACTTTTCTGAAGACTTGTTGTGTCACTTTTGTCATATGTTTGTTTCTCTTTTGTAGCCATTCATTTTCAGTATTGTGTTAGGAAAATGATGAATACATTTATTTTTTGGTGGTAATGCAGCCCAAACCGCTCAAGAATTTAAATGGCCAAACATGTCAGATTTGTGGTGACAATGTTGGAGTAACAACTACTGGTGACATCTTTGTTGCTTGCAATGAATGTGCCTTCCCAGTGTGCCGTCCTTGTTATGAATATGAACGAAAAGATGGAACCCAGTCTTGTCCACAGTGCAAGACTAGATATAAGAGACACAAAGGTTGGCTTGATTGCTAGTAGTTTCTTTTTAATCATTAGTAATGGTTTTTGTTGATGATTTTTATTAATGATTCTTTCTTTTTCAGGTAGTCCTCGTGTGGATGGAGATGAAGATGAAGATGATGTTGATGATCTAGAGAATGAGTTTGACTATGCTCAGGGCAATAGCAAGACTAGACGCCAGTGGCATAGTGATGAGGTGGATCTTTCTTCATCCTCTAGGCAAGAGTCTCAACAACCAATTCCCCTTCTGACAAATGGGCAGCCGGTATGCAAATTGAGTATTATTTAGTCCTTCTATATGCAAATTGTTGTATTGTGGATGCGTATTTGTAAAATATGCTGACATTGACCAAAGCATCCTTTTATTCGTAAAAGAGTGTATTATGTCGGATTGACTTGATTGCATTTCATTTCGTCAAAGCTTTCTGTTCTATAAGGCACCTAAATAGCAGGTGTTTGAGAGTCTCAAGTATCTTGTGGATTGGCATTGTTTCCATTCATCTTATTGAAAGCTTTGCTGAATTAGAACTTCTGGGTTAACTTTTCTGTCTTCATATTAATTGCTTAAAACAAATGTCAAGGAAGAATGTTCTTTCTTCTTCTTCTTCTTCTTCCTTTTTGTGCCAGTTAGATAAGAAAGTTATCTTCTTGGTATGAATGGCTTGCATTTGGACTATAAAATCTTCTGCTGGTTAACATAACTATATTTGTCAGGTATCTGGTGAAATCCCGTGTGCTACATCTGATACACAATCTGTAAGAACTACTTCTGGTCCATTGGGCCCTGCTGAGAGGAATGTTCAGTCATCTCCTTACATAGATCCAAGACAGCCAGGTATGTGGACTTGCCTGATTAGGTTGATGTAAAATTTCATATCAAAGTTCTATATCATGCATATGGCTTCCAATTGCGTTAAATTAACCATTTTGTGCTACAGTTCCTGTCAGAATTGTGGACCCTTCAAAAGACTTGAACTCCTATGGTCTTGGTAATGTTGACTGGAAGGAGAGAGTTGAAGGATGGAAACTCAAACAGGAGAAAAATATGATGCAGATGACCAATAGATACAGTGAAGGAAAGGGAGATATTGAAGGCACAGGTTCTAATGGAGAAGAACTCCAAATGTGAGCTTCCCTGCATAAAAGATTTAGTTTAGTTGCTATAGGTTTGAACGGTCTACTAAGATAAATCCAATTCATAAAGATGTTATGAAAAACCTTGTTGAGCTATTTATGGTGAAAAGGAAAGATTTTCTTTTTCAGGATGATATAAACAGACCTTGTTATCACCATAAAGTTGCTTCTGATTTCTTGTCTTATGTTGCCATCATAATGTATGGAGAAGCTAACACTTGTGATGCTCCCAACTACTTTGTGATTTGGGCTTAATCTAATTGAGTTCCTTTGAAGCGTGTTGCTTGCAGTCTACTGATTATGAAGCATGATATAGCTTCATGTTTTACTAAGATTTAAAATTAAGCATTTGATACCACATTCTTCATTTTGTTTAGGCCTGATGATGCCAGACAACCTTTGAGTCGTGTGGTACCCATCGCCTCATCTCACCTGACTCCTTATCGCATTGTGATCATACTTCGACTCATTATCTTGGGCTTCTTCTTACAATATCGTGCAACTCACCCAGTCAAAGATGCATACCCCTTGTGGCTTATATCAGTTATCTGTGAGATTTGGTTTGCTTTGTCTTGGCTTTTGGATCAGTTCCCTAAGTGGTATCCTGTTAATCGGGAGACCTATCTTGACAGGCTTGCCCTCAGGTTGGTAGCTTAGCTATGAATAGGGGTTTGACAGAAGGTATTGGGATTATGCATGGAGCAGATGATGTTATTGCCCTAATAATTGTAACTTATGTGTTGCAGATATGATCGTGATGGAGAACCATCACAACTGGCTCCTGTTGATGTCTTTGTCAGTACTGTGGATCCTTTGAAAGAACCTCCCCTTGTAACAGCAAATACTGTCTTATCCATACTAGCTGTTGACTATCCTGTCGACAAAGTGTCTTGCTATGTTTCAGATGATGGTTCAGCAATGCTGACATTTGAAGCCCTTTCAGAAACTGCAGAGTTCGCAAGAAAGTGGGTGCCATTTTGCAAGAAGCATAACATTGAGCCCAGAGCACCTGAATTTTATTTTGCCCAAAAGATTGACTATTTGAAGGACAAGATACAGCCTTCTTTTGTCAAAGAACGGAGAGCAATGAAAGTAAGCTACAATTCCTTATTCCTGTGATGTTAAGTATTCTCCCATGTTTTTAACTTTTGTTGAGAGAATTTTTTTTTTTCTTTTGTTAAAGAGAGAATATGAAGAATTCAAGGTGCGTATCAATGCCCTTGTTGCCAAAGCTCAGAAGATGCCAGAAGAAGGCTGGACAATGCAAGATGGCACCCCTTGGCCTGGAAATAATCCTAGGGATCATCCGGGAATGATACAAGTGTTTTTAGGCCATAGTGGGGGGCTTGACACTGATGGAAATGAACTCCCCCGACTTGTTTATGTTTCTCGTGAGAAGAGACCTGGCTTCCAACATCACAAGAAAGCTGGAGCAATGAATGCATTGGTTAGTCTATACCTCCTATAATCTGATACTTCTTCTCATTTTGCAGACGGGAATGCATGTCTTAGATTCTTTCGACATTCCTAACTGCTGGATATATAAATCTGCCATATAATTGTATGAAAACTAACTCTCTTTTTGTTAATAGATTCGAGTTTCAGCTGTGTTGACCAATGGTGCATATCTGTTGAATGTTGATTGTGATCACTACTTCAACAATAGCAAAGCTCTTAAAGAAGCCATGTGTTTCCTAATGGATCCTGTACTTGGAAAGAAGACATGCTATGTGCAATTCCCACAACGTTTTGATGGCATTGATTTGCATGATCGATATGCCAATCGTAATATTGTTTTCTTTGATGTAAGTTGCTTTTGATGCATTGCTGATAATCCAATTTTATTTTGCTGACAACACTTTGTAATCAACCTTGTATTGTCGTTGTGTTTCAGATCAACTTGAAAGGGCTGGATGGTATTCAAGGTCCAGTCTATGTGGGAACTGGTTGTTGTTTTAACAGACAAGCACTGTATGGTTATGATCCAGTGTTGACTGAGGAAGATTTGGAGCCAAATATCATTGTAAAGAGTTGTTGTGGATCAAGAAAGAAAGGGAAAGGTGGTAATAAGAAGTATGTCGACAAGAAGAGGGCAGCAAAGCGAACTGAATCCACCATCCCCATTTTCAATATGGAAGACATTGAGGAGGGTGTTGAAGGTTTTTTTTCTATAATATCTCTAGTTCTTCAACCATTGTGTTTTGTGTGACTTCACATTTAGTGACTTTTTATTAATAAATTTCCCCTTAAACAAGTTCATGAAGGAACTATAGAGTGTTGGAAGTTAACATAGCGTGTTAAACTTTTCCTTATTTTTTCAGGATATGATGATGAGAGATCACTTCTTATGTCTCAGAAGAGTTTGGAGAAGCGCTTTGGTCAATCTCCTGTGTTTATTGCGGCTACATTTATGGAACAAGGAGGAATTCCGCCTTCAACCAATCCTGCCACTCTTCTAAAGGAGGCTATACATGTTATTAGTTGTGGATATGAAGATAAAACTGAATGGGGCAAGGAGGTTAGTTAGCAGGAAGTTTTGTGGTGCTACTTTAATCTCATTTTATTGTATGTGTATATTGGCTGATCCTTCTTGGACTGCTTGCAGATTGGATGGATATATGGCTCTGTTACCGAAGATATTTTAACTGGGTTCAAGATGCATGCTCGTGGTTGGATATCCATCTATTGTATGCCTCCACGTCCAGCATTTAAGGGCTCTGCTCCAATCAATCTTTCTGATCGGTTGAATCAGGTCCTTCGGTGGGCCTTGGGTTCAATTGAAATTTTACTAAGCAGGCATTGTCCCATTTGGTATGGCTACAATGGGCGACTGAAACTTTTGGAAAGGATAGCATACATAAATACCATAGTCTATCCGCTCACTTCTATCCCACTGCTTGCTTATTGCACACTTCCTGCTTTTTGCCTTCTCACAAATAAATTTATTATTCCTGAGGTAGGTGAAAATTTTATTCAATTGTTGACCATTTACCAGAAATTTATATTGACACTAACTTTGCTATACCATGAATTCTTAAAAATTTTCAGATAAGCAACTTCGCTAGTATGTGGTTCATTCTCCTTTTCATATCCATTTTCACCACTGGAATACTTGAGCTTAGGTGGAGTGGCGTCAGTATTGAAGACTGGTGGAGGAATGAACAATTCTGGGTGATTGGTGGTACCTCGGCTCATCTGTTTGCTGTCTTCCAGGGGCTTCTGAAAGTGCTTGCAGGAATTGATACCAACTTTACTGTCACTTCAAAGGCATCGGATGATGATGGAGAGTTTGCGGAGCTGTACGTGTTTAAATGGACATCTCTTCTTATCCCTCCAACCACAGTCATTATTGTCAACTTGGTGGGTATAGTAGCTGGGGTTTCATATGCTATAAACAGCGGATACCAGTCATGGGGTCCTCTGTTTGGCAAGCTGTTCTTTGCTTTATGGGTGGTCGCCCATTTGTATCCATTCTTGAAAGGTTTATTGGGTCGCCAAAATCGCACGCCAACTATTGTCATTGTGTGGTCCATTCTGCTTGCTTCCATTTTCTCCTTGCTGTGGGTGCGAATCGACCCCTTCACAACTGATGCCACTAAAGCTTCTGCAAATGGTCAATGTGGCATCGATTGCTAGACCCAGCTGTGGATCCCTCTCTTCTCTCCCCAGGTTACTTGCTCCTGTATATAACAAGTCAAATGATTTATCGTATTCATTTATGTACCCATAAAGGGAGTTTGGGAGGTGATATCTGTGAATCTACATATTTTGACACTCTGCTAGGTGTTCTTATTGTTTCCGAGTGTCTCGTAATTGTGCATTTTTTGGACTAGCTGCTGGCGATAAAGCTCATACCATTTTCTGTCGAGCTGTTTGTGTGTTCTGCCGAAGAAGTGAAAATTCTTCTTCTTTTGTTGAAAAATTAAGAGGGGAAAATTCTTGTTATAAGCCTACTAATTATGTTAGTATATGAAAATAACAATAACGAGATTAGTTAGATGAAGTTAATCTTTCTTGTGGAGAAGACTAGTGAGTGAAGGCACGTTTTAGCTCTTTAAGTGCCCAGATAGGAAATACGGTAAAAGACTAATCTTATTTGAACAGAAGGATGCAAACTAGATATGCTTAAATCTATTTCAACTCAATTTAGGGCTATGACAAAAATACCAATGTTTATGATTATATTTTGAACTTGGAAATGGGGTTGGATTAGTCAGGTCAACAAAAAGGAGATTAACGTGATGAAATTAAATTATGATAATCAATATGTAAATTCATTAATTGATGTTTTACAAAAGAAGTTACTTGTAAATTCTAATAGAGATTGGGATATAATTTGTTAAAGAACATATTCACCAAAATTGTTTGGTTCGAAGAATTAATCTTCGACTCCCCACTTTAGCCTTGTAAAAATTTCCTCAAGTGTGATATTTCCAGCTTCATTTGTGTATGTACACAACAAATTGAGTGTAATTATGTGTCGGATTATCTCTTTTCTCCACAAAAAAAAAAAAATTGTGCCTTTTCCATACTATCTACTATGTCAAGTTAGCTATCCTTCCTTCACAAAAGCGAGGTACAACAAAGAGTGATATTCAAGAATTCATTAAAAAGAGAGAAATTCTGATTCAAGGCTGATTTATTTTAGAGAATAGAATTCAAGTTAAATTTTGATCCCAAATTTATGTAAATTAACGTGAAAGAAAATTGCAGATTTAGAAAATTTTTAATTTCAACGATCGATAAGATTAAGTTTACCAGGATTGGGCTTGGTGATTAGGTTTAATTTGTTCGGAAACCCTAAAGTTTTTTTTTTTTTTCAAAAGAGAGTATTTTGGGTGGAGAAAGGTCCAAGACGCATGGAGGTGATGACGCAAGGAGTGACCAATTCGAACATTGCCTATAAAAAGAATAGATTCCAAGTCTCTAGTACCAAAAAATCCCTTTTCTTCTACGTCAATCTCGCCAAGGTCTCTGTTTTTGCCTTTTTTGTTTTAATTGCATTTGCTTTCCAACTTTCATTTTTCCTTAGTTGTCACTTGCTCATCATTGTTGTATTTTATTGCAGAGATACATGCAGCAACACAATGAGGTATAACTCTCTGCGCTCGGGATGGGTATTTTCCTTTTTCCTCGACTGCCTCCTACATTTTTTCTTTTCTATAGCTGTGTCGCATTAACTTCCTTGTCCAATCTTCAGCAATTTCCACAGTAGTTACCATTTCTGAGATCTCGAAGAATAATGGTCTTGCTATTGAGAAGAGTAAGATGTTTTTATTCTTCTTTCCTTTCTGCTTTCCATTTGCTTCAAATTATCATTTATATGCGCAGCGATCATGACTTCAACGTTTGACATGAAGGACGACACAGGAGGACGTCCTGTTCCTAAAGCAAAGGTATGTCTTAGCTCCACCGTTTAAGAATTTGGGATATATGAGATACAATCTTTGTGAAAGCTCAATCTACATCTACAATGGCCATGTTCTGTAACTTGGATAAAGTGAACCTTATGCATCTGAACCTCTACAATCAGCTATTGATAGGCGCACACTCTGCTTGCTTCCATTCGAATTACTATCATAAACTAAACTTCTTGAGAGAGTAACATGTCCATTAATTTGGCAATAGGAGGAAGTATTTTCATCAAGTGTCCTGGGGTCTAGGACTTATGGTTGTCCAAACTAAATTGCTTTACCTCAGAATAGGCACCCTTTTGGTGTAAATGCATAATCTGTGCTCCAGAAATTGCCAATTTTGAGATCCAAAGGTTAACATGGATTTCCTTCCTGGTAGATCGAAATGTTGCTGGGGAAGACACATAAATTCGATGCCTGAATGACTGCCGCTACAGAGGAAGCCAATCTCAACGAAGAGCCTAGTTGAACATAAACTACTTTTTTGGCCCCTTGAGGTCCTTCGTTGCGGACACTTTCTGGATTTTCTTCTTTCTTTTCTTTTTGTAAAATCAGGCTCTTGTCTCTTGTCTTAACGGTGAAAAATTTAGTCCCAGATTTTACATTACTTGTTTACCTAGACTTGCCATTAATCTGACTTATCTTGACCCAACTGGGTTAACCATATGCTTCTAAAAACTCTGAAAGCATAGGCAGCAACTGAGACGTTGGACTTAGTTGTTTCTGCTAGTGTTTCGCAGACTTTTGATGAAATTGATTGGAGTATTGTTTCAGAAAAGTTTGTCAATGATCTTTGTACTGTTTCAGAAAAGTTTGTCAAGGATCTTTGCAGTTTGAACATGTTTATAGCTACAATTAAGTGCAAAATTGTGATTTTCCTTTGTTGCAATTGACAATGTAATAGCAACGCCAATAATGTCAGCCAACATTGAGCATGTTTTCTTTCGAACAAGAAAAAAAAAAGTAAAGACCATATGTCTCCCAAACAAGGTTCTTCCACTTGAGAAAAAGAAAACTCAAAACTCAGTATAGATGTAAACCATCTTACTCGGGCAGGCGTCAGCTTAATCTCTTATTCGTCATCATCCTCTACGAGAATCCTCTTGCATGCTTCATAGCACATGAACGAAATCCCAGCAGCTGGTACCAGCTTCATGCAGCTAGGTCCAAGCCCTTTGTATAAGCCTTGGATCCCTTCTTGTTCGAGTATAGTTGCTAGTGCATGAAGCACATTCTTGTACACTTGTCTCCCACTAAGAGCTCCTACCTGCATATGCTTGCGAGCCACCTCAAGTGGGAAGGTTGCACTACTTGAGATAGCACCGGCTGCTGATCCAATCAAAAGGGTTTCTATGTTGCCGACCCTCTGTTGCTTAAATATTTTCCTATAGGCTTTCCTTAACGTGTCATATGCATAGTAATTTGTAGCAGCATATGGAATGACTCCAATAAGGCTAGGAGCAAGACCTCTGTAGAGTTCTGCAGGCCCCTCCTCTCGTAATATTTTTAAGAATGCATCTACTATGCCTTTGTAAACACCTCTCTGAAAAATAAATCTGATCTCATTAGAAGCTCAAGACAACATTTGCTTCAATTCGATTTTATATTTTGCATATACCTGTATGGTTAAACGGGTCTTCACCAATTCAAGTGGATATGTGCAAATTGTCGAACTCACTCCAGCACAGGCACCAGCTATTAATGAGGCAGAAATGGGAATTTTAGGCTGCTCCCCAGGTCTGGGTGACAAATTCTTGTTAACAGTATCATATGCAAACAGCTGTTCGGATGCAGACAACGTAAGATTAGATTGGATCACAACATCCAATACCAATTTGGATGACTTATTTTAATCTCTAACTTGATAATGTGAGTTCTCAATGTAAAATCCAACTTATGAAACAATACCTCTTGGATGAAGATAATATAGAAACATAATGATAATCATTTTTGCCTAGCTGAGAAGTTAAAGTCCTTGTGCCATAGTAGGTAAATGCGGTAATCAGTTGTTTAAAATGATTCACCAAGTAGACTGTTATATTACATTAACTGGATGAGATGCAATCTCAGGTTCGCAAAATGTTTCACTTGATTCCCAAAGTTTCTAAAAGGTTGCTTCAACTAACATTTCAGGAAGCTGGTTTTCAAATCAATTCAATTGCAAGTCCAAAAAGTTAGGCAGCACCACGTGATTAGTTGCGTAGTTGTACTGCTAGCACGCCCACAGGGTAACCAAAACAAAACCACAAATTGGAATACAATGTCTACCCTTGCAGACGCTTGTCCAACTACTGTTGTTAGTTGATACTATGGTTGTTAGTTGATACCATGGACTAGTTATGGATTAAATAGAAACTAATAAAATTAAAAATCTCTTGCATTCTGACATGACATAACATAATTAGTGCCAAATGGGGCGAGTAAGTATTCTCATAATAAGGAATACAAAACCAAAACTGACAATAAGAGAAAACTAAGAAACTCATTATATTGTACCGGGGATTAAAAAGCACATGTTTGCAGAACCACTGTGTTGGTATTTGAAAAGGCAAACATAGGGAGACTATTAACCTTTAAAAGGCTTGCAAATTATCTTGTAAGTTGGAGTTCACAACCTCAAACTACCAAACGAAGGAACATACCCAATCAACCAAGGTTGACGCCCTCAAAATACCAATTAAACCGTCAAAGAAGCAAAAGAAAATGATACTAGTGGCATAAAGGAAACAAAGATCTAAACAAGTAGAAAGCTGCCGTAGGACCCTTTAACGTATAATTGCCAAACATAAGCCGGTAAATGCCCGTGTATTCATGGAAAACAGATTTACAGGCTAGAGTTAACAACTCTGCACGAAACAGGCTAAAGCTAACAACACTACACAGAACACGTGTAATGCAAACATAATTAACATCAAACAATCAATTAGCCACCACAAGATTTACCTCAATAGCCTTGCTAGGCGCAACACGAATCACATTAACCAAATTCCCTCTAAACAGCCCTTTCCATCCGTCAGTCTTTAGAATATTATTGAACACCTCGGTTGTTGTATGCCCACTGCTCCCTACCATTAAATGAGTTCTTATAGTTTCCAGAGGAGCAACAGCAGTCCTCGACACGGCTCCAGCTATCCCTCCACTAATTAACCGTCTCAAAGAAGGGTTTTTAACTTTTATCTTCAATTTTAGACTAACCTTCTTCTTTAAGCCCCCTTCCTCTTCTTGGACCCCTATAATTGATAAATACTTCTCGCACAAATCAGTGTAGAGCGACTTTATGTTACCGTTATCACCCGAGGTAGGGAATCCAATCCCCATTTGATTAACGCTCGCAAAAAGGCCTCCTCCAGGGAAACACTGGCCATCGGAGAGTCTCCACTGAGACCCCAAATTGGAGATTGAGAGAAATTCATCTCTTTTATCGTCAAATAACGGAATTCCTAGCCCAGCCATCAATCAAGATCTTGAATTAAACAAAAATGTTGGTTTCAATCAATGCAAAACCCCGATTTCCAAATCGGTTTAAGAAGTCAGCACGAGTCCGAGAGGCAAAGACTGAAATTTGGGCAAATGGGTATTCAACAAATCCATCTTAGAGAGATGGGTATCTGAGAGAAATCCAAAATGGAACGTGGATGAGAAGTTCTAAGGAGACGGCCAAATCAAAGAGCAGTGGAAGGAAAGTCGGAAACATAGGACGGGAGAGAGAGTTAGGTGTGGAGGTTAGTGAATAGAGCGCGTTATCACGCTCTCTCTTTTGGGGTGTTTGGGTCATATATATATATAAAACACATTATAGGCTTTGGTTTTGGGTGGCTTGGAGGCGTTAGGTTTTGATCTTAGAAGACAAGTGCGGGTGGAAGCCGTCCCAGACTCCCAGGATGTCCTTGTCTCGGAAGATTTTAAAATTTGACTCTTTTTCGTTTAATATTTTGTCGTTTCTACAAATTTACTTTCAAAATGTTATTTCCGAGAAAAAAAAAGAACGCAATAAAATTTACAAAATGGCAAATTGAACCTGCATAAGTTTGACCGGCAAACGGCCCATAATTAATTTGGTTATTTTATCATTAGATAAATCCGAGTAGTTAATCTTCTCCTGTTAAATCCTTTAATATAATTACTCTTTTTCATTAAATCTTATCTATATATTGTCAATCATAATTAATTTGACATTTTCATTATTAGACAAGTTTAGGTAATCTTCTTTTATCAAATTCTCTGTTATAGTTATTCTCTAAGTAAATATGCGAATAAGATTTAACATAACATTAGAGGAATATTATAATCAAATCAGGATATCTGATCCATAATCTTCTTGCCTAATCTGGGATCATATGTCATATTAGGCAGAATCTTCTTTTTTTCGAGGTTTCTTTTACTTAGAGTATAAGAAGCTGTGATTTTGCCAATTTAATCAAAATTTCCTTTAAAATAAAATATTTTACTACATAATTCTTGAGAAAATAGTGTTATTTTGTTTTTAATAAATCTAGGAAATATTTTTACAATGTTACTAAAACAGAAAGTCTTAAAAAATTGAGTGTCAAAACTCAAGTCACTGAATCTAAATAAATAATGCTTCAAACCAACATTTGGTTAACGGAATATATTATAGGATATGTTTATCACATAATCTTAGTTGTGAATTAAACTTCAATAATTAAAGAGTACAAACTCCGTTGAGATTTCAGCCGTTTTATGTACAAATTGAATTAACCAAGGAGTCCACAATTCAGAACTAATCCCCCCCTTGGCGTTTAAAACGGAGTCATGAATTGGGAACCACCGTCCTCGCACAACCATCTTTTTTTTTTTGGCGACAGCCCATCATAACCTATTATGCATAGTCTTGCCCGGTGTTTTACAAACGAAAACCCACGTGCTTCATGCTTAAAACATCTGCCCATGCTTTTGTCCACCTATCCTATTGGTAGTTTTGGTTGTTAAATTGGTTTGACGGAATTCCGAACCTTTAGTCAAATTTGGAGAGACGACCGATAATTGGTATTTTTAAATGAAAATTATTACTAATATAAAGAAATTTTTTTTTTAAAAAATTATGCTTCTCAGTGTTTATGATATTGTTAGCCACTGATACCCAATAACTCTGAGTTCACGTAACTTTCTTTAAATTAAATGTTGATTCATTTTATTCAGAAAAAATATAAAATATATGAATAAATGCTTCAATTTTTTTACAAAAAATTTGAATAAACACTTAATGTTAATCTTCTTTTTAAATGAACTCAATTTGCATTAAATTTAATAAATCCTTATCTTTATTTTATATTAACTTTGATATTGTTAATAAATTTTGATTATAAATGTTATTATAGAAACATATTTTAAGGCTAAAGTCAACTTATAAATCTAAAATTGTTAAAGATTTATTTAAAATTTTGTCAGAATATTAAAGGTGAAAGAGTACGCAAGGATAAGAAAATAAGTGTGACGAAAGCATTCAGAGTTTCATAAATGGGTAATGGCTATTAGTTTATACCTTACAACTAATTACTTGGTCGTGTACTTGTGATATAATTAATTAAATGCATTTATATGTTATATGTGCTTGTTTAATTACCTAGCGTATAAGATAAAGTCTATAGGATAAATATATTTAGTAAATAAACTTATCATGAGATCATAATTATAACATTTATATTATATTTATATATTATCACTAAAATATTTCTATTCATTACTCTATTAAAATTATACATTAATAGAATAGAAATAAAATTACATATGATAACTATTCTTTATGAAAGAAGTAGTCAATCTAATAGAATAAAAAGTTAATATACTTAAAGAAATGTATAGGTACTTGTTAAAAAACAAGTTCATTAAACTTGCCAAATATGAGAATTCTATATTAAACATTACTTATGTGTCTATGAAAATACTAAATATGATGATTATATAAGTGATTTAAAACTTTTCCAAAATTGTTTTCTACTTAAGATTGAAATGGGTTGGTTTCTTTGATGACAAGCGATTGCATAAGTACGAGGAAGTTTGAAGTAAATTATACCTAGATTATTTTTATCACTATTTTCATAACATAATGGTCATACATTGGAAGATTTTGAAAGATTTAACAATTTATATATTTTAGGTCTTATTTCTACCCATATAAGGAAAAGAAAAAAAATTGAATGGAGTTGGAGAAATTTTGGAAGGTATAAAGAAGTACCATAGAACATGGTATAGTACATGAACCTCTATTAAGGATTGTGCTACAAAATAATTGCTTGTTATTTTTGTAGAAATTTATAGAGGTTATTGCTAGCTATACGAACCCTTAATTAGGGCCATATAGTTTATTACAAGTTAGGGTTTTGGTTTTAACAACTGGAGGGGTGGAAAAGAGAAGTTATTTAGCCACGAAAACATCCAAAAGTTACTTTGAAATCATTTTGCATTATTTTTGATTAAGAGTTCACCATTCCTTCGAGATAAAGGAAGGACTCAACAATTCTTTAGAGATTTTAGGATTCAAGAACATGAATTCTACATATTGTTTCTTTATTGCTTTTATATTGATATTATTTATTTGGTTATGAACTAATATAGATATAGATTTAAGTGGAAATAACCTAGGATGTGATATACTCTAATTAATTCTTTGGTTTAATGAAATTCTAGTTTTCTTGTGATTTATTCATGCCTTTACATTTATTAAATTGAAGAAGCGAAGGTGAAAGATTCATTAATAGACTCAAAAAAAGTTTATAAATAAATCAGACAAGTCATTAAAGAACACATTTAGGCTAACTAAGAAACTGTTTAGGTTAAATGCTTAAGCTAAATATAAGACAAAAGCTTTGAAGAAAAATGTTTTAAATAACATGAGAAAGAAAAAGGACCTCTTTATGTGAGATCTTTTTTACCTTTGTCCTAGTACACCAAAGCTTTTTGTTAAGGGCTACATCCTTAATAAGTTCTAACAAAGTCATATCATTTTTAATCACCTCCCTCTAGTTCTTCTTGGGCCTTCCTTTTTTTCTCTTCTAGTCTCCAAACACAATCTTCTTACATCTTCTTACTGGAGCATCAATGTGTCTCCTTTTAACCTGTTCGAATCACCTAAGCTTTGTCTCCTTTAATTTTTCATTAATATTAGTCACCTTTAATTTTTCGCTTAGTCACCTTTTGATTTTTCTCCGACCATTACATTCTTGATCCACTATGAAAAAAAGTGCTTTAGGCAACAAAATGCTTGCAATAATTTAAAAATGTATTGTTAAAAATTAACAAAATACAACATTTTTTAAAGTGTTTCCTTTAATAATAGTAAAAAAACAATGAAAATAATAATTTGTTGCTACATATAAGAAAGGGCAACAAAATTAAAAAAAGGTTGCAATAAAATCTTATATATGCAACATTTGGAATTGTTAACATAGTTGTATATTTTATTATATCATGTAAACAGAAACTAATTAACATCACTTTACACATATACATTTTTCAAGTGGAATGAAAGAAACATGGATGAAATGAGAGGTTTAACGTGGTGGTGACCCACCGAGTCAATGAACCCACAACCTAGGCTGGATCACCACCATCTCCAGTTTCCCTGCAATTTTGATGCTAGCTTTTCCAGCAATCAATTGTCATTCATAGTGTTGGTTATGCCTTTGAGCTCCCCACTGACAAAGCCCATTAAGGCGAAACAATGCAAATCGTAAATGCGTATCTTTCATCGCACTCTTCTAATCTCTCTACCTACCTAATCTCCTCTGCAAAAATTCCATTGTCTTTTTATCTTTTTTTTGTTATATTACATTATTGGGTTAATTCATCTTTTGATTTGGATCTTTGATCACACATACATTTACACTTTTGTAAATTTAAACATGTCATGATCAATCAACCAAAGAAAAAATAAAAATAAAAATAAAATCAACATTATCCTACCCAGTTACGAACGACCCTCCCTCACACCCCACCCCACATTTTGGTTTTGGCATTGCTTTTACCTTATTATCGTTTCTTCTTCGTTCTTCAATCTCCTCGTATTCTTCTCAAAACTCATACATACACAACTCTATCTTTTTTCCTATTTTTATTTTCTTCCTTTTTAGACATAGCTTCTCGATCTGCACTTCAATTTTTGTTTCTCTTTTCTCACTCTCTTTCTCTCATTCTTTTGAAAAACAATATTTTGAATTCATTCATCATTTTGTGGTCAATGTAGTAGTTCGATTTCCTTTGAAATCAAGTATCTTTATTTCTGTTCAGGTATTTGAAAATCTAAGTTCTATCTTTTTGATAATCAAATTATATGATTGACAAGAAAAAAGTCATTTTTCCTCAAATTTGCATATATTTTTTAGATTTCATTTTCTACGATTGTTTGATTCTTCTTGGTTTTTGTTTTATTGGATTCTTGATTTATCGCTTCTTAGTCTAATATCCATTTGCACGCTACGTTTTGCTTCTTAATCTAATGTATTTGTGTTCAAATATTAATCAATGAGAATAGTAATGCCTATATTGTAAGAGCTTTAGGAGTTACTCCATTGTGATCACTGCTAACTCACAACTATGGGGTAGTGTTGTTCCTCAAGGTTGGTATGCTTGGACATTCGCTGGCCATGAGTAAGATAAAAAGAAGAAGGTCGTAGTAGAAGATTTGTGTTCAATCTATCCAATTAAGTTCTTCTTTCTCATTTATATTGTTTTTAGTCCCTTCCTTTTTATCAGTCTCCTCAGATGGCCTAGTATGACCAAGCTATATGAGATTTCTACATTTAGTTTATAATCTTTGTTTAGTGAGGTTGATAATTAATACTAATGAGTTTTTTTTTAATGGTAAGCTAGTTCAAGCAAATCTTATTTGGTTGGTTTTTTTGTACAAGTTGCTTTTAGAAAACCACAAAAATAGGAGATTCCTGAAAGGGATACTTCCCATTGTTGAAAGTGCTCTATCTTGATCAATTTAGCCTATTCTCATTAATTTTCAATCTCATCATAGTTCTTAAATTGTATACTTTTTCTTTATTAATAGCTCAAAACAATAAACTTCAAGGAACTTTTCTCAAGAAGGATGATCCTCAGATAACTGCTCTGGTGCAACTAGCAGAACTTCTAAGCTCACTTGCACTAAAGTTCAGTGCTGAGAATCAGAACAAAGTATAAAGTTTAGAAAATGCTTAGAAGGTATATCACGCTCTAACTATATAACACTTTTCAACATACTGTTTAAAGACTTAGAAATAAATTAAGGAACAACTGGAGTCTGTCATGTGGTTTGCTTTGGACTGATTGTTTGCCTATTTTTAGACCTCTATGGGCTAAGCCCAGATTGCATTATTTTGAGTTTGTTTTCAATTATGATTTTTACTGAATCATATCTGAACCTTTTTTTTAATGTATATGAAACTTTTTAAAGACTTAGAAATAAATAAAATAGGACTTACCCTATGTGAATTGGATGATTGAACATTGGAATTTAAGATTGAGCATAATGCACTCCAGAGAAAACTTACATGTACATAAATGATTTGTATGCATATTTATCAATTATATGTGTATAGTATGATTATAAAAGTGTGATTTTGACCCCCTTCTAATGGTGGTAAGTTTTTCATATATAAACATAGATACATATTTTATGACTTGAAATATATATCATATGACTTGTCAATTTATGAACTGTGAAACTGGCAAATGTTACAGTGCCTGCTCTATTATATAAGTGGGGGATAGATAGGCATGATTATAGGGATAAAACACATCTGCTACAATTTGAAAAAAATGGTGTCTTCATTTAGAGACTAATGTCTCCATAGTTTGATGCCTTCGAGTATCTACAGTTTGATATCTTTGGATAACCACAACGTCTATTATCCACACCTACAAAAAATGTGCAGGACTAACATAGAAAGGAAATTTAATAGTCATAAATAAGAAACACAACATGACAACAAGAATAATTATTATTGATGCGCATTTGTATTGATTGTAATAATGAATTGTAATGATATGCAATTGTATTGATAATTTGTATCAATGAGCATTGAGTATCAATGTTTGACTTATAAATGTAAATTTATGGTATATGCATAACATATTGAAGCGTATTTACATTATGTACTTTGCTTAAGTATGCCATCATTGTTTTCATGAGCATTGAATATCAATGTTTGGTTTATGAATGTGAATTTATGGTACATGAGTTGCGATATTTTTAAATGTGTGCTAAACAGATGACTGACGTGAGTGGTCATCCAAACTAAGTGTTTTCCTACTAAGCTTTCAAGCTTAGCATAGGTGTTAATCTGTGTAGGTCCAGGTTATAGGAGTGAGGTGCAGGGAACATCTACAGAGACCAAGGCCAACATCTAGGAGTAAAAGTACCTTTGGATGTGCATTTGATTAAAGAATAGTTGTCTATGTAATAAAGGAAATTGCATGTTTTCTTTTTGGATTATCATATTAATGTAAAGATGTAATACTACTTTTCAATGATAATGTTAAATGATTTGAAATTTATGTAATGTGTATATGTATAACATTGAATATAATTATATTCCTTGAATGCATGTATAGGAATTTGGTTGCTATCTATGTGGATGGTTATAGGTTTCGTATAGGGGGTGTTATAATCCTGATAGTGATTTTCTACTAGAAGATTTTAAAGACTTGATAAAGGAGTTGGGAAGCATTAATGATGGAAATCAGCAATCATGGATGTAACAAAAAGAAAATGTTACGTTCAGGTTTCATAGGGATCTATACCTCATAGAAAGTTTTTCTTGTAATTTAAATATATAGGCAACCAGATTTATATGAGTCTCCAACCAATATGAGTCTCCAGCCACCTTTGAGTATAGCTAAAGATCATATCTAATGTTATATATTGCACCTGAGAAAACAAAGTAAGCTCATACTGATATTGGTTCACTTCAAAAGGACATTGAAACTGAGTTGTAGTCAATTCTCAATAAAGAGAAAAATAGTGAAGGTGAATGTCAGAAAGGAATCATTTCTAGGATAAGCATTGCTGATCGTAATTAACACTGATATGTGATTTAATAACCCTCAGAACATTGCTTGCTATGGGAGGATAGAATTTCATAGTATCATAATTGAATGTTGCTGTAGTGGAGGTCTTCCCATTTTGCTATGAGCCAATAAACAATGATGTAGTGGTTTCTTCCTCATCTAGTATGGAATTCAGCTCTCGTCTTCAAGTCTCCCCACTTTTCAGATCCTTAGCAGCCACAATTCCCAGCCCACAATTTTCAAAATGTGTAATCGACTCAACCTGTTAAGTTTTTATGATTATGAGTCCAGTTATTTAGATAAGTGGTTAGCTTGTGAAGTCTTCCTTTATCTGTCTGTAGCATTAGTTTATTATCTTTGAATGCGCGTATATAATTTAAATAATCAATTCTTATGGTTTCCTACACATGATAGGATTAGTGATTTCTAAAGTTATCAACATAGTTTAGTAATTTTCATTATGGCTTTAGTCTCCTTTACTATTACTTGTAGATATCTATTGGAGACAAATGATTGTTCTTAGGTGAACTGTGAATCGGTGGTGATAAGGAGCCTGCTAATGATCAACATATTACTGGGATTTTTTTTCCTGAAAAGTATATTAGTGGGATTTTGTGTCTCCTGATAATGGAATCACTAATTGGAAACTTTTTAAGCAATTAAATTTTACAATACTCTGATATAATTTATTGGTGATCATGGCATATTGGTCTACTGCTAAACATTAAGCCATATTAGGAAAACGTAGCATTTTTTTCTTAATCTAAGTTGAATCATCTATCTCAGAAGAATTAATTAAAACTATATAATGTTCTAGGTATTCCTAAAGATTTAGTTATCTATAGTGAACATTAATTTAATTCAAAATTGACAGATCTGAATCTTAATTGGTCAAGGATTTAAATGCTATAAATTTTTATAACTATTCTAGGATAATATCCATAAGACTTGCAAGCCCTAATCTTTTATAGATTCTCATTTTAAATTGACATATTTATAAAATTGGTAATGGTCAAAAGTAGGTAACTCCTAATAGTAGAACAAATCCTGGATTCCTTCAACCAATGTTCCTTCTCGTCATAGTGTTACCAAAGCATCACTCTTGGTTGTAAGAGATGCTGTTTAGCACAAAGGTTAGTTTATGGAAGCATTTAGCAGTTTAGTTTTCAAGGAAACACACTCCAAGAAATAGTTGCTATATTAGCAAAATGAAATGTCCACTATACATGACCAAAAACTAGAAAATGGGAAACCAAACTTAGGTCTATTATGGCTCTAAACTGCTAGCACAACATTTATTAAACAACTACTTAGGGATGTAGTACCTTGAACTACTGAATCTTTATGTTTCGATACTTTGCAGGCATCATCAACATGGAAGATGGCAAGCTAGGATTGGCAAGGGTTGCAAGGAGTAAGGAACTTTACCGAGGGACATTCCGTTAGTCCTGTTACTCTGAAGAACTACTTTAGTTTATTAAAATTTGTGTGATTATTGCCTCTACAAATGTTTGGTTAGTTAAGTTGCAGCTAAAATAATAAAAACATTTATCTTTTTGGCTAATAAAAGTAGAGTCATTGAGCCACTTTTGACTAATTTTCTGCTTTTATACAGCTTTAAGATTATGCAGACTTGGGACTATGAAACTATTAATTTTCTTTGTATAGGTTTGCACTTTTGAAATGAATAAAAGTGTTGAGATGGACTTGGAAGACTATGTTTTTCAACTTGATAAAATTAGTGCTACTGAGGGTAGTTCTCTTCATGTTATGTACTTATTGCGTGATTATGGTATGTGGCTATCAATCTTTCTATTAGTGAATGTGAATAGTGTGAGAAAAGCTACAATATTTTATTTAGTTTTTGACAACAATACATTAGCTTGCAAAAAGCATGTGACATGAACAAAAGGAAGCATGCACCTCTTGTATTTTTGTTGTCGAATATTTGTTTGTAATAATTCTCAGAATTCAATTTTAACCCTCAGTGTTCAATATATCCACCATAATATCTAATATTGAACAGAATCTTATCCTTGTCATAACTGGATATCTGCTCATAGAATCTTATCCTGAGATAATGTTCATAAAATGCTTGTAGTTCTTTATGTTATACTTCTAAAGGACTTTGAGAAAAGTTATAGAGCTAATATGAAGAAGCTTGACACCGACGTCTCTTTTTCCTTGCAATTGTTGAGGATTGTAGAATTCACTTTTGTATTTTGCGACAATAAAGCACATATAATGTAGCGCCCCCTTACCGCAGGGTACACACCGAGACGCCCGCAGGTCATTCCGGTACATATCCTACGATAAGGGTGAGCTACGATCAATCACTACAAACACCTCACATGG
>JAOSBN010000008.1:20205231-20228266 GCA_027563595.1 Erythroxylum suave | reverse complement strand
TTCGGGAATGTCCCGGGACTTAAAATTTTAAATTCCGCACCGTGGGCATGTGATGCCTACCCCGGGATTTTCCTACAAGAAGAAGCACAAAACATAGAAGAAGTAGAAAATATAGAAGAAGTTGAAAACACAGAAGAAGAGGAAAACACAAACGATACAAAGAAGAAAATACGCTAGTACGTCGGACAGTTAGTTAGTTGGAATTAGTTACAGAACTCAACTAAATAACGATTATCAAGATTCAAGAAGCAGTTATCAAGAATTGAGAAGCAATTGGAGACTTAGGCTATGAGAAACATAGATGAGGCATGCAATGCAGAGTAATCAAAAGGAATCTATATTTCACACCACATTTCAAAAACATCAGGAAGTCATTGTGGACGCTTCAGCACAGATGCAACTTCTCAGGTTGTTGGAATAGCAGATACAAGAAGCTATGAGAAACATAGATGAGGCATGCAATGCATAGGAATCAAGAAGAATCTATATTTCACACCACATTTCAAAAGCATCAAGAAGTCATTGTGAACGCTTCACCACAGATGCAACTTCTCAAGTAGTTGGAAGAGTGACTAAAGGTTGAAGGTATTATTGTCAACTTAGAGACTTTTATGCACCTAATTATGCACTTTAGATCTTTGAGTTTTATATCTTTAATTAAAAATTTCCTTCATCTTCTTAGAAAACCTATTCCAAAACTGCCTAGACCTGTTGAACTAGATGTTTTACCTTCAGAAAAATTTGTTGCTACAAACTTCTATCCATCAAGTCCACCTTAACAAGTCACTACTATTGGAATGAAAGAAGTAAGTCACTCTCAGCAGTAGAGTCAGGAAGCTTTAGTGAAGGAGATTGAAGAAATTCATACTAAGGTTGATGATCTGAATGACTCAGTGGGTGATCTACATGAGGAAGTAGCCTATCTATGAGTTTCAATAGAAGAAGACCTCAAGTTGATCAGAACTGATATGCAATGCATGTTTTCTGAAATCATGAAGCATCTGAGATAAACTTTTTGATTAATAACAAATAGGGGGAGAAAAGAAGAAGAAAGGGGGAGAAAAGAAGAAGAAAGAAGAAAAGCAGAAGAAAGGAAAGAAAAGTAAAAAACAGAAGAGAAGAACAGATACAAAAGTAGAAGATAACAGATGTGTATTTGTGTTGTTGTTGTTGTTGTTGTTGTTGTTGTTGCTATTGTTGTTGTTGAGAAATATAATAAAATGATTATTATTTAGTTTGGTTTATTGTTAAAGAATTTCTATGTAAATATTTGATTTAAAAACATAAATTTAGAATGATAAAAAAATAACAAATAAAAAGATTAAAATATCTATTAATAGTCCTCATTGTCATCATCATCATCATTATTATGATTATAATTATGATTACATCATAATAATGATGATTACGATTATGATTATTATTATAATGATGATGATGATGATGATGATGAAGATGATGATGATGATGATGATGATGATGATGATGATGATGATGATGACGATGATGACGATGATGACGATGACGATGATGATGATGATGAGGATGATGACGATGAGGAAGATGACGATGATGACGATGATGACGATGAGGAAGAGATGATGATGATGATGATGATGATGATGACGATGATGACGATGATGACGATGATGACGATGAGGAAGATGATGATGATGACGATGGTGACGATGATGACGATGAGGAAGATGATGATGATGAAGATGATGAGGATGATGACGATGAGGAAGATGACGATGATGACGAGGATGAGGATGATGACGATGATGACGATGATGAGGATGATGAGGAGGATGACGATGATGACGATGAGGATGATGATGATGATGAGGATGACAATGATGAGGATGATGAGGATGACGACGATGATGAGGATGATGAGGATGATGACGATGATGATGATGATGATGATGATGATGATGATGATGATGATGATGATGACGATGATGACGATGATGACGATGAGGATGATGACGATGATGATGATGATGATGATGATGATGATGATGATGATGATGATGATGATGATGATTTATTTCCCTTTATACACTTCGTGAATTTGGTCCAGCACATGTCAGTATTCATTATATAGTCGCAATTACAGTATAAAATAACATTAGAATGATATTAAAAATAAACTTAATATAGGGCTTTAAATGACTAAAAAGCTATTTAGTTGAACAAAAAATAAATTTCAACCCTATTTTAAATAACTAGAAAAAATATTTAAACTTCGACATAATCTTCAATCTGTGGCAATAAACCTTCTCACCCACCCAAGTCTTCGAGAAGGCACAAGATTGAAAAACACAAGCATTTGTGCAAGATAATCAAGAATTTTGCCTAAAACAGTATCTCTTTCATCATCTGTCAGTCCCTCTATCTCACTCAATGCATCATTTAACTCTTCAATTCTTTGTTGAATATATGCTTCTGTCCTAATACTCTTACACAATTTTTCTCCCATCTCTTTCATGTTATCACCCAACAACTTGGCAGCACAATAATTGAATATGCACGACTTGGTTCTCCCGTATCATAATTTTTTTTCTCCTCTTTGCTGAAATATTTTCGGCTTGTCTTTAAAGAGTTAATGTTAGAGGTTAGGTAAAGGATTCATCCATGTCATGCAATCCATGCTTAACTTGATATTTATCTTCAGTACCTTCATTTATCCTACCTAGACCTTTTGCCTTTCCATTTCTTCAAGAATATCCATAGCAGTTTGTGCGTCATTTCTAGTTGCACGATCTTCTCTATAGATCCTAGTCAATTCATTATAAAAAGGAAAGCTCTTCCTTCAAAATTAACCCGCATCTTTGTGACTTTAAAATCACGAAGAAAACATTAATAATTTGTATAAATGACAAGGAAGCAGTTAAAGAAGATACTTTAAACAAGTTAAAAGTTCAATACTTACATTTAAGTAAGAATCTCATAAATGATCTTCAGTAGTGACGATCTTCCTTTTATTATCCTATCCAAATCTACTAGTATCTTTCCTTACCATATCATATAGAATGTTCCACTCTTTCTTTAAAGTCTTAATCCTAGACTCTAAATGAGGTCTAGCTTTTAAGTTTGAATTAAGGAGTTTTGTTGCTACCAATTTTTCTATTTTATTGAGATAGTCGGCTTTAAATCCAGTATCAGCATTTTATGTTCCCACATTATGAAAATCAACCATGCAGGAAACTAGCACAATATCCTCTTCATAGTTCCACTTTCTTTTTGTTCCTTTTGAACTTTGAAAATCAATAGTTGACGGGGAATACCTCGACCTACTGATCTAGTAAATTAAAACAATATTAACAAATAAAAAAATCATCATAATAAAAAAATAAAAACATTCATAAAATTTTTCATTTTGTTAACATTAAGCATCAACAGCTTACGAGAACAACATAATCTACAATAACAACTTACAACATAAACAACAAAGAGTATAACAACTTACAGAAACAATAATATAAAACCCTCTCACACTCAAACATAATAGAACGCCTAAAAATGTCAATTTTCATTTGCCTAGATCTTCGCTAATTATTAAACATTTTGCATGCCAATTCAATTCTCCAATTTGTCCAAGCATTAGTTGGGTCAATAGTAGTTATAGAATCCTCCTTAACAACTGGATTTGTGTGAAAATAATCCCCTAAGTTACTCTCAATGGGATCAAAACTCATCTCTTACCTACTAAAATTATGAAGCAACAACAAGCTATAATAATTTGGTTTTGTGTCTTTATTGGATAAAATGATGGACTCCTAAGAATAGTCCATCTAATTTTTAGTAGTCCAAAATACCTCTCAATTACATTCTATGCAATTGCATGTTTCATATTAAAAATTTCCTCCAGAGTTCTTAGCTAGTAACCTTGACGCCATTCATTCAAATGATACCTTTGATCCCCAAAAGGTGTAAGGAAGCCCTCATAATTTATATAATCTACGTCGACTAGGTAATAGAAACCTATATTAAAAAAAACACTACATAAGTTATTTAATTTACATTATCTCATATACAAAATTAAAAAAAAAACCTTCCTATATCATATAGAAGGCTTACCATGGGGCAATTTTAGTCCATATATACTAGTAATTACATCATGAAGACTCAACCATGAACTACTCACCCTTTCCAACTAGGAAAAACATACAAATTGCATGTCAGGTGTGCAAACACCTAATATATTAGTAGCAATGTCACCCTTACGAGTTCGAAATCTAGGCTTATCAGTAATTGACACATTAACCCTGATATATATCCCACCTAAAGCACATAAGCAATTTTACAATTCAAATGAAATAAAAAATAATGAGGAACCTTAATCACATGCATTATATTTTCTTAAACACCGACTAATTGTCTCACCTGACCTCCTAAAATTTTTCCTAATAACTCGATTTTTAACATGATGAGAAATAATATGTAAGAAAATTGCTACTTGTTCATCAATTAGCATGTTTTTTGTTGACTTTAATCCTTTTACACTTCTTAGCATTTCACATAGTTGAAAAAATGCTTGCCTATTCATCCAACCATTGAAATACATGACTCATCATTGTCATGCACAATTCGCCTCACATAATCTCGATTTACATAAAAATTTAGAAAATAACTTCTAGTTGGCCTATAACTATATTGATGCCAATAAACTCAATAGTCAACTAACAATATTACACATCTGCAACCTTATAGTCAAGACAACCACAATTCTTTTGTTCTTTTGGCATTTCTACTCAAACTCAAACAAGCCATAATTGTAAGAAATAAATTTTCTAATGTATTTACATAAAAGAGGGAATTATAGAACAAAAAAACCAAAACTGCTTCCCAAACAAATAGTTTAAATAAAATCCTAAATCAAATAACATAACAAATCACACGATAGAAGAAAAAGGCAAAGGTGGAATAAGCATAATGACCCTAGTGGCTAAGGATAAGGAAGTACATTTTTCTAGGCCTAAAAATGACCTTAGTTTTGCCATTTCATAAATAACTAATAACTAACCAAAAAAAAAGCTATCTTTGGAGCATATAGGACCATTAGTAGGGCACTATCTAAACCAAGGACAAGATGAATACCTCAAAAGATTATGGAAGTTAAATTGAATCAAAATCCCTAACCTTCAATGGGAAAAGAAGATTTGAATTCGTAGATGTAAAACTACTTCAAGTTCTTGGTTCAAATTGTTACAATTTTTTCTATCAATTATTTAGTTTAATATTTCATTATGTCTGCCCAGCTAGATATAACTCAATCCAAAAAAGGGAATTTAAGAACATAAATCACGAACAACAACAGCTAGAGCTAGCAAAACACAAATCCACTTTTCAAAAGCATATGGAAAAATTGTGCTATCTTAGCTAATTATTAACAGGACATAAGAATATTCCACCCTTACATTTTATTTCAAAGTGCATTTTTGCAATAACAAACACAAAGAACTGGTTATTGCAAGAGATTGAAATTACAATCGATCCCTCAAAGGTGAACCACTAATGCAGCAGCGTAACACAGTTAAAAGTGCAGTTAAGATAGGTTAACAGTGTTAAAAGTGCAGTTAAGATATGATAACAGTTAAGATGAGTAATGAAATTACCCTACCTATAATGCTACAACCCTCTCCATCATCCAAACACATCTCAAAGTATAGACATTGAAAGAGAAAAGCGTACATCCAACCAGTTTTGGCTTTTCAGGACATGAAAATGGGATGGATTCTATTACATGATCATTAAGGCCACAATTTTTAAACACAATAATGAAAATGAATTGGCGTTACAAGTTAAAGGTGTCCTCAAGTCTCTAATAACATAACAAAAATATGTTAAAGTTCCAGAAACCTAACTTTATCTTTTGCATATCAATAAGTTCTTTATTTTAAAATCCTATGTCACACATACCATTTCTAGTTTTTCCCATTTCCTTCATAGAAAAATACACAAAAGAGACTTGAAAATGCTTCTTTCCTTATGAAGTGTTTAAAACTTTCGACCGTTCATAAACATATGTTACAACAAGGACAGCTCCAGATCTATTCCAAGTAACAACCTAAAATGAGTCTAGAGCTCTTCTCTTCCTTTCCTACATTAAAGAACAAAAGAGAGATAAATGACAGACAAGACATAGCTTATCATATCTAGAAATTAGGTAAAGCCCATCATTTATAATAGAGAAGCAAAACTATCTAAAAATCACTTCTGATTCTATAAAGAAAATCATAAGATATATCAACCTGGTGGTAAGTACTCAGTTACCGGAAATCGATCAAGTTAGAAGCAAATAAATTCCAAAAGACAAACTTAGTCAAGTTAGGTTTACAAGAAAAACTGGAAAAAAAACTAATTAGTAGAGATAATTGTTAGGGAGAAAGGTTTTCTTTACCTAATCAACACAACTGGCAGAGAAATGTTGGAGAAAAGAGATGAGAGCTTAAAGAGCAATGAGCTGAAGACGAAGAGCATGAGTGAGACTAGACCAGAGAGTGGAGAAAAGAGATGAGAGCGCGAAGAGCGAGAGAGGGCCACTGAGCTAGAGACTGAGAGTGTAATGAGACCAGTCCGAAGAGACGTGTGCTGCTGCGTGAGTGAGAAATTTTGTTGGGAAAACAAAGAGGGACAGAACTTGTCTAAGAAGAATAGAGGTTGTGATGATCTATTTCGTACGTGCGTGGAATAGGTAAAGATAGGCGGTGGCATCTTTACTTATTCCCCAAAGTCCATAAATTATTAAACTTGAGATTTTATATTATGTGGGTTTTTTTAAACTAAACAAAGAATAACTAATTATTAGGAATACATCAATAATAAAATACATATTCCACTCAACCAAACAGGTCTTTTTTTTTAATACAAAAGGGAAAAAACAAACAGAACAAACTTAAGGAGGCTCTAAATGCAGGGATCGGCGGTAGAAACACCCTGACATATCTCTCTGAACCAGTTCCTTGGTCTCGGGCGGAGGTGTCCGGAGGATGTGAAACTCTTGTCGTGAGTGGGCTGCCAATTTCGCCAGGCTATCGGCACTCTGATTGCCCTCGCAATATATATGTTGAAGCTGTACATCCCAAGGACGATGCATTAAGGCGTTGATATCCTGCACCAAAGAAAAACCTGCGATTAGCTAAATCGGGTAAGAAGAAAAACCTGCGCCAAACAGGCCTTTATTACAATGCTCAGACCTCTTGCACTCGCACAAAGTCCCTTGACCGTTGACCTGGTAAGTGGGATAAGTGTGGAACGCTCAAACCAAAACCATTAAAGTGATAATTGGAATGCATGTTTTTCTAATTCTACTTATTTCAGAACTTCTTAAAAGCTTGTAATAAGCGATATGACCATCTCTATCGTGTTCTCACATGCTTATCTCTCCGCTTGGGATACGCTTTTCAACTTTTTAACGATTGGATCACACTTTAGTTTCAGTTATTCTAGTTTATAAACCGCAATGTTACGCCTAGTGAGGATCCTCATAATTTAGTGACAAATGCAGAGGAGTGGCTGTAGAAAGGGCAAGAGAAGCTAACATAAAGACCCTCCCAGTGAGTGAAAGCGATGATGCACTAATCATAACCTTTTTTCTTTCATGCTTATATGTAGTGTCTATAAACGAGACTTGGATGTTCAAAGTCAAAACTCTATAGATTTTACTTACCAACGTAAAGACGAGACACTTCTTAACAATTCTCATCTTTGGTTTTTGAAGAAGTGAAACGTTAATTAAGTTAATGAAAAGGGAATAATACAATATCATTGTACACGGATAACTCTAGCGAGATATAACAACTTTTAAGTAACCTGTCAGTTCTCATCTTGCTTTGCAATTTTTGGAGATTTTCGATGATATCCTATGACCTCCATCACTGAGTGACCAAAGATACAAATCCTTGATGACATTATGACTGGACTGCTAATATTGAAAACATTGGAGAATTTCAACAAGGCCTACTATTTAATTTAGAAGTTACGATTAGACTGCTACTTTTGATAACTATAATATGTTGCGTTGCAACTAAAATTCTGAAAGAAAGTAGTTTTGCAAAATTTCTGATTCGAACACAGTTGTTTCTAGCATAATCAAAAATAGAAAAATTAAACGCACAAATGCAAATCATCACTAGAAATTTGTTAATGAAGTTCGGCATATTTTATCTATGCTACGAGGTCCTCAGCCATCTTAATACTTTCACTAACGATAATAGTTTTATACAATACTTTATCAAGTTAACTCACTCAACTCTTAACACTACATCTCGTTTTCACAACTTGTGAAAGTAATTCCCACCCAATAATATGATCGACTCGTGCCAATCTCAATAGAGGATTTTTTCAACAACTTTTAACGATAAAGATAATAAGCAAACAATTCAAGTGATTAAAATAATAAAGAAAATAAACGAATATACTTAAGATAAGAAAAACAACTTACCTAATAAATTCAGCTCCTTCAATGACAAATTGGAAAGTCGTTCACCGAGAGTACTACCGTAGTCAGTTGCTGGAATTTTTGTACACCGCAAATCACAAAGGATAGCCACACAATCAATACTTCATCAACAATGAACAGTAGCACAGGGATAATACCTAAACTAAAAAAGAAATCAACTGCAAAATTCCCAAAGGCCACCCTCAATTGTTGTTCAAGAATAAAAGAACACTCAGCTGTAGAAAGTCATGTAATCAACCAAAAACATAGCACATGATCATAGATCACCCAACCAAAGTTACACAAAAATTAGGAGAAAAACCATAGCTATAAGAAGGCCTAATCAATGACAAACAACCAAAGAAAACACAACTCTAAAGATTCAGCCCAGGTCACATGATTCACCCAGAAAAGTTTACAACAGATAATGTTCTATCTTGACACAATCAGCTGCTAAACATCATTAAAAATAACCCTAGGAATCTCAGCTACCAAGTCACCCAATACCTATCGTTTTTCATTTTTAAAAACAACAAAATTTAACCCACTACGTAAATCCCATCCACACTACAGGTGCCATAATAAATTCAATTTTTCAAAAATCTTCTGCCTTAGATAGCCATTATTCCAAAATAGACTATATATTTAAATCTCATCTTAATTAGGGTTTAAAACATTATCAAACTTGTCTTATAGAAGAGTCCTACATAAAGCTAACTAAGTCCAATTATTAAATAATGTCCAAAATTAAATAATAAGATATCATAACTTATATCTTAATAGCAACTGTAACTTATGCTACGATTATTAAAAACCTAGCTATCTTAGCTTTTGTAATGGCACTGAATTTTTCTCATGCCCACCAACACTAGTGCGAATAATTCCCTTGCCTATATCAACCTTGAATACACTGTTGAGAGTTTTGCAATCAAGTAAACATGAATTTTTGTCCTCAATAGGTGGTGAATGTTAGAGAACCTTGTGGGAAGGCAAATGGATGCTTTTATTAGTGAACTAAATATGGATTTAAAGCTGACTAAGTCTATTTTTAAATAGTGCAAGTTTCAAGTTCATTAAAGGTTTCTAAAGAAAGTTATAGTTATTTCATTAAAAGTTGTTCAACTAAAAAATATGTTATTTCTTTTTATTAATAGTTGATATTTAGCCTGTAAAAAACTTTTAATTAGATTTTATTTTATGGAGATAACAAGTTGAAAGATAGAAATAAAAGTTTTTTAGGTATCCCTTTCTTTTCTTTTTTCTCTATGGCTTCATCGTAGCCTTATTTAATTGACGACTAAAACAAATATCATCTTTTAATACCCACAACTCACCAAAGTAAACTATGATTGATGAGCGCTACATATGAAGGCTATGATTAGGTCTTATAGCTTATAAGGCCTTATTGAGAAGGGATATGACGATTCCAAAGATGAGGATAGATGATGACATGTGTGAGAAGATAGCCAATGCGACCAGAGATAAGAATGCCTAAGAAATTCTAAAGACTTTTGTGGTCAGAGTTGATAGGATGAAGAAGGTACGGCTCCAAACTCTAAGTTCTGAGGTTGAGTCATTTTCAATGAAAGAGAATGAATCCATTGCTCATAAAAAAGGTGAGAAAATTTAAGTTCATGAAAAAGTTGGAAATAAAACAGGTGGTGGAAGAGGTAGAGGTGGTAGTTTAAGTCAAGAAAAAGGTGAGAAAATTTTAGTTCATGAAGGTGGAAATAGGAGTCCTTAAAGAGGTGGTGGAAGAGCAAGAAATAATAATTGGAGAAAGGATAAAAGACAAATAAAATGTTATACATATGGGAAAAGTGGGTACTATTCTTATGAATGTCAAACTAAGAGTTGTGTTTAGGAGATGAACTTTATCAAGCATAATGAGGTGGAAGAAAATACTATTTTGTGTTCTCAAAAAGAAAGATTTATAGAAAAATACTTCACATTGTAGCTCGAAAACAGTGCAAGCAACCACATGATACGAGACAAAAGTAAATTTGTGAAGTTGGATATAAAATGCCGAGAATGTTTATTTTAGAGATGATATAAAGGTAGAGATTAAGGGCAAAGTCTCGATGATTTTGGCCACAAAAGATGAAGACCACAAACTTCTCCACAATGTCTTCTGAATTTTAAAAATGAAAAGCAATATTTTAAGCGTCGGTCAACTTTTAAATAGTGAGCACAAAGAGAAAATAGAGAACAATTATTTGTGTCTTCGAAATGAAGATGATAAAATTGTTGCAAAAGTTGCTTTGACAAAAAATTGAAAGTTCATGTCAAATGTGAAAACAACATATGCAGTGTTTACAAGCTTGTGTCAAGGATCCTTCATGGATTTGACATATAAGATTCAGGCATCTCAACTTTAATGGCTTAAAATGCTAGGAACAAAAAATATGGTGGAAGGAGTTCCCAAAATCAACCACCTGAACTAATTATACAAGGCATGTCTACTTGGAAAACATGCAAGAAAGAGCTTTCCAAAGTTGTCACTTTCGCAAGCATCCAAATCTCTACAACTTGTGCATTCAGATGTGTGTGGTCCTAACAAGTCATAATCTTAAAGTAAGTGCACAAATTTTGTGCTATTCATTAATGATTACACAAGGAAGACGTGGATTTATTTTTGAAGAATAAGAGTGAAGTTTTTTAGACATTTAAAATATTGAGTTAATTACTAAAAAAAGTTTAAATTTTCGTCAAATATTCCATTATAGCCCAAACTTTAAAGAGTAGCAATAAAATGTCTAAACTTTCAATTTTTTCAATTATAACCTGAACTTCAAAAGGTAGCAATAAAATGATCAAATTTTCAATTCTTTTTCAATTTTAGCCTGATTTTAGTGTTTCCGTTAAGTTTTCTAATGTGACTTGCCACATGTTTCAGAAACCTTAATTATTAATATACGTTAGCCAAAATTAATACAACAAATAAAGATTACCAAACCAAACCAAACTTACCCAAATTCTCACCTAAGCAGAGTATGGGGAAGGTAAGATATACGCAGTCATGCTGCATCTTCAAAAGAGATACAGAGATTGTTTCCTTATAGACCTCCAGCTAAGGTAAGAGCAAAAAAAAAATAACAACAAGCAAACAAACACAAACAAACATAGACAAACAAACACAGACAACAAAACAAACACAAAAATAAACCCAAACAAACAAAAACAAATATACCAGACCAATGCAAGGACATCACTGTATAAGTAAAATAAGATGTGCATATGCATGGAGACTATAACCTATAGAATGCACATGAAAATGAAAATATATAAATACATGAACATGTAAATATGTGAGCAATCATGAGCAGAGATATATAAAAATTAAAACCCAGAAATTAACGTAATAAAAATACCAAGAAAATAAAATAAATTGCAATAAAATAGAAGTACACGAGGTACATAATATATATAATTACCTACATAGTGTATATATATATATATATATATAGACATATACACTTCTTATGCGACCTATTCCTGATCGAACGTTCGCTATCTATTATAGCAGAGGTAGAACCTAATCATCTCTTATATGAGCTCTAATTCCACCCTAAACGTTTTCTACTTACCATAGATAGAGGTCGTATCCTCATGGGGCTTCATTAAGAGGGCAAGTGATCGTTTAGAGGTATAGTCGACCAGTAGACAGACTATCCGCCGAACTAGGAATCTACCACCAATTTAAAGCCCTTCGACTCTGCGAAGGGCTACATATATGAATGACAGGTCAAAATAATAAACAAAATAGACACGTAGTACATTTACTACTTTAGACCACTCTAAGTGTCGACCTGTAGATCTTTGTCTCCCACACTTCAAATCACAGGTTGTGTTCGCAGAGCAGGCTAAAGCCCACTTTACCCCTCATACCCCTACATGCCCTATACGTCTAATATCAAGATTCTGCGTCGCCAACTGTTTCTATCGGATGTCATATCCTCGTATAGATTTAGTGCCTGTAGGTCCAGTCTGATCTGCTCCTCCCATGTCCTTCTTAGCCTCCCTCGACCTCGCTTTCCTTCTGCTTAAATCCCTTCAACTCGCCTGATTGGTTTCGTCACACTTCTTCTGCGCATGTGTCCGAATCATCGCAATCTCCACTTCCTCAGCTTGTCGCCGATAGCCGCGATGCCTAACTTCTCTCTGTACACCCTATTTGGTATTCTAGCTAACATCATACAACTACACATCCATCTCAACATTCTCATCTCCGCTACTTCAAACTTTCGCACTTGTGTCACCCTCATAGGCCAACATTCAGAGCCATAAAGTGTAGCCAGTCGTACGGCTGTCCTATAAAATTTTCCTTTCAGCCTTAGTGGAAATTTCCTATCACATAGGACTCCAATTACCGCTCTCCATTTCACCCATCCAACTTGGATGCGATGAATTACATCGCTTTCAACATCTCCATCCTCTCGTCTGATAGAGCCTAGATATTTAAAACTATCCTTTTCGGTTATCGTGTGAGTTCCAATTCGAATTTCTTGTCCGTCGTTCTCTGAACTCTGTGCAAAATTGCATGCCATGTACTCAGTCTTCGATCTACTTAACTACAGACCATTTGACTCCAAAGTCTGTCTCCACATCTCTAGCTTCATATTAACTTCTTCTTTCGTCTCTCCAACCAATACAATGTTATCTGCGAACAACATACACCACGACATCTCATTTTGTATGTCCTGCGTGATGACATCTATTATTATCGTAAAAGGAAACGGGCTTAAAGCTAAACCTTGATGTAACCCTATATCCACCGAAAAATACTTTGTATCTCCCACTGGCGTTCGCAAACAAGTTCTAACGACCTCGTACATATCCTTTATGGTCTAGACACAAGTACTAGTAACGTTCTTCACTCCTAAACATTTCCAAATGACTTCTCTTGGCACACTATCATATGCCTTCTCTAAGTCAAGAAAGACCATATGTAAACTCCGCCTATGCTCTCTATATTTCTCCATCAGTCGTCTTAATAAATGTATTGCTTCAATAGTTGATCTCCCCGGCACGAATCCAAATTGATTGTCTTTCACTTGTACTATTTTGCGCAATCGTTGTTCAATGACTCGCTCCCACAGTTTCATAGTATGGCTCAGGAGTTTGATGCCTCTATGATTTCCACATTCTTATGCGTCTCCCTTATTCTTATAGATCGGTACTACTACGCTACTTCTCCACTCCTCCGGCATTCTCCCCATGTGCAAGATAGCATTGAAAAGAGATATAAGCCATTGTGCCCGCACCTCTCCTAGACACTTCCACACCTCAATAGTTATCTGGTCAGTGCCTATTGCTTTTGCTCTTCTGATGTTACGAAGGGCTTCTTTCACCTCCTCTTTAAAAATTCTTCGAACATCATCACACTGTGTTCCCTGGGGCCTCTCTTCTTCTCTACTCTCTATACTAGTGCTTTCATGTTGCACCTCGTTAAACAGGTTGTTGAAGTAGACTTCCCACCTGTCTTTAATGTCTTTATCTCCCAAAAGTGTTCTCCCATCTTCTCCTTTTATATGCCTAACTGTGTTGATATCTTTGCTTTTTCGGGCACGTGCCTTAGCGAGCTTATAGATATCTTATTTATCTTCTTTAGTATCCAATCTTCGATACATCTCTTCATAAGCCTTTTCTTTTGCCTCTGATACTGCTTTTTTCGCTTCTATTTTTGCATGTCAGTATTCTTCCCTTCTTTGGACTCTCTCTTGCTCATCAGTAGTTGCCATCAATCTTTTGAGATTTTCCTACTTTACCTTAACCATTATCTGGACCTCGTCGTTCCACCACCACGATTCCCTATCCATTCTCCTTTTTCCAGAGGTAACTCCTAATCAGATTAATGAAATGATATCGTTTAATCAGATAACTAAAACAACGTCATTGTTTAAAAATGGCCTAAATCAGATTACATAGCCCCGATGACCTTACACTTTGATTTCAATTCCCGAAGACACCCTTACTGTTCGATTTTCAGATTATAAAACCCCGATGCCCTCACAGTAAGGGTATCAGGAGAACGAACTGAAAAGGAAGAGCTTACTAGTGCAGTATGCTGTAATGTAAGAGTAGTTTAAGACGTCAAAAAAAACAAACAAAAAATAAAGGTTTGAGGGCATTAGGAGAACAACATATAACATTGGGCTAGAATTGAAAAAAATGAAAGTTTGAACATTTTACTATCACTTTTTGCAGTTTGGGCTAAAATTGAAAAACAAATTGAAAGTTTGGACATTTTATTGCTACTTTTTAAAGTTTGGACTATAATTGAAATTTTGATGAAAATTTGGGCCTTTTTTGTAATTAATCCTAAAACATTCAAGCTTCTTGTTGAAAAAGAAAGTGGACATAAAATTAAAGTTCTAAGAATTGATAAAGGTTGAGATTTCATTTCTAATGAATTTAAGATTTTTTGTGAAGAAAATAGTATTAGACATCCTATGATAGTCCCAAGAGTGCCAAAATAAAATGGAGTTGTAGAGAGGAAGAATATGACAATTCTTAACATGGCAAGGATGATGTTAAAAAGTAAGAATATGCCCAAAGAGTTTCGGTTCGAGGTAGTTGCATGTGTGATTTGTCTCTTGAATTGTTAACCTACGATGAGTTTGGAGACAATAACCCCTCAAGAAGCATGGAGTGGATAGAAGCCAAGTTTGAGTCATTTAAGAATTTTCGGATCTACTGGATATGCTCATGTATCTAAACAAGAAAGGACAACTGATAAGAGCAAGAAGATGGTATATATTGGCTATGTTGGGAACTCTAAAGGGGACAAATGTTTTAACCTCTGTTATAAGAAAGTTGTGATTAGTAGAGATGTGGAGTTTGAGGAAGACGCCTCATGGGATTGGAGTGTTAAAGAAGAAACATATGATTTTCTTCCATATATAAGAGAAGATGAGAATGAGGACCAAGAAATTGAAGGCAATAGTTCAACTCCTTCCACACCTTCCTTAACAAGCTTAAGCGAACAACCTCAAAACCTCAAAGATCTCAAGGCATAGGAGATCTTTATGATGCTATCGAAAGAATAGACGGTGAGAATCCCTTTTGTCTATTTGCATATGATGAATCTTTGAGTTTGAAGAGGCTATTAAAGACCAGAAATGAGTGCAAGCTATGGAGGAAGAAATTCATTCCATTTATATAGATGACCTCACTCTCACAATAAGCAATCCACAAGCGTATGATGATTTTAAGAAGGCAATAGTACGAAAATTTGAGATAACTGATATAGGGCTTATGTCATATTATTTGGCGATTGAAGTAAAATAATGGAGTCATGGGATATTTATCTCTCAAGATTCATATACAAGAGAGATTATTAAAAAAAAAAGAGAGGATAGATTATAATCCTGTGAATACTTCGATGGATTGCGAAGTAAAAACTCTCTAAGGCGTCATTTGGTTGGCGGGAAAGTATAGTAAATTTGGAATCTGATTCTTCAGAAAATGAATCTATAAAAAGTAAAGATATTCACATGTTTGGATACTTATAAGAATTCTAATAGGAAAGTTGGGTGAATTCGTATTATAGTGTTTGGTATGCAACAGTATTTTATGGAATGTAATTTAATTTTGACTTGTATTTCCATTTATATCCTTACAAACTGAATAAAAATTGAAATCGTTAAATAATGTTAATTTGTAATAAAAGTTATATTATTAAATGTTAATTTTTTTTCATTTCTAATATTTTCATATTAATTTTATTATTCTTAATATTATTAATTACTATTATTAATTTTCTACTTATTATTAATTTTATTATTACCAAATTTATTATTTTTATCAATTACATTCATTATTATTATTATTATTATTATTATTATTATTATTATTATTATTATTATTAAATTCCTTATTATTATAAAAGAATTGACATAGAATTGAGAGAGAAGGAATGGTTGAATTGGCTAGTGTATTTTTTAGATTAAATTCCTGAGGAAAGTAATATAAATACCAAGGGGGTGGTAGATTTAGAATCAAAGGAAAGTGCTACAACTTTCCCTAAATTGGGAAGTTTTTACTTTCCTAACTACTTAAAAAAATGAACCAAATATAATAATGTAAATTTGAGGAAAAAGATTACTTTCCCAAGCAAGAATCCATGTCAACCAAACAAGGCCTAAGGAGGATTGAGTAAGGAAAGTTAATCCAACCACATTTCGAAGCCTTGTGAGAAACCTAAGGTACTTGACATATATCAGACCTGATATATTATTTGTTGTGGGATTAATGAGTTAGTTTGTGGAGAATTCAAGTGAAGAACATATGCGAACTACAAAGAGAATTCTTCGATATTTAAAAGGTACTTCTCAATTTGGCGTTTTTTAGACTTCTTCAAACAAGGCTCACTTAAAAGGATATTGTCATAGTGATTATACTGGTGATATTGATGATTGGAAGAGTACTACCGGGTTTTATATTTTTCTTTGGAGAAAATGTAATTTTATGGTATTCAAAAAAATCAATTGTAGCACTCTCAACATGTGAATCGGAGTATGTTTCCATAACTACCGGAGCATGTCATGAAATATGGCTAAGGAGATTGCTTAGCAACTTCATTTTGCTCAAAAAGACGTAATTAAAATTATGATAGACAACAAATTAGCCATTGCTCTTGCAAAAATCCAATGTTTCATGATCTAAGTAAGCATATAAATGCAAGGTTTCATTTTATTCAGGATTGCATTACCAACAAGAAGGTTGAGATAGAATACATCAAAACACTTGATCAAATAGTTGATACTTTTTACAAAACCCCTCAAGAAAGATAGATTTCAGCTGCTTAGAGAGATGGTTTGAATTGTAAAGGACAATTAAGTAAAGATGACTTTTGTCTTCAACACTAGTGAATGTTAGAGACATTTTGGGAAGGCAAATGGATACTTTTACTAGTGAACTAAATATGAATTTAAAGTTTATTAAGTCTAGTTTTAAATAGTACAGGTTATTCATAGCTATTTTATTAAAAGTTGTTCAGCTAAAAATTTTAATGTTTCTTTTAATTGATAGTTAATATTTAGTCTATAAAAAGACTTGTAATCACATATTATATTATAGAAATAACAAGTTGCAAGATAGAAATAAAAATTCTTTAGTATTCCTTTCTTTTCTTCTTCCTCAGTAGCCTCCAACATACACGACTTGGTAGGCTTAAACAACTTTCTTGAATTGATGAGTGCATTAATAAAAGTTTTACGAGAAAAGGACAGGTGACGAACAACATGGCAATGAAAAGATGAAACTTCATTAGGTGACGAGACCAGACCTTAAATTATCATAATGTAATAATCATGTTAGTTTTCTTCTTGTATGAGTCACAATTTGCAACATCACATGGGTTGATACAAAAAAGATTGCTACTTTGTCGCTTTGTTTAATGCCCTGTCTCAAAAAAACAAAAAAGAGAGAGAAAAACAGAAGTTAAGAAGTTACATCCATGCATGCTAACTCATGCAAAGAAGACAGACCATGATTTATTAATTTTAAAATCTTTACAGTTGATCTCATCCTCCACCTCCACATTCTAGTTTTAATATTATGAAATTTAGGGATGGAAATCGCTGACCTCGTCAATTTTTTTAAATGATATTTTTAAAATTAAAAATTTCAAATAATTTTTAAATTAAATTTAAGTCTGGACTATCTAAGCCCAAACTTACCCAAAGCCCTTTTTTTAAAATAAAACAATGTTTTATTTAAAATAATTAAATATCTGAGAGTCAGTTTGAACCTAAACCTGAATTATGAGCTGATCCGTTAAAACTACTAACCAAGCTACATTACAACTCCAGAAAACATAACTGCCACTCATGAACCCACAACCAGCTCCGGCAGCACTGACACCGATGGACAGCCCACCAAAAAATTTTGCATCTGGCGGCGGGAAGAAGATCCACCCCCGCCAACCACAATTTCATATAAGGCGGCTGTAATAAGGGGATCGCCCAGCCATCCAGAACCTCCAGAACTAAACTGGCCTGAAGAAGCCCCAATCCAGATTGACGACGGGGACATCCAACTCCAGGCAGAAGGGCAATCGCTAGGAGTTACCCTCTCCCTAGACCTACGGCAAAGGCTGGATCAGCATTGGCAAAACACAGTAGTGGTCAAGCTCCTTGGACGCAAAATTGGCTACAGATTGCTCTGCAACCGTCTTCGCCAATTATGGAACCCAGCGGGTCCGATGAAGATCATTGATATGGAATATGATTTTTACCTGATCAAGTTTTTGGAAGAATCAGACTATCTAACCGCCCTCACCAATGGACCCTGGGTCATCTTCGGGCATGCGCTTTCCGTCCAACGATGGACGCCTGATTTTTGTCCGGCCCTGGCCAAAGCCTCCCGCGCGGTCGTGTGGGTGCGGCTTCTTGACCTCCCCATTGCGAGGTATCACCCTGAGATTCTGACGGCGTTGGGCAATCTGTTAGGATAGACGATTAGATTAGATGCGACCACACAACTCGCTCACCTTGGCAGATACGCGAGACTGGATATCGAGCTCGACCTCAACCAGCCCCTCCGGCCGACAGTCAACCTAGACGGAGAATCCATCGCATTTGCGTATGAAGGCCTCGCCTTGATCTGTTTCCACTGCGGTATGGTAGCGCATGATATAGCGATTTGCGCAGCGGCAGCCACCAACCGCGAACCCAGCGCCCCAACTCCAACCACTGACTCCGACCGAGCGGTAGTCCAGCCCCAACCACCTCCTTCAGCTGCTCAACAGCCGTAGCGTCCGACGTCCGCCACTGGCAACAGTGAGGCCACGCGCGATGGGACAGGCGACAGTCTCGGCCCCTGGATTCAGGTCCAACGAACCTATGCGCGTCCCAACGCACAACGGTCACCTGCAGCGCCGCCTCGTCCTTCCAACGCCAATACACGTCGCTCCGGCTCTAGGTTTGCGGCGCTAGCCAACGTAGCCAATGACATGCACAGACCAGCAGCAGCCGTCTCTCCATCATTAGCCACGACCCAACCCTTCGCCGCCAAGAATGCAAAGTTGCATCTGCTTATTCCAGCCGAGGAACACTGGGTGTTTAAGGCAGGCTCCACCTGCCAAGCATCTGGGCCGAAGAAGCCCATGGCTTCTCAGGCTTGCCAAGGGGCTGGGCTGCAACAGCCTAAAGGGAAGGCCTTGGCCCAGCCCCCTCAAAAATCAAATTAATTGGGCCCAAGCCACAACAAGTCAGCTAGGCCCTGGGTTGAACCACGGGTTGCAACCGTCTGAGGCCGATAAACATAAGGTCGTGGTCCTCCAGTCACACCAGGACATCCTCCGCGATCCGATCAAGCCTGAACGGGTCAAGGCCTGGCAACCCCAGGGGACTGACATGGATGAGGGGGCAGGCCCTAGGCCCACAGCCCACCTCTTGGCTCCAGTCGGCCCTCAACCCCTGACCGAGCCTCCGGATGGGGCTGACAGCGACGCTCGGATGTCAGATTCCGCACACGAGACGGGTAATAGCGAGGCCAGTACCCCGCAAACGCTGGACAGCGACATGGACCCAGTGCCGGACACGTTTCCGGACCTCCCTCAAAATGAGGGTCATTAAATTCTCGTTATGACAATGCTTTTCTGGAACTGTCAAGGAGCTGGGAGTAAACGCTTCTGGACAATTATTCGTAATTACATCCGCCAGTATCAAATAAAACTGTTAGTGTTAGTTGAAAAGCGCATAAGCGGGGCCCGTGCAACTAAAGTTATTCCTAGCCTAGGGTTTGAGTTCTCCTTCCGTGTCGAAGCAGAAGGCTTTAGCGGAGGGATTTGGCTTTTGTGGTCCTCGGACTTCCCGGTGAAGATTTTGGTAGCACATAAACAGATGATTCATGCTACCGTCCAACATGAGACTTCCTCCTTTAACTTCACCGTTATTTACGCCAGCCCCCACCCCTCACTTCAAAAATACCTCTGGACCCTGTTACGGGACCTAGCTCGTTCGAACAATGGCTCGTGGATTCTAGGGGGCGACTTCAATGCTAAACTGAATAGAGGCGACAAACATGGAGGATCCCCAAATACCCAGGTGGTGAATAATGAAT
Source organism: Erythroxylum suave (assembly GCA_027563595.1). Classification (NCBI taxonomy): domain Eukaryota; kingdom Viridiplantae; phylum Streptophyta; class Magnoliopsida; order Malpighiales; family Erythroxylaceae; genus Erythroxylum; species Erythroxylum suave. Next base: position 20,207,748 of record JAOSBN010000008.1, on the reverse strand, counting down.
TCCGTACCTGGGTGCATGAGAGTAGTCTGCACGATCTGGGGTATATAGGATCCCGGTTTACCTAGCATAGGGGTAATATCCAGGCTAGGCTAGATCGGGTACTGGGTTCGTCAGCTTGGCTGACTACTTTCCCGGACACAGCTATTCACCATTTACCTTTCCTTGGATCTGATCATCGGCCCTTACTAGTACGATTCCTCCCTACCACGAGGATCGCCAGAGGCCCGGCCCCTTTTCGTTTTCAGTCTGCATGGTTGGTTCACAAAGACTTTCCGAATTTTGTGGCGGACAACTGGCAACCCCATACGGGGTCCTTCGTCTCTTCCTTGACCCAATTCTCCCAGCATCTTCAGCAGTGGAACACTTCTGTTTTTGGCAATATCTTCCAAAGGAAACGCAGACTCATGGCTCGTATTGAAGGTGTTCAGCGACAGCTGACTACTGCTGCCTCTCCGTCACTTTTGGAGCTGGAGGACAATTTGTGCAACGACCTAGAAAGTGTTTTGTGCGAGGAGGAGCTGTACTGGCATCAACAAGCTCGGTGCGACTGGATATCCCAGGGTGATAGAAATACCAGATACTACCATATGGTGACGCAAACCAAACGTAAAGCTTTGAAGATAGACCGTTTGTTTGATCCTCAGGGTGCAGAAATTACCGATCCTGAACATTTGCTAACTATGGCACGAACCTACTTTGCGGAGCTTTACACTGAGGCCGGCACTCAGTCACCCAGACTTACTCCCTTAGGCCCCTTTCCCCGACTTGTTGAAGAACAACAAACAGTTTTAGCCGTCCCTGTTCATGAAACAGAAGTTAAATCGGCCATTATAGCGATGCCCCCGGACAAAGCTCCTGGTTTTGATGGCTTTCCAGCCCGTTTCTTCCAATCCCAATGGGAGCGCGTCGGCCCTGCGGTGGTCTCGTTCATGAAGAACATGTTCACGACCGCTGGATGGGACAGGGAGTGGAATCAAACTTTGCTCGGGCTTATCCCTAAACTACCCTCCCCGAAGTACATAGCTCAGTTCCGCCCTATTAGCCTTTGTTCGGTAATGTACAAGACTGTAGCTAAAGTTCTCGTTAACCGACAGCAACCTCATCTTGACAAATTAGTTGTGAATACCCAATGCAGTTTTATACCGGGGGGGAATATAACCGACAATATCATCATCGTTCAAGAGATCATCCATTCCATGAGAAAGAAGACGGGCAAGACGGGATATTACGCCCTAAAAGTTGACCTGGAAAAAGCCTATGATCGGCTAAACTGGGACTTCATCGAAGATACGCTTGAAGCATTCGGCCTCCCCCAGACTCTTCGATCTACCATCATGCAGTGCATCACTACGGTCTCTATGCGAATTGCCTGGCAAGGCAAACTATCCGATACCTTCATCCCTACGAGGGAACTCCGACAGGGAGACCCCCTGTCACCTTATATATTCGTTCTCTGTATGGAACGCCTAGGACATCTAATTACTCAAGCCGTGGGGACAGGGAGCTGGAGACCTTTTAAGTGGCATAGAGTAGGGCCTAGCATCTCCCACCTATCTTTTGCAGATGACCTCGTTTTGTTTGGGGAAGCGACCGAAGTGCAGGCTAATACGGTTACCGACATATTAGCGTCCTTTTGTGCTGTGTCTGGCCAGAAAGTGAATCAACACAAATCCCGCATCTTCTTCTCGAAGAATGTCTCTTCAGAAACCGTGACCGGGATTAGCCAGATGTTGAACTTTCAAAGTACGACAAATCTGGGCAAATACTTGGGGGTCCCACTGATACATGAACGGCCGACGAAGAACACATACCAATATATGATTGATAAAGTTCAGCATAAATTAGCTGGGTGGCGAGCCAAGGAACTATCTCTGGCTGGACGGGCGACGCTAATACAAGTTGTTCTTGCCACTATCCCCATGTACACCATGCAAACAGTGAGGCTTCCCCGCGGCCTCTGTGATGAGCTAGAAAAAATTTCGAGATCTTTTCTGTGGGGGTCTCATGATGCGACTCATAAACCTCACTTAGTCTGCTGGGACACCGTTTGTCGCCCTAAGGTCGAAGGCGGGTTAGGGATGAAATGTATTCGAACTACCAACGATGCTTTCCTTACCAAACTGGGATGGGAGTTGCTCACGAAACCCACTGCTCTTTGGGTCCGATGCCTAAGGGCCAAGTATAGGTTCCCTACAGCCCATGTCCCCTTCCACCTGCCTAAAACAGGGGCTTCTATCACTTGGCGGGGAATCTCCGACATATGGGAATATGTGCGCAGAGGTATACAATGGAAACTAGGAAACGGCACTCGAATTTCGTTCTGGAATGACTGCTGGCTGAACAATAGAGGCCCTCTCCTAGTTGAGGCCAGGGCTATCTGATACCTTCATCCCTACGAGGGAACTCCGACAGGGAGACCCCCTGTCACCTTATATATTCATTCTCTGTATGGAACGCCTAGGACATCTAATTACTCAAGCCGTGGGGACAGGGAGCTGGAGACCTTTTAAGTGGCAT
>JAOSBN010000008.1:20193654-20203724 GCA_027563595.1 Erythroxylum suave | reverse complement strand
GTACTCGAGTGTCCGAGAATGTCACGGTGAATGGAACCTGGCACTGGGAGCAGATCCAGCCATATCTCCCACCCCAAGTGTATGCCGAGCTGGCGGCGATTTCGCCCCATTATACCAGTACGACGGACGACTGCATTGAATGGCGGCCCAACCCACATGGGGGATTTACTGTAGCTTCAGCATATGAGCTAATCAGAGATCCTGCCCTGGGGGCGACAACCTCGAACTAGAAGGTGATATGGAAATGGCCAGGTCCTCAGCGCATTCGATCCTTCCTATGGCTCTTAGCTAAGGATAAATTGCTGACAAACTACCAGAGAGTTAGGCGGCACCTCACCACGGATTCAGGATGCCAGGCCTGTGGCCAAGAAGAAACCATAGTACATGCAGTCCGTGACTGTCCAAGGGTTCGGCTCGTTTGGAGGCAGCTCGTTCCTTCGGGCAACGTGATCTCACCCCAGCAGCAACCGCTAGAGGCATGGCTTCAGTCTAACCTCATTCAACAGGAGCATGAGTGGGCTACCATCTTCGGCGTCACCTGCTGGTATCTCTGGCAGTGGCGAAATAGGGCTCTTTTTGAGGATGGATTCTAGTGGCCTACGGATGGCCATCGCATCGTGCGCGAGTACGTGACATGGATTCAGCGAGCACACCGCCTGACAAGCAGAGTTCACACTACCCGTAACCTCGCTATAGGGCAACCAGTAGCCTGGCAACCTCCCCCAGTCGGTTGGGTAAAAGTGAATACCGATGGAGCAGTGCACCATGGAGGGAATGGGGCCACAGCTGGGGGACTGATCCGTGATTGTAATGGTCAGTGGTGTGGCGGAATTATCACTAAATTTGAGGCCTGCTCTCTAGTGCGGGCCGAACTGCAAGGCATCTTAGTGGGTCTCCACCTCGCCTGGAACCGAGGTCATCGACAGCTTATCCTGGAGGTGGACTCGGTAGAGGCAATTAATACTATTTCTTCCACAGACCAGATTCTTACCCATGACTTTTTCTTGGTGTAGGAAATTCGTGAGCTTCTAGGACGGGACTGGACTGCAACCATACAGAATGTCTATCGTGAAGGAAATCAGAGTGCCGACAGATTGGCTCAATTAGCTATGACAAAGCCCCCAGGGGAATTTGTTCTTCAAGATCCACCTTCCGAGTTGCGGAGCCTTCTCCAATTAGATCGTCAAGACCATGAATATTTTTGTGGCCAAACTTCTTTGTAATCGTTAGGTTTCTTCTTCCGTTGTAAACAAAAATAAATAAATATCATCCCTATTATGATTTTCTTTATTAGCCCAAGACAACTGACTCGGCAAGTTTACATCATGAGGTTGTCTCGGGTAAAGAGTTACACAAGAACCGACGCCAGCAATCGATGGTTTATGAGACCGGATTAGACATAAAGCTCTGTATATTTTATGGTTTGATTGGTTACTAAACATGGAAAACCTAGGACACTAATGGAAATATCAAAAGTAGACATATATCATAAATGAGAATTAGAGAGAACCGCAAATATAATTAGTTTAGGCAGTACAACTTATATAAGTCAGTTTGATCACGTCAATACATTCTCTCATCAAAAGAGTGATCTACTTCCATCATGATTATTGACTACCAGCAATGCAGCAGACAAAGAATGAACCGAAATTCATGCGCTATGTGACTGATTACATCAGATAGGAACTACCGAGATGGCCTTGTGCCATCACATGCATATCAAAATATAATTCTGAGAGACTAAAAATAACAGTTTGCAGCTCATGGTCAAGTTTGCATCTGTAAGGAACCTGAATGAATATCATTATATCTGCCCTGTTGTCTCTGAAAAGAAGGATGAATTGTATGAACCCCTTCCAGGTACAAAGGAGTCTGCATTTCAATCAGTCGGGAGACCTACAAAGGAAGCTAGTTTCTTAACAAGCCATCTCACTAATTTGTTTTCAACATTTTAGTAGATAGCTGGTTGAACATAACAAGTGTAAACACATATTCTCGAGTAAAATAGTGATAAACCCAAAAAATGATTGTAAAGCTAAAACAAGTAAATAACAATAATCCTTCCGATATTTGGTTTGCGATCATGGCAAGCAGACTTTATCCGCCAAAGAATATCTAACTTGTGCTGATACTTTTCATTCTTATGGTGACTATAAGCATGACAAGGACATAGGTTCTGAAAAGAGATACTCACAGCCCGACGGAAGGCAAATCTCTCTTCCTGACCAGATAGCATTGAGATTATCCCAGCTGGCCTACCTCCAATCCCCACACTGCCTTCAGCCAAAACATCTCTCCGAAGTTTTGTGCCTTCCATCTCTGTTTCAAATTGGAAACTGCACCAAGGAAAAAATGATTAACAGCCACAATAAACGGAGAGATCATGTGGTAGTAATTCCATACTTCCAAACAATAAATGCCATAACAAATAACTGTTAAATGCCCACTAGGATATCTTCCAGCTATGCCAGGCAATACAAACATGACTAAACAGGAATACTAAATAATTTCCTTTTCTTTTTCGCCTTGAGGATACAAGTCACCAGTGGCAGTCTCTAACATAATTCTTCTATTTATCTTGTAATTAGTCTGTGGCTACAGTCTCTTTCATCACCAATGCCTTCTTATTAGCCTGTCAACTACTTCATGAATTTTAATTTGCAATGTAGCAATGAAACTTACAAAATTTTAGTAGACTTCAATATTATCCAAATCCTATCAATAAATTCAGTAATCTAGTTTCACTTTACATTTGAACATGTCAATCACTCGTTTTAATTTGAAATGTAGCAATGAGAACTGACAAAATTCAAGTATATTTCAAATCCTATCAATAAATTCAGTAATCTAGATTCACTATACACTACAAAAGATCAATCACTTGTTTCATCTGTTCAACTAAATACTGGAAGCTCACACATCTTAGTACTATATCAAAGTAAAACTTTTAGCAACTTTGCCACATCCGAATCTTGTTGAAGATAGAAATCAACAGATTTTGAAACAATTGACAGCAGCGAATCCTAATAATACCAGCCTCCATGAAAATCTTGTAAGTTTGTGCAAGCATTAATATATTAGACCATCTGTTAGAACCACAGCATCAAAGTCAAAAAAACAACTACAGTTGAGATGAAAAAAAAACTACAGTTGAGATCAGTTCAATATGAAAGATAGAAAGGAGACAACTACCTTTCCAAGTCGAAAAGTGTACCTTCCTCAGTTCCTTGAAACAATTCATCAATAGAAGATGCTGCTGAACAAAATAAGCAGCAATGATGATTGTATAACTCGTCTATGAGGGTGATAAACCTACGTGCCTGAAAAAAATTAATAATAAATCAATTTATGCATGGTGATGGAAACTGTTACGGAGTAATCTCATGGCCAGTCCAGTTGATCAGCGGAGATTTCTAACAATAAGTTACTCATAGGATACTATGATAACACCCACATACAAAGCATGCATCAGAGGTACATTAGGATGTGCTTAACACATATGATCCATGTCATCCCAAAAGAGATAACATAAACTTCAAGAAAAAAAATTTCTATAAAACTTTCCCTCCGTTTTCCTTGTCATCTCACAAGGCTAAGATTCTAAATTTAGTAGAATACCATACACAACCAAATAAAAGAGAGCAATTATGCATGCATTTCATGTTCCATTTGAAGAAAACTCAACAGTTAGAAATTTATTTTACACTTGCACATATGCAATCTCTTCATCATTGAATTTAATAAATACCTTATCCCGGATTTGCATACTCATCATTGGAATGTCAGAGATAAAGACAGTGTGATAGTTTGTTGCTATTGCAATATAATCTGCTGCACCTAGCTGTCAATCACCATGAGAAAAGAATAAGGGGAAAAAGAAAAGAGAACCACTTATTGATGATCTCAAAACAAAAGGAAAATCTTATTCCAAATGCATTCCCCTCCAATACAGCTGAAATTGAAATCATAACAAGAAGAATTAATTTCATAATTTAGATGGACTTGGTAGAAATTTTGATTGTATTTTATAGACAAGTATTTAGTGAATCAAATGCATAACAGCACATGCATTTACCAAAAAAGTTATTCAAGCAAATGCAAGAAGATGATAAACTCCCATACTGCAATAAATTACCGGCTGACCACATAAATATTCAAATGAGAACTTGGCCACTCCATTACAGCTTTCGGGAACCTCCATCGTTCTGGTTTTGCAAAGAAAAAAGAAGTCTCATACTGTGTTTTAAACATAAGAGATGACCTGATCGTACATTTGAACTCTGAAAGTACCTTCCAAACATAACTGAGATGGTATTGGAGGTTATTTGGCCTCCAAAATTGCTTGTAACCTGATTCCATTTGCTTTCAAATTCCATCCTAATATGGTTTTCCAAAGGCCAGAAATAGTGGACCTGCAAGTGCACAATTGTGATTCCAACCACTATATAAAAGCCCAGACTGATCGACAAGATGTCTACTTAACTGTAAAAGAGAACCAGGATGATAATGATTGCAAGATAAAGTGGATAACATTCATGGAAATTTTGAGAGAGTAAACCAACAATTAAGCAAACACATAAAGTGAAAGCAGTAAAGTTATAGACTAGATTAAATGGACAGACTGGAATGACAGGTAAACTGAATATGAAAATATAATAGTAATTCGTGATGAATCTCCTCGAAGTACTTAAATAAACTACAGATTACATGGGCATTGCAAAAAGTTCCATTTCCAACTCTATAGGATGTCCCTGAAGGAATGAGCATTGCAAAAAGTTGTTATGATGATACCAAAAGACAACCAGAGACAATTAGGATCCTGGTTCCTGGGCTCAAATAGCAAAAAGATTTTATTCTTCCCCAACCAGAAGGTATAAGATCAAAAAATGAAAGAAAACATAAAATAATTATCTGAGAGATAAAGAAAACTCAGACCTTGTGAACCAATCACAAGTGACCGAGTATGATAACCATCATGTACTTCCACTAAAAGTTAGCAACATGGATCTTAGGTGTAATGGTCAGAATTGGACAGAGAAATGTTTGCGCTGGAGAATGTTCAATACACCAAAGCCATCAAATCACAAAAATTGAAGAGGTTTGGTTATTTTGCTGGTAGCTTTCCACATAAGTCAAGTTACAACTTACGTTAAAAAAAATTACATTTGTCAGAGGAAGAAAGTTGTATACACAGCAAGTAAAGCAATAAATGACCACATTAATACACCAAAATAAACAGACCAAATAATAATCACTCTTACATCCCACCTGCTCTTTATATCTTTGGGCTATAAAACGCCGATAATCAATTTCACTGCCAATCATTACTATATCACAATGCTCCTCCAACTTTTTAACCAGTTTCAGAAATATCTCCCGCTGCATGCCATCCTAATAATGATAAGGAATGACTTAGTTAATGAGTATTAGATGTATTTGACAAAAATGTTCCACTTTCAAATCACAAAGAGAAACCAATGATACTTCAATTGAAAAGGAGATTACAAGTTATACCTATAACTATAGAATATTACACTATTAAGCTACATGGTAGGTGAAATGTTCAAACTGGAAGAGAATGGAAAAAGAATGATAATAAACACCTGATTTAAATCCTTTGGTGCTCGATTACTGGTGGCTACAAGTACAGTTCCAGTAGAGAGCAATCTGCTTAGAATCCCAGATAAGGCCACAATAGCAAATACATCAACTGTCTGTATAGAAAACCAGAAATTGTATACTTAGAAGATTCATATTTCAATCAGGTACTTCCAAAGCGACTTGGACCTTAAGATGAATTAATATAATCTTTAAATAAATTCATTGCAGAAAGCAAAGGAATTCAAGAATAAGGTACTTTGTTTCTAATAAATGCAAGACAGCTCTCAATCGGTGACACATATTACTTATGTTTATTTCCTGGACTTGACCTCCATGGAAGCAACTCCTAATGAAATATGGCAGCACATTCACTCATGATTTCCTACTGTAATATCAAAATACCCAATTTAACACTTACCGAATGACTCAACTTACCTGTATTTCATCAAAACAAAGAATGCTTGCCCCTCTTCTACCTGATTGCCGGTCGACAAGAAATTTATCAGCTACATCAGGAAGAATATTTTTCATCTCCATCTCTTGTTTGTATCTTTCTTCTGCAACTAACCACTCTTTAACTTTTGGGTCAAACGGAAGATTCATAATCCAGGTAGATATGCTTGACTGTAAAGACTGTTCCTCCACTTGCTTCTTCCATAGCTTATGCATATGTTCATTTATAGACAGCATAGCCTGCAAATGCATATTAAACTAACTATTTTTCTGGAAACATAGGATCCGTTTAGAACTTTGAAAACAACTAAGATATATGAAGACCGATTTGAGAAAGATAGGGAGAGAGAGAAACAGCAGTCAACTGGGCTCAGCTTTCACACTTGAAACATGTCATCATATAAGTCCTGATAATATTATGTCAACACAATAAAGAACTTACCTCATGAAAGTGAAGCCTTTTGCGATGCCTAACAACATCTTCAGTGGCACCATAGAACATATCCATTAACATTGTCTTTCCTGCAAGAATTCACTCCATATTAGTGAATGCCTATAGATAAAAACCAATGTGGTAAGATTTGTTACTCTGCATAGCAACTAAAGAAGAAAAAGAAATAGGAAAAATAGAACTGAAGTAAAAACAGCGTGAAGTAGAAGAACTGAACTACAATGTGAATTACGGGAAATTGCTTATCAAGTTACGAATTATAGGTAAGAAAAATACCACTTCCAACATTGCCCCATATATAAAGCCCTTTTGGGGATGGAGGAGCCTTCGGACGGCAACCAACTATTGAATCCAACTTCTTCTCTCTATTTAGGAATGAAACCCATCTGCCAACTCCAGGTTCAACTTTTTTAGGCTTTTTCCTAAGTTAAGAATGAAGAACATGGTTAGCAATGAAGGAAAAACATATGTTCTTCCTGGAACGTATCACATGATCAAAACACTTGACTTCACAAGATAACGAAGCATTTACAGAAGCTGGAAGTCTCAGCCTTATCCTATCTCTTGCATCAAAATATTCAAACAACATGCAAAAGACACTGGTAAATATGAATATCCTGCAGTTGAACTCTCAGAATATGAATATCCTGCAGTTGAACTCTCAGAATTGATAGCCAGGACATTCTCAAATTGCAGTTCCAGTATTGACATCAGTTTTCAATGAATATCTATTAAATTAAACGACAAATAAAGCAACCTCTAAAAAACTTTCAAACCTATATCTGTATTAAGTAATCCAATTTCCTTCAGTTGTTCATATGTGTTTATTATTTTTGATATCGAGTAAACTATGCTTGAGTATGCTGGTAAAAATTGTACCATAGATGGAAATTTACATTTTAACGAATTATTGGGATCACAGGGCAGTGATTCAGTACTTATAAAGCTGTTGCTGCTGCTCATGGATATAAAAAGGTAGTTCTGATAAAAAGCATCTGAACTGTTATGGCATCACGGTTAAAACAATAGATAACAGAAATCCTTACCTCTACAATGATAAGAAAGATAATAAATTTGGCTCTATGTCATTAGAGGGTGACACTACTGTGACAATTGTACGGAATAATCATTTATATAGAGCATTGAGAATGGCAGTCAAGATTTGGGTTTGAAACTATATGGTAAAGTACTAAGAACATTTAGATAAAAAGAAAATTTACAGAATCAATAGTACCACCCAACTTTTTCAAAAGTTCATAGTGTTGATTGTCATTATATAAAGTGAACAACTTTGTCCCTTCTGGTAAGTTACTGTTTTTGAATTGAAAGCAACTGGAAAGTTATTTTGACCAAATGGATTAACTTCTGTGCAAGGAACAGAAAGGACTGCTCGGTGCTGCAGATCTTAGAATATTATGAATCCATCAACCTCCACCACAGAACATGCAATGGAATTGATTGAGAAACAGAAGGATTTCACATAGGCCATGAAGAATATGTTACAAAAGTGTTTCTACCTATGCCATACCAGGTCATCAATCTTTGAAGAAGTTCATTCCGATGTTTGTTTACTACCATCCATATGCCCTCCTTCTGCTTCTTCTCTGCTTCTTCCATCAAAAGCTTGCGCCGCTCATTCTCCCTATTCTTCTCCCAATTGGCTAGATTAACCTGAAGGAAAAGGATCAAAGCTGGTTCCAGTAAGAAAGTTCATTGTTTAAACATTGACGAAGAAGAAGAAACCATTAACCAAGTAACTGAAAGCACAGAACCCCGAACTCTGATTATACATGGTATTCCTCCATATCTTTCTCATATTGATCCAATCTTCCAAGCAATTTTTCAAGTTCACATGCAACCTTTTCCTGACAAGGATCATGACGTAGCTTCCCTAACTCAACCAAGTTCTTGTACCGTGCCAGTGGACCTGTAAGAAATTTGATTACCCCTCTCAGGAAGCTGAAACTCAAGTAAGCGGAAATAAAAATTGATTGAAAATATTGGCAGTAATGCCACAAGGATCCTAAAACAATTAATGTAAGTTTCATCTTGCAGCTTCCGCACAAGCACATCCTCCACGAAATGAGTAGATTAAGATATAAAATGATGACAATTGATAACAATCCTCCAGATTATCAAGTTGTACAACGTTAATGTTTTTGGCAAACTTATAGCTTTCACATGCTGACTTTGATGAAACAGACCCACAAGATCAGAAATTAACAGGTACATTTTTGAGATGCAAAGGCAAGAAATAAAGTAAAGAAACTAAAGGGATTACAAAGAAATAACAATTTGAACTGCAGGGAAGAATAAGTCGAAACCGTACAAATGCAATACAACGAAGACATCATAATCCACCAAATCAAAAGCAAAAGAAGCAAAATTTGATATAAACATTTACAACAAATATCTCAGTTCATAATCATCTAAGAACAGTTGAGAAAGAGAGAGGACCTAGAGGCTTATGGGAAGAGGGATTAAAAGGATCAGAGTAAAAACGAAGCCCATTGACGTGAAAGTGAACAGAACTTATTCTTCTTCTTCTTCGTGTTTGAACATACTCTCGACAAATAAACGCGGATATCGAACAGGCTCTCCACATTTAATGTCGATTTTCTTCTACTCTGGCAATTCACCCGTGAAGAGAAAACTCGTAGGAAACCAGAACTGGGAACATATCAAGCAGAGAAGAGAGGAACAACGAAGGCGTCGTAGACGCATAATTCATCAGCCACGTGGATAAACTTGGTTTTCGGACGCCTAATCATCTAACCATGTGTGGGCTTAAGCTACTACTTTTGTATCTCACTTGCCGTAAGATCGTTAACGAACCGAGTTTGAACAAAACTACATAGCCTTTTAACTTAAATATAGTTTGTTGAAAAACAAAGGCTTAAACAAGGTACTCGAAAAATGATCTTTTACTTTTTTACCTTTAACTCCAAAAAAGAAAAATTGAAGACATTGGAGGAGAGTCCTTAAACATGTTTTACAATTTCCATTGCTTTTGCAAGCTTGGTTGGTAGCTTAGAATAAAATTGGAATCCATTAAAATGACTTAAATTTCATTTTGAGTAAACATTCACAACATTCCATTGGAATATTGGACAACTCAAGGATTAAGTCTTCTAGCCAATTTTTTTGGGTCATTTTATTTATATGGATTAAAATACAATCATAAGAAGACGAATTAGGTATGCGAGAATATGTCTAAGCATTGAAATAAGGAAGGAACTTCCTGACTAAATTCTAATTATGAGATTGGATGTCGATCACAAGTTAGCTGAGGATTGTGCCATGGTTTCATATTAATAGAAACCTTCTAATAAAGCCCAAAGAACTTGACTAACAAGAAGGAAATTTCTAAGATGGGGTTTTTTTAGAACTCATAAGAAGGATTCTGGTAAATGGGTTACACACGTAATTATGGATCAAGGAACTCCAGGTTTACAAGCAGTAAACTCAGATATAGTAGAAGGGGACAACTCTTTGTTGCAGATCAGGGATTTGAAGGAGGATGATACCATGGACCAGATTATTAATCAAGTTGCCACAGATGGGG
>JAOSBN010000008.1:20134812-20150760 GCA_027563595.1 Erythroxylum suave | reverse complement strand
ACTTGATTTGCCATTTTGGAGTGCTTTTGCTGCTGCATTTGTTTAAAGGCGGGTGCTGGGTGCAACGGGAGATCAGACTTCAAAGCTTGTCAGCAGGGGCGGAGAACGCGTGGAGAGGTTCTATGTTCTGTTCATACCCGAAAAATAGAGGTTGCAGGCGACGCGGGGAGGGCTGGGTGGCGGTCGGATGGTGGTGGTAGGCGGGCTGGCTAGCGGTTGCGGGAGTGGGAGCTGGGGCTCAAGCGGGGGCTTGTCCCTCTCTGCCTCCGCCCCTGCTTGATGGAATCAGTAACTTGTCCAAGTTTTGACCACAACTGACCAAATTTCAGTGAAATACTTTCCCATGTAGCTCCCGGCTGGACTGTCGGTCTAGATGCCAAAGGAACTTATGATCATCAAGAAGACAGCAGCAATCTGCAGGAATCAAGAAACCATCAACTGTTCAATAAATTACCTTATCATTAACGTTGAGGAAAGAAGTTGCTTCTTCTAGGCTTATCATGGTCTGTGGAAAAAATATTATGTCCAAGCAGGACATTCTTTGGTGGAGACACATCACGAGGAATTCTAGAAATATGCTGTCCATGTGGAAAACAAGAGAGAAAACGCAAAACGACAAAACCCACGAAGAGATCCTTATTTCCGAAGCTCACACAACCCATTTCTCGCTGTGATTGATCTCAAAGATGGTTCATTTGATTGAAAATCAATTCAAGCAGACGATGAGAACTAACTAAAGTTAAGAATGAATAAATGAAAAGGTAAAGGTTTATCAGAGAACTTAACACTACAATCCTGATGTATCAAGCAGAGACAGCATATTTCAGTAAATAGTTATCCAAAAAAGATCAAAAATTGGATGAATAACATTTTAAGAACTGAAAGAAGACAAATCATGATAACCACAGAGACAAACGTAATTTGGGAAACAAGAGCTAGGAGTTGGTGAGATAGATACCTGTGGTGTTGAAATGGATGTTTGGAAAAAAAGGAAATCATGGAAAGGGAGATGGAGTGGAGCAAATGTTTTTACGTGAAGGAGTACATTCTATGGCCTAGGTTTGGCAGTAGACTCAATAAGAGTAACATCTTAAGAATCTCTTTTCGGATAAGGTAGCATTATACAAGAAAATAATAAATACACACACGTATATATAATTAATCATAATGGTAAACTACTTTATAATTGATTAGTTTATGGAGAATTAATTGACTATTTTCAAAAAGTATGTTCAAAACAATGTGAAGATATGAAATTATAAAATAATTATAAAATAAATATTTTATTAAAAAATTAGGATCCTTTTGCAATAATTTGTTTTTTTTTTTGAAAAATCAACAGAGATCAAATAATAGGTGGAACGAAAAATTTACTTTTAAGATTTTTCTTTAAATCTTTTTAATTAAATAACTTTAAAAATACGAATAAAAAATAAAAGAGTTGACATGTACTTTATTCACTACAAAAATTCTTCTTTCCTATTAGGTACCTTCGAGCTGTCAAATGTCTATATTCTAATGGTATTCATAGAATAGAGAAAAAGAACTTAAACACTTCTAAAAGGAAATAATAAAAGTGACAGTTAGTTGATGCCTCTTTCAAGTTATATAATATATATATATATATATAATCATAACGATGAAGTATTTTATGATAGATTAATTTATGGAGAATTAATTAGTCATATTAAAAAATAAGGTTCAAAATAATTTCATGATATGAAATTATAAAATAATTAAAAATAAAATGTTTTAAAACTAAAAAAGAATTAGGATTATTTGTTAACAATTTGATACTTTTTGTTGAAAAATTATTAGTGATCAAATCATTACTATAGTAGAAAATTTATTTTAGGGTTAATTAAAAAAATTCCAAAATTTATTCAATTTTGCAATTATAACCCAAAATTTAAAACTGACAATTAAATATTAGAACTTTTAATTTTTTCAAATCTAGCCTGACTTTAGTATTTCCGGTACCGTTACTAAAATGTCAAGCTACGTTAGACATAAATTTAAAAACAAAATATCATGTTTAAATTTTGAACAATATGAGCCTATTAAAAGTTTAGTCCTTCAAGCTTTAGGTTCAAAGCACGATAAGCCTAATGGCTTAACTCGTGCCAAGTTCTTCATTGGTTTCTTTTCCATATTAGGGCCTGACTTGTTGCTTACAATATTTACCTATTATGGAGAAGATTAAAAGAAAGTTTATTGCTTCTCTATGGTAATGGAAATGTAGTTGGTGAAGGAAATTGCAACCATTGTGTTAGCCACCATTGGAATGACCTTGGAAATGTAGATGGTTGAGTTTTAGTAGCAATAGGCTCTTGTAGAGTCTCATCACCATTTGGGACTACATTTAGGTCCACGCCAGATCTGACTTGTTCCTACTGAAGCTTAGCCACAACCTTCTGAGCAATGTTAAAAAGAGGAGGCACCACCTCTTCTTCAAAAATGCTCCTAGCTAACTCTAGATCGTTGTCATCTTCAGCTCTTTTGTTATTGTCCCAGTCGATTACAAAGATGAGAGGTGAAAATGCACCTTTCTAAGGATTTTCCTCCTTAGTATGTTCCCTAAAGTGATCACACATTGCCCTAAAAGAAGAAAATGTTTTGCCACAAACAATACATATTGGAGGAACATTAGCACCGACAACATTAGTGAATTTGTCATTTAGGTTTCACTGTACTACCATTGGCACCAACATCACCTAGATTATCTCTTAAATCTCTTATCTTTTTCCCGTTAACATCCTCTTGGTACTCACTAGCACTAGCATTCTTAGCAATGCCCTTGTCCTTTCCAAAATCACCTCGAGGGCTAGTTTTATTTGGAGTCCCTGAAGGAACATCAACATATTCTGTGGTAGTTGTAGATTTGAGTGTGGCCTTCTCCTAAGCAACATTTCTAGAGGTATTTTCCTTTTTTTTGCTCATCGGAGGGCTTATTGTCTCTAGGCGTATAGGAGGTCTTAAAGCTAGTCAACCCCAGGAATAGAACAAAAACAAGAGTTAAGGAGCTGAAAATAAAAGAAATAAAAATGAGGAAGAAAATGTTCATATATGCTGTGTGGTGCTTGAAGAAGTATTGTGTAGTGTCGTCTCCTTATATATGGCATCCTACATATACCATATCATAGCTAGCATGACTTTCCATTATATCTCTATTAATAGAGATATTAACTTGAACTAGATTTGAAAAACATTAAAAGTTCAAGTGTTTAATTGCTACTTTTTAAAGTTAGAGTTATAATTGCAAAATTAAGTAAAGTTTGGAACTTTCTTGTAATTAACCCTTTATTTTATGTCCTTTCATGTGGATCTCTTCAATTGAATAACTTGAAAATACGAATAATAAATAAAAGAGTTAAAAATTACCTAATTCAAATTTTTGCAAAATTTTTTCTTTTATAAGAGTTAACCACAAGATATTCAAATGTTCAGTCTCTAATACTATTCATAAAGTAGAGAAAAAGAACTCAAGCACTTTTGAGAGGCAACAATAAGAGTGTTAGTTTCTTGATGCCTTTTTCCTATTTATAAAAAAATATTTGAAAGTTTCTTTCCAACTTAAATTAAACTATTGATTATAAATAAGTTCAATATTAACTCTTAATATAATGACAATTTAATTTTGATAAAATCAAATATCTCTTATTTGATTCGTAAAGTTTCTTAAACTTCATAATTAAGTTTAACTTAATTTAATTTTGATTTTCTCTTTTAAACTGCTCCTTATGTATGACGCATTAACTATAATTTGTAGGTAATGATTATAAATTATAATTATAATTCATTTTTTGAATTAGATAAATTAAAACTCCTTTTTATCTTTAAGTTATGTATATAAATAATTTATAATCATATATCAAAATTAACATTTACCAACATTTTATAACTACCCAAATATTAGGAATGTCAAAGAGGTTTAACTTAACCTATCTATATATGGTTGTAGTATATAATGTCATCTATCACTCCAGCTAGATATAGAGCATGAAAATAATACAATCATGTTCATGCCCTTTTCTTTTTAAGTTAAAGCAAAATTGAAAAAAAAAACCCATCAGATTAAAAAGCTTAAAACATAAGCATATAAGGGCAAACAAGGCTCTAAACAAACCAATCTATCTAAAAGTCTTTCCCTAAATCTAACAAAGCTAGGAATAAAGAGAACATGCTCTCTCACTTATATTAAAGGTTCTTGTAAGTGTACAAAAATGTTAAGAAGATAATATGTTTAAGCAAAAAACTTCTTGGTTCTCCATTTTTCCAAATCATCTTTGACTAAGTTTGTGTTTATTCTAAGCTCTTCTTTGTTGCAAAAATATTTTTTTGTTATAATATAAAACATATTCCACTTGTGGCGAGGTCTAACTTACTCTCATATTGTCACTTCAATCATTATCAATCTCTTTAGTGATTATCACTTACCTTATCCATTTGATCATAAAGCTTGAGACAGCTTGAATATCATTCTCCTCATCCTCATGCTAGAAAGCTCCTGTGTTTCTTTCTCTTTACAGGCTATACACATAACAACTTAATGCCAACTTGGAGATTTTTTGTTTACCTTTTTTTAATGCTTGATTCTTCTTGTCCAATTCATAAATCGGATCTAATCCTCCTTATAATAATGGACCATGACATAAATTTTAGATTTGATTTCAAGCTTATATAGAAGATTCACATTTAAAAAAGAAGATGATCTATGTACTCATTTGAACTTTTACAAGCTTGCACAAATTGTTGCCATTGATTTTATCAATTTACTTTGAGACTTTACTTGATTGTTAGCCATAAAATGAAGGAAGCTTTTGAAAAGCTCTTGCTAAACTAGACTAGTTAACTCCATATAACTTCTTATTGAGGTTCCTTAAAAATGGTTAAACATATATTGTTTATGAATCTCTTTGAAGTATGTCTCATCTAAATGATAAAGTCTTCTTCGCTAGGGTCAAAGTTGTAATCAAGTATTAAGGGAATGGCGTTAGCTATTCTCTGTGATTAAAATTTCTCTCAGTTATTACTTTTAATGTTGTTTGTTTAGTTATAACATTTCTTAGCATGTGGAATTCTATCAGGATATGGATTAGCCTAAACTTATCCCAATTGTCAAACAAGAAGCTAACATTATTCCTATTCCCTATTTTCGTTTTCACTTCGTTAGAAATGGAGTTGCTTTACAATTAGGTTAATGGTCCACAAATTATCTACTTTAGCTTTAAGGTTCCAAAATTTATCCCTTTTAAGGAATTCAACATGCATCCATTAAACCTAAATGAATTCTTTATTTGAAAATAAGTTTTATATTCTTTTGGCTAACAGACCCTTATTATTAACCAAAATACATCCATTTGTGATGTTTTGTTTTCGTCTTATAAAGCGTCACCAATTCCTTATAGTTGAATGTTATATGTGACTATTCTAGAAATTGTAGTGAAAAAGTATTAGCTACAAAAAATTTCATAGCTAAAAATTGAGTACTAGTCGATGTTGGTGGGAAAATTTGGTGCCAAATAATCAACGATGAAAATAAAATGTAGACAATATTTTTTGGTGGCATTTATTCTCTTCGTAGCTATATGGTATTAGCTAAGTTTTTCATAACATAGAAAAATGTTATTTGCTACGTTTTTTATAACATAGCTAAATGTTATTTGTAACATTTTTTATAACATAGCAAAATATTATTTTTTAAGTTTTTAATAATGTAGCGAAATATGATTTGTTAAGTTTTTTTATAATGTAGCGATATGTTATTTGTTACATTTTTAATCTATGATATTAAACAATACATTTTGTATATAATATATCAATATATTTTTTATAATAAATAAATTATTTTTTATTATTATAAAAGTAAATGGTATAGAAATATTATTTATTCAAAATGTCGAGCATTGTATACAAAAAATAAAATTATATAAATATAGTCAAATTGAAGTAAAAAAGGAATATAACATTAAACGATGATCATTTTTCCTATATGAGATGAAAATGACAAGTTAAGCAACTCTTATAGATAAAACAATAAATAAAGAGATTACTTCACAATGTCTAACATATCCATAGCTAAGGCTTTTCACATAGCCAAAATGATTACCAAGTACTATTTTATAAATGTCTTCCATACTGAGTTCATTCCCCTTAGACATAGACTCCTCTAATAACTCTTGCATCTCCAGTTAACAACTATCTGTGGATAGTAACCTCAGATAATACATAAACAAAAATATGTAAGCATAAATAGAAATATAACATTATTTTGAAAGCAACTAGCCCAACATTTTGTTAGTATTTCTTGTCTTGGGCAGCTAACAAGGAACAACGGTAGATATAAGATCCTCAAAGATATGTTAGAAGTGGCTGTCAACCTATACATTTGTAGGACACAACCAATGTTAAATAATTTCCTTACGATTTCTATTTCTTTTATAGTTAAGGCTTGTTTTCAAGATAAGGCAATTCAAAGGAAAAAGTGATAAAGAAGCTAATACTTTTTTTCTTTTGAAAATGATATTAATATTTCTATTTACATATTTAACTAAAAAATATTTGGTAAAAAATAATCATAAAATAAAGACAGAGATGCAAGCAGTTTTCACTTCTGGATATGAGTTTACAATATAATAACTTGTAAGAGATCACGAGATGTATCAACAAACCTATGTCATAGTTGATTTTCCGATCATAGTGACTATAGCCCATATACGCTCCAATATTTTCTCTAGAATGAATTTCATAATAGATGTCAAAAGTGTAAATATATGGTTACAAGTGATCGCATCTTTCATAGAATGGGTACACTTGACTAACATTTCAATATCAAATTCGTTTACTATGTCATCATGCAAGGAGAAGACTTATTTGAAACAAAGAAGTGTGTAAACAAGTTGTTGGTATAACATGTAACCATTTCTTGTAAATTAAAAAACTTTTGATGTTTGACAAACCTTCAAAAGATTGGCATTTACATGTTGAGTTACAATATCTTCTAATATTAGCAAAAGGAGCTATTTAGTGTAGAATATATTGCTAGAAATGATTTGTGAAGTGTTAGATGAAGCATGGGACCAATTTCTGCCTAAGGACTCTCCTGACCCAAGAAGCTCAAATGAAAGCCCTATAAGAAATTCCCTACAACATGAAAATGAATCAAGCATATGTATTAGAGAATGTAAGTATGGAACAATAAGGCTATATGAAGGTTCAATTCAAAGTTAAGAATTTGAGTATTTGGTGACAACAGACTTGTTGGTTATATCTGTCTTTAATATCAGTATGTTAATTAAGGAATTCAAAAACAATAGTGCTTTTTCTCCTTTCAAAATTGGAACACAGTCTGAATTAGATTCATGTAGTTTTGATTTCTTCTACTTCCCATATGCTGAACTAGTAGATTGAATTTCACATTCCAATTTAAAGTCAAGTGTTCATACAACCATAAGACAAGTAATTTGCATCAGTAAGACTCTATTAGCCAAAGTGTTGGAAGAATATAATACAACATCAAACATACCACAGAGGAACTTATTGATGCAAATGGAGTCCACTTTCCATTAATAACCAATGACGTGGATCCCAAATATAAGATTTTTAACTTAGATTGACTTTTGTTAAGTTTTTTATTAGATTATGATGTTCATAGTTTTTTCTTTAGAACATATCTCCATGTTGCATTTTTAACATTTTCATAAAATTTTCCACAGTCTATTATTAGCCATATATACATGGATTGCAATGTAATAATCATCTCAAGTTTAAGCTATCCTCCATATCACCATGAGCTTGAGCCACCACTGGCTCTACTAGTTCAAGATTTATGAGACTTTTCAATTCATTCCATCATCCTCTTAGTACGCAAACCTTTAAGTAAAAATTCACAAGACTATTTGCATTCAATGTAAGACTACACTCGATTGTCTCAAAGTCCCATATGATTGTAAGGAATAGATATAGGATTGTTTCAATATCAAAACATATTCTATATGAAAAGTCGTTTGTAAGCAAAATCATAATAGAGGTAGAACATAGCGATTCAAGAATTAATCAATATAGGCATGACATTGACATGATCAAGAAACGCCTAAAGTGATACTAAACATGACAACACAAAAGGAAAAAAAAGTCAGGCAGAGAATTACCCCTCAAAAGGAATCAATATTAACAAATCCATGAAGTAAAGAACAACTAGGAAAACAAAAAGAAAGAATAAACATTTAAAAAAACAATGAAACAAACTTTAATGGCAACAAGGCATCTCTAGTTGCATTATGGATATTAGCACCAATGCTTTTAAACAAAAACACAAGCTCATGAAACAAAAGATGTCATTTAAAAAGAAATTATAAAATTTAGTTCACACTTCCACTGGTAGAGAATCTGTAATACTTTAGGGGCCCTTTATGCATAACTATATCATGTTTTGAACCAACCTTTTAACCTTTGAAATACTCATTGACAAACTTTTTCCCATTTTTAGTCAAAAACTAATTTTTTTTAAAATCTTATTACCTGTGTTCTTAAATTGAATCATAAAAAAATCGACAACCATTAATTGTAATTCCTACCTATAAGGCAATCTCATTTGATATAATACTTTTTGATGATTAGGAGAAGACACATAATCTCAAAGTGATGAAAAAAAAGGAGCTGTCAAACTAATTCCCCAAACAAATACAATTCAATAGTTATCTTATTTTGGGGGGAGGAAGTTATCCAAAAATTGAAGATTTTATTGTTTCGAATTATGTTTATTGAGTATTAGGTTGCTTTATATACGTTCAACCAAAATTTTACCTTTTAAAACTTTTGAAGCATTACATATTGTACTTTGTCGGTTAAATTAAATGTCATAATAAAGAGAAAGTTATAATTTTATATAAATAATTTTAAAGTTATATGTTTTAAATTAGAAACCAAGATTACAATCAATTTCAAAAAATTGAAAATTTTAAATACTTTAATACAATAAATTATTTCACTAACTAAAAATTATATTTTAAATCAAAACAACCCTCATGCTAAATATTATTGTATTGTTTATTCCACATTATAAAGGAATGATAATTATATGGTATTTTTTTGAACTTAGACATAATTTCATATGAAATACATTATTCATGTATTACGAGCATGCACACGTCATACTAAATTTTACATTTCATAAATCTTATGAAAATTTAAAATTAACAATTATGTTTCCATTATAAAGTAATTACTTGCAGTTTAGAGGACTGGAAATTGAAAATGCTGGATACTTAACTATATATAGGTGTTTAAGATGAAAAAGAAATACACAAAAGATGTCCTGAACTAATATAAGCATGCGCTGAAAATAGTTGACAAATTGGAAAATCTAAAAGCAATCAATTGCATATCGTGTGTATATATATATATAATTTGTGTGTTTTTTTTTTTTGCAATCTTGAATATACAAGATTTATTGAATAAAGCGTAGGATAATTCTGGCAATATTACTTCTCTACATTTATCTTCTTTCTCCAAAATTATGACTTGTCTGTTTGTCTAAAAAGAAAAGAATCTTAAGAGTTGTATCTTCTTTTGTCTTAAATAGTGCTTAATTAGAAGTAGAAAAAAAGGAACTTGATGTTGGAAGCCTACAGGGAAAATTAAGATGGATTAATGAGCAAAAGACTTCTTGTTAGAAGAAAAAGGTCCTTTTAAACTAACCCCTCAACCACTTAAGATACATAGTAATTACTATGTCTGACCGTAATAGATTCAATTGGCTTTTTTAGCTCTTATTTGCGATCTTATCTTTCTAGATAACAAGAACGAAAATTTACATCAGAAGGAGAAAACCGCATTAAACATGATATTGTTTTTGAAATGTAAACAAGAGTTCAGCTACAAGTAGAAGTACAAAATATTTACAATCTCTTTCAACCACTAGAAGTACGAAAGAGGGAGATAAACCTTGCATAAGAAACAATGAAGGAAGTAGCTAGTCAAACAACTTAGTCTCTACGCTCATATTTTCGAGCCCAGATGTGTTTTCCATTTACTCGAAATTTTGCTATTCGTTGGCCATTCAGTACTCTGTCGACAGCTTTTATATTGCGCAGAACCATCTTCGCAAACAAGGGTTGCTCGTCAGAAGAAACATTATCCTGCATTTGGACACTTACAACAATATCGCCAAAATTCTCGGTGAAAAGGTCTGTGACTTCTTCTTTTGTCACCGGAAAGCCCCTTGAGAAAGTAAGAAACATTGTCCTTTCATCTTCTGTAATGTTGTTGTTAGCTTCCCAACCCCATAAGCCTCCTGTTGGAAATTCGTTGTCCACAGCCCTCGGTAGTATTATAACGTTACCAAACACCGGATGCGGAAAACCCGGAACCAACAGAGGCTGACCAATGGACATTACAGGAGACCTGCCTGCTATAACATGTTGAAGAATATCTGTGAAAATACGCGAACAAACAGTGTTGAGGAAGTTTTTTATTCCGCTAATTGCAGTAAACTTATTCTGGACAAACATGGCCAAACTAATGTTTTTATCCATTAGTCTTGAAGTAAGAGACAGGCCACCCCTAGCTAACCTCGGAAAAGTGTTGGATTCTAAGCATTTTAGGGCTAAAACAGCCTCATCAGCTAAAGCATTGACCACAGAGTCCAATAGGTCAGCCATTTTTACTATGATATTGGGATAGCCAACATCTTCTAACCATAACCATGTGGCTACCACTAGGAGAGACTCAGCAGGATCTCGCATTAAAGTTATTACCAACTTGGAAAAAACCTCCCTATCTGTGTCGTGAAACAAATGTAGCTCCTCTATACTCACGACGGCCATGGTAGAGAGTGTAAGAAGTGTGTGTGTGAGAGGGAGCTATTAGTGGCACTGGTAGGTGCAGAAAATTGATACTGCAGCTTGAAGACAAACCGTGTTGTGTGTGGCCCGTCTCTCCATACGAGACTGCTTTAAATAGTCGTAGAGTTTCCACTTTTTGGATTAGAAATAAGTTTGGGCACAAAAACCGTTGTAGGTTGAGGATGTTTGGTGTAGTTTTTTTGGTTTCATTTACCATATATGCTTGATAGAGTGACGTGGGTTCTCACTCTTTTGTGACTTTGACATGTCTACGGAAGAATAAACTAAAAATGTGATACGATTGGTTGCACTACTGTACTTACCTTGTCTGTTTCTCCTATCATTATGAGTCCTCTAAATGATGACAATTATCATTCAAAGCCAAATTTATTTCACCGCCAGGTCTTAAAAAGATTAATTAATGACCTTTAAACCTTCTCTTTACAATATTGTTCTAGCCTATATTATGCATCCTTGAATTGCAGAACATAACTATTTAATCACTTTGAAGTGTTTTATTTAAAAAAAAATCAGTCTTTCTTATCTGTTTCTTATTATTCACTTTTCAGTTTTCTTTATTATTAAAGCCGTATAAGTTTTTAGTTTAATGTATCAAGGTATTAGAAACAACTTATCTTCTAGTTAGGGTAAGACTGCGTATTATTGAAATTTTCTAAATATGACATCTTAGCGAGATTTTACTGGATATTGTACTGTTGTTATTGTAGTTTTATGTATCAAGATATATAAAATCTATCATATATTTTTCTTTGACACGGAGGAACTCGTGATCATTATTCTTTGAATGTGTATTGAGTAAGCTTTTGAATTGATGTAATAGCTTGCAAATCACGCCAATCGGGTACTCTGCACTAGGTAAGTCTTGTACGACAGACTCGATTAAGAGAGTGTAGGTGAAGGGATTCAAACATAGGACCTTTTGACCCCATTACGACATACTCGATTAAGAGTGTAAGTGAAGAGATTCAACCATAGGACCTTTTGATCCCATTTCTCCTATTTCATCAACTCTGACTACGCGTAGGGGCTATCATATACACTTAAATTAATTAAAGAAATTTTTTATAAAATAATCCTTCGAATTGACATTCCTTTTTTATAATATGCCTATAAGTATCTTTAGAATAAATTTCGAATCTCTAATATGTATAGCGAATTGATAGGAATTGGAAATTCTAAGGGTTGAGAATTCAAGTGTTAGTCGTAAACAAGAAATGTTAGCACCAATTTTAAGCCAAAAAAGAAAAAAACGATGAGGTTCATTCTCTTTGACCTAGAGACCCTATTGTTCTATTGTTTGGTTGTTTAGAGACCCTATTGTTCTATTGTTTGGTTGTTTAATATTCAATTTCTGAAGCTATTTTAAAATTGACTAAAAGTATATACTCACGTCATATTAATTTTATTCACGGAAGACAATTTAAAATGCATATTTTTTGGTATAATTCATATTTTAGTTTACTTAATTTTCTATGGTTTATATTTTATTGCTGAAGTTAAGCCAATACAAAGAATTGGAACTTGTATCATCAATTTGAAGAGCCCGCTAAATTGCCATCAGAATAATCTCTAAGTTGAACAAATCTATAGATAATATGTAATTTGCGTTAAAAGAATGTAATATTCACAGTACCAAAAGGAAACATTAAACGGTATATATGTGTTAACTTGAACTTTGAATAAATGTTCAAAAACATTTACACGATATTTAATAAATAACTCACTGAAACATAGGTAAGGAAATTTTTTGTCGCTCTTTGATATAAAGTCAACCCTCTACATAAATGTAAATAAAAGCACAAATCTTGTACTTTTTAGCATCAGTACGAGCACATAAACCATACAGTCATTAATGAAGAAAGGAAGCGTTAAGTTTTAACAAATAGAAATATATAGAGAAGGAAGTAGCCATTAATTGTGTTACTCGAAACAAGACACACTTCTAGTTTTTTAACAAATAGAAATATATAGAGAAGGAAGTAGCCATTAATTGTGTTACTCGAAACAAGACACACTTCTAGTTTTTCTGTTTTTGCATCTTAACGCCTTTGCAGCACTTTGGCGAAGAAATTAACAGCTTGGTGGATATTTTTTCACTTGTTCTACAAAGTTGGATAACATTTAATTGCATTTTTGAATTTTTGAATTACTTAACGGTTAAGTTGCATAATTTGATCCAGATAAAGATAATAAAGTAACCCAATAAATGATCTAAATCAATGGGTCAAAGTCCCAGTGGAGAACGGATTCTGATCAGTGTGAACCGGATCCATATCAGGTCTATGATGGGGAAGCTCGATATGAATGCTATATATAAATGTGAAAGTCTCTTGTAGTTGCTCAAATTATTTATAAGCATAAGGATTTTCTGACTCGTTAAGAGAGCTATTGCTTTGAGAAAATTGTAGAAAGATGTTGACCGCATTTCGATGAGCAGTTCCTGTGAAGACGACGGTGGATTCAATCTCGTTTCCGTTTCAGAAACCTCGCTTGAAATTATGAAACCGAAATTAGATATTTTTCGCATTTGTTTATTTATTGCTCTTTCATGTTCGATCTAGGATACGTAATTAAGATATTGTTACGTGTTACATGTGGTATTAGGGTGGTGACATGATTGGGTAGTTAAAAACGAAGATTTATTAGTTTTTTCTCCATAAGATTTTTGAATAGTTAAATCCTGTTCTCAATTTTTTCTTGCTTTTTATTGAATTAAATTGGTATTATTGTGAGAAACGGGTTGAAAATGAGCCTGAGAGTGTGAAAATCTGACCCAAACACTTACTGAAAATCGTCATTTTATGGCGAGGGTGTGCCTTACTGTTAGGTGTGTGCGCGATTGGTAAACAGTGGCGCGGGCGGGATGACTTTTCTAGCGGGTGAAATAACACCCCGAAGTCTATCTAGTGTGTGAGTCGCACATACTAACTTCAATGGGTGCGTTAGTGGGTGCCACATGTGTGCGATACTTGTAAGATGTGTCTCCAGTGCATCCACGCTAGAGCATGCCTAACACGCGCGGATGCCCGTCTGACGCTTTAGGTAATGTCATGCTGACGTCAGTCGTACCTAATTGCTATAAATTAAAAAACACACAAAATTTTCAGATTTTCCATAAGGGTGGCTCAGAGTATTATAGGTCAGTTTTTGGGTTCATGAAATTCATAAAGTGAAATTTTCTATTTTTTTGGATTTATTACATTAGTAATAAATTAAAGTTTAACTTTAAAAAAGGAATCAAGGCATTTTGAAGCTGATTTCGAGTGAATTTTCATACTTCAGACATCACATGAGGGAGATACTTCAAGTTTTCGTGTCTCGTGTTTAGTGTTTGGGATCGCATGATAATTACTTGGAAAAGGTTTTAAAACATTCTGAAGCCAAATTTGAGTAAATTTTTGTGCAACGAACTTGCTATTTGGGAGATACATAAGGTTCTCATGTCTCGGGTGGTTGGTTCAGTGTCTAGTAATGCACAATAATTGCTCTAATGAGATTTTTCCTTTACAAAAGTCTTAAATGAAGTTTTCAGAGAATGTCTTCAGCACAAGTGTGTGACAATGAAATTGTGCATTTGGGTTTTTACATTTATTGACGTTACATTGTCACATAGCATATGCCTATAAAGAATGTGAGGATGACATAAAGATGTCTCCCTCATGTTTGTTGAATTTTTGAGTGCTGATGAGGATGTAGTCAACAAAGTGGCTTTTCAAGTCAGTATTTTGAATTGTTTTGCTTGCATGTTGGGGGATCTCTCTAGTTTTATCTTTTTGGTTATTCTACCCAAAGGTGTTGGCTTTACATAACATTTTGAGATGTGCATAAAGGCATAAGATGGAAGAAAGCTGTTGCTCAAGTGATCTATTCGCCTAAAAGTGGCAGTGTCACGAGAGTTGATAGTTTATACTTTGATCGCTTTTACGTGGAGGTCTAATGGCATATATTACGCATTCAACCCAAAAGTATTTCATAGTATGTGTGATCGGATTCTTAAAAAAGATACTGTTTTAATGGCTTTGAGTATCGCTGTTATCCTACATTTGTGTTGAACTAAACATTATCATTTTGCGGTCACCTTTTCAGTCAACAATATTAGTGTCACCATTGAAACCCTGATTAGTTTCAATACGAAGAAGTGGACAGAGGATGTATTGAATTTTATAGAGATAATTGAGGTTAATATGGCCATACGAACGGATAGGCCATCTCCACCTACATCCATGAGCTTGGGAACTCATAAAGTAGCCTTTAAAGCCTGGGAGCGGTCTAATAGATTATGTCTTATGACCATTAAGAGATCCATCCCTGATCATCTGCTTAGAGGACTTCTGGACATAGATATAGCGAAGGAATTTTTTAGTAATGTCTCCTAGAGGTACACAATCTCACCTAATGTTGAGATATGTACTTTGATTAAAGAATTATTTTCCATGAGGTACATGGGAGAAGGGAAGTGATGGAGTACATATCAAGAATGATCCATCTTTATAGTAGATTGAAGATTCTAAATATTTCTTTTCCTGATATCTGCATAGTTCACCAGACTCTGAATACACTCTCTCTAGAGTTTATTAATCTAATGATGACATATTATTCGCTAAATGAGGAATAGGACTTCAATGCTTTGGTTGCCCATTGCATTGCTGTGGAGGAGAAACTCAAGCTTGCTACTCCTATAGCCCTTAAAGCAATTAAAGGGAAGACAAAGATGAAGTCAACTAAGATTAAAGGTAGAAAGTCAAAGTCTTCTCCACATGTTGACACTGGTTAATCCAGTGCTAGTAAAGGCCATAGGGACATAAAGAAACCAATAGTATGAGTCCTAGAAGGAAGGACTGTGACCATCAGGTGGCTCCTTGGCTTATCATCTAATTTGTGATAGTCATATTAAGTTCTTGGTAGCTATATAGTAGAGCATCTAATAAAGGTGCTTCCATGATGAAATAAATCACACGTTAATAAAGAACTTGTATATGATAAACTAGATACACAAGAAGGGGGGGGGGGGGTTGAATGATGTATCTTTTTTGTGAATACAAATTAAAAAGAATAATAAGAACTTCTTGAACTTGTTAAAAGA
>JAOSBN010000008.1:20118144-20130464 GCA_027563595.1 Erythroxylum suave | reverse complement strand
AGCTGAAATTTAATAAGACAATAATGACAAGGGGACAGATGATCTCATCCCCTTTTTAAGGTTCATGATTGCCAAGCAACAGACTTGAATCGCTGATCCAATCTTGCCAGACTTTTGAGTCAATTTTAGAATCTTACATTTACTAATGTCTACATTTCTTTCATCCTCTCTCCCTCTCAGCCTTTTTTCATTAGTACTTTCTAATCATCAAAACCTAACATTGTCATGTCAAAGGCTATACACGTCAAAACCAAATAAAACACCCAAAGGGAGGAATACCCAGCTACCAAGCAGCCATGCAGAGGTGCTTGGCCGTAACAGACGTTAAATAAAACTAGACTTGGTGCCACGAAATTTTAAAATCTCAGACAATTGATACAACCTAAGATATAAGATGCTATGGCCATCTCTGCAGAACTAAATACGTTAATCTCGAAAATTGATAATTATCACAGGGACCTCTCTAAAATGCAACCCAACCCAAGTCCACATGCACAGGCCCCCTACAATCTCATAGGCTACAAGCCTACAACATAACCCATGAAGTTGTGTACGCACAGGGTAGAGCATTTGCCTCTCAAAGGTCAAAGCCACCAATATCCATTACATAGAATCTTAAAGAAGTACATAAACAGGGCGACCGGCATCCATGAGTGCTCTTTCGCCCCCAAAGAGCTGCCAAATAGCTTCCTTTATGCTGGCACTACATCCAAACATTAAAACATCAGTACAAGAGATCCTATTCGGACCCAATGGAAGAAGAAAAAGAAATAGATGAAAGACAAATGTGGCTGTGGAGAAAGTGAGCGGGTACTAATGTAGACACATAACACTGAACACTTCAGAAGACAAACATGTGCACTGGACACTTACTGTAAGTCGATGTGTCAATCTGCTCTGGTAGTTCTTTAATATCCACTTCGAACCTCTCCTGAACCTGCAGACCATCAACCTTTTCTGAAACTGCCAAAATATAAGAGACGAGGTAGTCCACCACTAAAGAAAAAAAAATAAGGCTTACCTGATTAAGAACATCTGAATCGGAAGCAGATGAAACAAATGTGATTGCAAGTCCTTTTGTGCCAAACCTACCAGCTCTGCCAACCTGTCCGTGACACAAGAAGTAACTCCAGTCAAACAAAATTACCATGACAGGAATTAATAGGACTAAAAAGTGTACATACAACCCACCCTGTGAAGATAAGTGTCAGCAGAGTCTGGCATATCATAGTTGATAACAATGTTGACCCGTTCAATATCAATTCCCCTGCCAACCAAGTCTGTTGCCACAAGAATCCTTTTGTGCCCCTCCTTGAAACCCTTGTAGCGCATCAACCTGCACACAAGATAAATTATTTATTTCACAACAATTTCACTTGATGAGTTGAAAAGGAGAGTGAATCATAAAGTACATATGAAACGATTTGATACAGTGCATTAGATACCATTAGAGCTCAAAAAAGATCCCAAATACCAAAAGACATAAAAAGACCCCCTCAGTCCCGAGTCCAAGTACAACATCTAGACAAACTAGTTGACAAGCAATCGCCTTCCTGATGAAGTACCAACGCATTACATAGAAATTGCATAGTGGGGCCAATCATATCCAGATAAAGCTACCATACAGGATTACAGGGAAAAAAAAGTGTAGGCAAAAGCAAAAGATAAATGAAAAATAAGTTGATCAATGAATATTTTCCAGGCCCAGGAAGAAATGGCTACATGTTTATGGTCAGGAACATATCATTGACTAGCAGTTGGAAATAAGCACTGCCAAAGCTCTTTGTATTAGTGTGCAGATAAGCAACTACACCAGCAATATCTTTGCAACTAGTAAAACTAATATCACTAAGAACTCCGTATAACTTTAAGTGGGACAATATCCCATTCAGTACATAATGAGTTCAAACCCCCCAAAAATTGCAAACAAGCAAACAACTGGTCTTTACTTCATTATTTAAAAATCCAAGTATAATCAACATGAAAACAATTATTTCTGCAGACAGTTTCACTCTCAGATGTATTAACAAAACAAGGAACAAATAATAAAACAATGAAGAAAAAGAAGCAATTAATTTAAACCATGAAATATGAACTAGACCAACAGAAATGATATATAAACCTTTCTTCCTGGGACATGCCAGAGTGAATGCATATTGAGGGGAAATTGCACTCCACAAGCAACTTGTTCAGTTCCGCTGCCCTGCTCACACTTTTGACAAATATAACAACTTGATTGAAGTCCAGCGCATCAAGGAGATCATTCAACTTCCGGTTTTTCTCCAGCTCAGTCAATTTGATGTAGTGCTGCAATTTTCAATGCTTAGGCTGAGATACGAAACACTAATGATATATGGTAAAATGGCATTTAACAATGAGAAATATACCTGCACGAGGCCATGAAGAGTCAACTTTGCCTCGTCGTCGACATAAATTTCCATAGGCTGAAATGAACAAATGTCATAGTAAATCATATTAGGAGCCTTCCTCAAGCTAATGCAATCCACAAGGAAATCAATGATTGATTCACATCTCTTGGATCAGATTCTTGTCCATCTGAAGTGTCTCCTTGCAGATGCAAATTTTAGTCACAGCATGCAATTGCTGCTATTGCTCAACAGGTTTATCACTGCAACTGAGATTGCATTAAATGGAATGGAGCCCTCCCTTCCCTCCTCTTTTCTCCCACAGTTTCTCCCCATCTACACCTCTCAATCATCTAAATAGCCAACTACAGGTCTACAAAGTACATAAAAGGAAATACCCCAAAGGTTAAAGTAAAAGTAAGACAGCGAAATAGAAAATAAACTTCACCCTGAAGCCCTCCATATATTATGTACTCAGCTTCCTTCGCCCTCCCCGATCAAGCAATCCTTCCCTCAATTGACTGGATAAAGCCACTTCTGAAGGAAATTTGATTATAACTATCTACAGGACTCTCACAGATACTGGCATTAATAAAAAGATAGACTTCTAAATTCAAGTAGATCTGGCCATGGGACATTACATCTTGCATAAATTTCTTGCAAACTGGGCGAATTTCTTTGCTGAGGGTAGCAGAAAACATCATGACTTGCTTATCATGAGGAGTCATTTTGAAAATCTCCTGCACATCTCTCCTCATATCTGCAAAACAGATAGGAATTGTTTTAAGAACCAAATGACCTAAAGACATTGGGAAGCACAACTATCCATTCAGAACATAACGTATTTCACCACTTACCAAGTGATTCAAGCATCTTATCACATTCATCAAGGATAAAATGTCTCACATTTTTCAAAGACAGGTCCTTATCTCTGGCCAATGCAAGTATTCTTCCAGGTGTCCCAACAACAATATGTGGGCATTCATTTTTTAGTAAATCCTTGTGAATTTTGATGTTGACACCACCATAGAAGACAGCAACCTTGATATCTGGCAAATAAGTACTAAACCTCTCGAACTCATGACATATCTACAATACAAAATAATCATAAATAAGGAACAATGTATAAATTATTTCCACCAATCTCCATAGAAAATGCAAATATTAGCAGAAGTTGCACCTGGTATGCCAACTCCCTTGTATGGCATAGGACAAGGGCAATAACTTGGCCTGAAGTCGGCTCAATTTGTTGAAGACTTGATAGAACAAAAACTGCAGTCTTCCCCATACCAGATTTAGCTTGGCAGATCACATCCATGCCCAAGATAGCTTGAGGGATGCATTCATGTTGAACTGACGAAGAACCAAACAAAATTGTACCGAAGGAACCCTTGGTAAGTAAAACATAACCCCCTGATCCTTTAATGGAAATGTTTACCAAACGATAATACTGCTCCAAAATGAAGAGTTGAATATGTTACCTAGAAGAGAAAAGGAGGAGATTTTCAAGTATCCAGGAAATAAAACCAAGCAAAAATTACTAAAAACGCAAAATGGCAAAATGGCAAAACACTATAGAAATACATACTGGAAGACATAACTGAAATCCTATCGTTTGGTTCAACTCATTAAACATGAAGAGTCTGAATCAATCAAATTTGTTGCCATACATGAAAAAATAGAAAATGACACCAATATAGAATAGACAATAAACATGTTCTCAACACAGTTTTGCAGAATTTGTTGCCATACATGAAAAAATAGAAAATGACACCAATATAGTATAGCCAATACCCATGTTCTTCTCAACACAGTTTTGCAGAAGTGTATAAGAAAGTTCATCAATAAAACATAAACAAACATCCAATCTCAAGATGGAGGTCCAGCAAAACACACTTAAAACAGTGCCCACGCTAATCCCAAAGTTTCCTCAAAACAGAAACACATATGTTAATCAACAAACTACGAAATAAATGTTATCAAACGACAAGACCACAAAACACACTTAAAACACAGTGCCCAGGCTAATTCCAAAGTTTCCTTAAAACAGAAACACACATATTAATTAACAAACTAAGAAACATGTATTATCAAAAGACAAGACCAGGTGCTTGCCTTCGGAAGGATGCTCAAACCCAGAGTCCACGATAGCACGAAGAAGCTCTGGCTTCAGCAAGAAGTCTCTGAATCCGGAACTGTGAATACCGACATAGCCCCTGCATACCAAAGTACAGATTTTGACATGAATAACCTTGAGTTAAAACTGAAGTTAAGTAAAACATGTTCCTTAAAGAAGTAGTAGTAAAATAACATGCCAAAGCAAACAATGTATGCAAGCCAAACCAAAACCCAAAACATCAATCAACTAGCACCACAACAGAAAATCTCCAGCTTCATCAGAGCCCAAATAATTCAGATACAAAATAAGACAAAATCTTAGTGATCTCCTTTGCAGTAGCAGGCACAAACCTACAAGGACGCAGTTAAACTAGTTCACGTTCTCAATTTAGCTTAAGTGTTCAAGCAAAATTTCAAAGTTCAATACATTGGTTAGATACACCTACCAGATCAAGCAAAGTGTTAAATAAAAAAAAAAAAGGAAGTTTAAATAGATGTAGACAACTAACTTCTTGGTGGCTTCGCCATTGACTTTAGCAGCAACAGAATCGGGGGCTTTGTCTTCTTCTTCCTCGTAGTCGAGAAGCTCCTCCTCGTACGCATCGTTGTCTCTTGTCTCTCCCATGTTGTATTACCTAATCCCACAGATCTCAATTTAGATTTTGCTAATAAAAGAAGGCAATAATCGGAAGAAACAGTAAATAATACTACATCCGAATTGGAGTTTAGAAAAAACTAAAGATTAGGGCTTAAAACACATATCCAATAGCAATCAAGTAGAAACTAATGCAGAAAAAGAGCGAAACTGGAAGAGAAGAAGATACCTGAGACAGTGGGAAGATGGAAACGAGTGTTAGGTCGGGGTTTGGGTTTAGAAAGGCTGCAAAGGGAAAAGGGTTAGAGACCTTAAAAAGAGACTTGCGGAAAAAAGATCTGAGACACCCAAGACCACAGAACAGAACGATAGACAACGATGCAGCAAGAGAGCGTGCTAGGGTTTGTATATAACAAGAGAGATGTTTGACCTAAATGCCCTTCTTTTTTGGTCAATATTTCTACCGTTATAATTTTGTTTTTCTGGAACAAGTGAGTGGTGAGTCAGAGTGGCCCGTGCCCGTGGCGGAGGTGATAAGTATGCTCTTTGTTTATTGATAAGCTTACAACAACAATTTATCTTTTTGTAATCAAATGAATTACCGAAAGAGATAAAAAAGTATTAAACGAAAAAGTTCACACGGCCATAGACTATTCTATTAGATGTTTGCGGTTGAGGGTGTGAACAATAATAGTCTGTGTGTCCCAGAACAACAAAACCTTCCCTGAATGGCCTTTGCTACCGCCTTCACACTTCTTCCACTGCAAGCCATGCGCCAACCTACATCTAACTTTAATCAAATTTTCCCTTGTCTTGGAAATTGCTGTACAGGGACTAATGGAGGGCGGGCGGTGATTCTTGGGTTTCACAAGTCATCTGTCACCGTTACACAACGTTATCTTGTGAAAACTAAGGTGAAATTTTTGACTCTGCACCATTCCTCAATCCTTGCTTAAGTTTAATTGAATGTTTTGAGTTTCTGATAATAGGCCGCAGCTGCACCAAGTGATTCTAACCCGAAACGGAAGACTATGATATGTGCAGATTGTGATGGTAATGGTAAGCCAACTAACTTTGCATGACTGTGAACCAGAGCCCTTTTTCCGTTTTCATCTTTACGTTGTAGATTTAGGATCCTAATCATAGAGTTCAAGTGCTCAAACTTTCCCTCTTATCATCAATCTCCACTAGCATAATAACTTTTTCTGCCATAACTTGAATGAAGCAAACCTGGTGATAAATTACTACCTCTTTCTGGATGCTTTAGTGAAAGGAGAAGGTTCGGGTCATCCACAGCTTTTAAGGAAAAATTTATGCAACTCTATAACTTGGTTCTTTTCCTTACTATTCCGCTTACTTTGATGTGCGAGAATAAAGTTTATTAAACTTCATTTTTGCAGGTGCGGTTTTGTGCTCACAATGCAAAGGTAGTGGACTGAATTCTGTTGATCTCTTCAATGGTCAATTCAAAGCTGGTGATTCCTGTTGGCTTTGCGGGTAACCACATGATAGCCTCATAATTAAATTTCTTAATTTATTACGCGAAACTCCCAAACTGACTTTTTGTTTTTCTCCTACCTTAGTGTAGATCATATAAATTAATAACTAGGGAATATCTTGCAGAGGCAGAAAGGAAATGTTGTGCGGGAACTGCAACGGAGCAGGCTTTATTGGTGGTTTTATGAGCACAATTGACGAGTAGTACCGCTTTGTGGGATGAATGTGGGTATAATACTGCGTAGTAAATGCTTTTAGAGCTCTGTATTATCAGAAAAAGCAGTTCTCTAACGTGATCTAACGTATAGTTGCACCTGTATCACATTTGCAAGTCAAAGAAGTATATAAATTGTATAACTGATTATTTCCCCTACTAACACTGTAACAGCTTGAGATCTTGACTCAAGAAATTGTATAACTGATTATTTCCCCTACTAACACTGTAACAGCTTGAGATCTTGACTCAAGCTCCAAGAACTTAACGATAACTGGTCCTCAAGGTAGCCATCAAACGAAAACCACATTAACTTAATAGAATTTGTGTATTCGAGATGCCTATCCGTTTTGTCTGATCAATCATTACACCTGGTGATGGAGTAAGTAGCATTTTTCACACGTTTAGCAAATCCGATCGAGGCGTGGATTCTGCAAATCCGTAGGTTTTACCCCATATATATATGTTCCATATTACTTGTCACCCTACATACATCCAATACAAAATCCTAGCATACCACTGAAACTGAAAACTACATCACGTCATGAATTTTTTAACTTACACTATTTACAATAATTCAGCATCTCCAATTTCTTGCCAAATTGAAAATGTTGAGCAACAGCATAGTAAAAGGACTTCAATTACATATCTAAGTATCTCCACGAAAACTAACGAAAGAAAGTTGGACTATCTCAGTTTATTCTATCAGAAAACAGCAGTCAAGAAAAAAAATTACTATTTCGCGACTTGCTCTATAGCGGTGCTTTCTTCCAGTTCTCCTCTTAAGGCACTAGTTTGCAATGGAGGCAAAGAAAACATGTTCACAGTTGAGCTTCCACTTCGAAACTCCTTTAGGACACGTAACGCTGACAAAGTTTGCTTCATGTAAATGCTCTCCATATTCTCAATCTCTACGAGTTCTTCAGGAACTTTGAGAATGCTCCCTGTACCATCCATAGAAACTTCAGAGTCACAGCCTGCTGTAGCGTCAGTTCCTTCTGGCAAAGCTGATGGTCCGTTACTTGAGAAAAGTCTCTCAAGCGTGGATTCACACTCCTTTACAAGCTTGTTAAGCACATGAGTAGAGAAGAATGGCTGCTGCATAATCTTTTGGACGAAAGGCAAGCGAACTAAATCACCGCTGCGCTTGTCATGTTTCTTCAGTATCTTCACCAGCCCTGTAAAGGAATACAAAAGTTCGTGAGAAATTGTCAGAACTTTCTGAAGAACATCTCATTAAGTGAAAACCATACATTCAAGACAAAGCATTCATCCAGTGACAAGCTTCTTATCATTTGCCTATTTGATATTATCATCTTAGATAAGTAACATCACGACAGAGAGTCAAGTCCAAGCTTCTGCGATGAAATACCTTCCAGCGCACTCTCCAATTATGTCAAGCCAACCACATGCCATAACAACTCACAACTATTATAAGCTTTCACAAAGCACATAAGGGAGCAACGCGTACAATTCCAACACAACCCAAACACCAGTTGGACTTTCCTTTTTCATTTTAGTTTCCATCTTGTTGCGTATAAGCCACTTATTCTAAAATAATGATGGAAACCAGGTGACTTTGAAAGCACTGGGAAAATGAAAACAATTTAGTTACACATAAACTATCTAACCAATTCCCCACTGCATTAAAGTTTGTTTGATCCATAAATAACATTGGATCTGACCCAATTGCAAGGAATAAAGAAACTACCTGTGTAGTTAAAGGCGCTATAATTTTCTAACAAGACCATCTCCCCATGGAAGTCCACAATCTCCCTACCTACTGTCATCAGTTCATCTGAATCCTTGGCATTTGCTACCCTATCTTGCAATTCCTGCAGTCAAATACAAGTGAAACAACGTGCAGGCGTGACACTAATAAATAATTAGTGGTACAAACAACAATAACAAATTTACAGCACTTTTGGGTGGAAAAATTGCTACCAAACATATATCGTGGAATACAAAATAAACTAGTGAAGACATATGAAAAGGATGCCTTATTTGTTCACTTCAAACAACGACATACTAGAACTAAGGTGACATGTAATTAACATGTGAAAACTACAATTACCGTTCCTCCTCCAAATTCAACACATACATTTCCCCTATCAGTAAATAAAAAGAGCAAGCAATTACACGCAATTCTCTCCTTTTGGACACCAACCCTCAACCTCTCATCAATTAAATATATCATCAAACTATCATAGACAAAAAAGGAAAGAAGAAGAGAAAGAAGATTACCTTCCATTTAATAACAGAGTCTTCTTCTTTATCAATGATAAAAGAATTGAATTTGTCCAATTCGTTTTCCAAAAGCCGAACAAAATCAATCACCACCTGTGGGTAATCACGGCCGTCCAATCTGGGACGTTTAGCACCTTCCTTAGGGTAAATTAACTTCAATTGTTTCTTCAAATCCTTGTAGGACAAGAACTTGTCTCTCCACTCCGGCAACGTCGCCTCCACCAATCCGTTGAGGCTCTTTGAGAACTTCATTCTCTCTTTTGTGCCTCCGATTGCGTTCACTCGTTTCGTTAGTGTAATTAGCGAGAGAAAGTGGAATGCTTTTCGAAGAATATTTTGGTCAGAATTCAGAAACATTAAAATAAAAAGACGACGCACGGATATTTCGAGCATACTCTTTGGGTTTAGGTTGGAAATTATTTTTATTTTTTATTACCATTTAAATGATATTAGGAATAAAGTTGCGAATACCGTATTAGATTTGGTATCGGATTGAGTTCTGGTATGATATTATATCAGTATCGGTCAATATTAGGTATTGTTTCGGGCAATTTTTTATATTTATGAAATAGTTCCTGAAATTTTTAAAATTTGCAAAATAGTCCACTGATATATTGTACAATTATATACTATACGGTTTATAAGTTTACATCAATCTTGTTTCCAAAAATTATAATAATAAATAATAATCACAATTAATAATTCAATATAAAATGACAATAATTTTTAAATATTTCACATATAAATAATAACCACAATTAATATAAAAAAATAATTATCATAATACAAATATAAAAATAAGAATAATACAAAGTATTTAAAATGTTATAATAATACAATTTCAAATTTTTAATAAATAATAATCACATCAAAACATCCAATAAAAGAACAATAAATATCCTTTAACTATTACAATTTCATCGTGATGAGGAAACAATTAAATTGAAGTCCAACCTGAAACAAAAACATTTACAATTACATCACATATATAAAATTTAACATAAACTGACAAAAATCAAATATAAGTAAAATTTAAAGAAGAGGAAAATAACTCGCAACGAAATTCAATCGTCAACAGGAGGATACCCACTATAACTGCACTAACCTCAGTTATCATTTGGTACAAAATCGTCATCATTAAGAGAAGCTTCATCATCATTATCATTCAAATTTAATGAACCAAATGATATGTCAAGGCTTTCCCATCAAAGATTATCTTCCAAGTCATTAATATCTACTAAATTCGGTTCTTCAAAAACCCAATCCGCTAAAACATCGATGTTATCAATGGAAATTGGATCATTTAAACTGCTTGTACTATTAAGGCTCCTAGTAAACAATAAATTATAATTATTAAAAAATTATAAGAAATTGTATTGAAAATAATAATGATAATAAAATATCTTTCTTGACAATATCCAATAATTTCTATTTACAACAATCACAAAACAATTATCAACAATTCTCATTTCCAATAATTACAAAACATTCATAAGACAATTTACAATTCCAACAATTCTCATTTCCAACAATCACAAAACATTCATATAATAATTTTCATTTCCAACAATTCTCAACAATTTCCATTTCCAACAATCACAAAACATTCATAAACAATTCTCATTTCCAACAATTCTCATTTTCAACAATCACAAAACATTCATGAACAATTTTCATTTCTAACAATTCTCATTTTCAATATTCACAAAACATTCATAAACAATTTTCATTTCCAACAATTCACATTTCTAACAATCACAAAACATTCATAAACAATTCTCATTTTCAACAATCACAAAACATTCATAAAACAATTTCCGTTTCCAACAATACTCATTTCCAACAATCATAACACATTCATATAATAATTTCCATTTCCAACAATCACAAAACATTCATAAACAATTTCCATTTCCAACAATTCTCATTTTCAACAATCACAAAACATTCATAAACAATTTTCATTTCTAACAATTCTCATTTTCAACAATCACAAAACATTCATAAACAATTTCCATTTCCAACAATTCTCATTTCCAACAATCACAAAACATTTATAAACAATTTTCATTTCCAACAATTCTCAACAATTCTCATTTCCAACAATCCAAAACATTCATAAAACAATTTCCATTGTCAACAATTCTTAACAATTCTCAATTCCAACAATCACAAACCATTCATAAACAATTTCTATTTCTAACAATTCTCAACAATTGTCATTTCCAACAATCACAAAACATTCATAAATAATTTTCATTTCCAACAATTCTCAACAATTCTCATTTCTAACAATCACAAAATATTCATAAACAATTTCTATTTCCGACAATTCTCAACAATTCTCATTTCCAACAATCACAAAACATTCATAAATAATTTTCGTTTATGACAATTCTCAACAATTCTCATTTCCAACAATCACAAAACATTCATAAACAATTTACATTTCTAACAATTCTCAACAATTCCCATTTCCAACAATCACAAAACATTCATAAACAATTTCCATTTCCCACAATTCTCAACAATTCCCATTTCCAATAATCACAAAACATTCATGAACAATTTCCATTTCCAACAATTCCTATTTCCAGTAATCACAAAACATTCATAAATAATTTCCATTTCTAGCAATTCTCAACAATTTGCATTTTCAACAATCACAAAACATTCATAAACAATTTCCATTTCCAACAATCACAAAATTCTCAACAATTCTCATTTTCAACAATCCAAAACATTCATAAAACAATTTCCATTGTCAACAATTCTCAACAAATCCTATTCACAAAAAAGTGGGATATAATTTAATTCTTATAAAATTATAAAAATTATATCGAAATTAGTAATGATAATAACATTCCTTTCCAGAAGCTTTAAATTGTATCAAACAAAAACCAAATTATTCAGTCTCTTATGCTCCAATCTATTCCTTTTCTTGGAGTGAATAAATTCAAATGTGCTCCAATTTCTTTCACAGATTGTTGCACTCAGACATTGACTTAAAATCTGAATTGCAAATCTTTTCAATTCTGGAGCATCATTTCTGAATTGATCCCACTAAAAAACTGTAAGTTATAAGATAACAAAAACAGGGTTATAAACAAAACAAAGTCATAATTAATTTTTAACAAATAAAAAAGGAAATAACTAATACCTGGAAAAAGTTTTCCTCTTTATCGAATAGTAATCGACATTCCAATATCCCCATAAGACATCTTATAAAGCTCCATTTGTGAGCTTAACAGATCTTGCATCGAGTCAATGTTAACAATTGTTG
>JAOSBN010000008.1:20091486-20118044 GCA_027563595.1 Erythroxylum suave | reverse complement strand
CAATCACAAAACATACATCAACAATTTCCATTTTTATCAATTTCTAACAATTTCCAATTTCCAACAATCACAAAACAACATCAATAATTTCCATTTTTATTAATTTCCAACAATTTCCAATTTCATACAATTACAAAACATACCTTAACAACTTTCACTTTTATCAATTTCTAACAATTTCCAATTTCCAACAATCACAAAACATGCATCAACAATTTCGATTTTTATCAATTTCCAATTTCACACAATCACAAAACATACATCAATAATTTTCATTTTTATCAATTTCTAATAATTTCCAATTTCCAACAATCACAAAACCTACATCAACAATTTCCATTTCCAACAAGTTCTAATTTCCCACAATCACAAAACATACATCAACATTTTCTATTTTTATCAATTTTTAACAATTTCCAATTTCCAACAATCACAAAACATACATCAACAATTTCCATTTCTAACAAGTTCCAATTTCCCACAATCACAAAACATACATTAACAATTTCCATTTTTATCAATTTCTGACAATTTCTAATTTCCAGCTATCACAAAACATACATCAACAACAATTTCATTTTATTATAAAACCAATATTTAATTTGATAAAAATCATGTGAGAATACAAAAATTATATTTATGTTATTTATGGTATCATAATTTTCAAATTAAGAGTTACAAAATTTTCAATTTGATTCTAAGGATCTTAACTCTTAACAATAGCCCTTTTGTATTGCCATCCAAAGTACTGAACCAATGCAAATTCAATTTCTATATTTGTTGATTTAACAAGGGTTTTTCATTATATTCTAATTTTGTACCTTAAATTGCAATTTTTTCTTGTCAACTTTCAAGGTAAAGATGCTTCATTATGTTATAAATTTATGTCCTTAATTTATAATTTACAACTTTTTATTGACCAAACCAAATTCCAAACCGAACATCCGTAAACCAAACAACACAAATGACATTTATTTCAAATTTCAGATACACAAAACACAACCAATTCAATTCAATAGTCAAAATTTCAGATCACATTCCAACTCCAACCAAATAATTTCATACACAAACACAACTAAACCCAACCAATTCAATATCCACATCTACTATCCAAATTCCAAAATCCCAGTTCCCAAATCACGCAACAACACAGAAAACACCATCCAAGTCTCCAACCTTGTGCATCATCCAACCAAATCCATCACAAATTCACAATCCAACTATTCCAAGTATCCAACAGAACAAAAATTTTAATTAAGCATGAAATTTTTGAAAACAAAAAAAATTATTCAAAAACCAACTTCCGGTCTTTGTGGGTTTCCAGGTTTTGTCATAGGTCAGAGTGTCGACTCGTCTCCGATGACTTTAAATGCGTCTCCGGTGGCTTCGGTGTAGTGTAGCAGTGCTACGATGCGGCAGCTTCGAGTAGAGAAGGTGGTGGCGTCTTCGGGTGTGCGTGGAGGAATGACAAAGCGAAGGGAGGAATGACCAATGGAGGACGAGTGAAGGAGGCAAGGGCTAGAGTACTGCGGCAGTTGTTAGACGCGACGACGACGCTAAGAAGAGATGAGGCAGGCGACGATGGTGAGGAGGAGGTGGCACAGAGATGAGAGAAGAAGAGAGGAGAGGCGGCACAGAAATGAGAGACGAAGAAGAGTCGGGGGATGGTTTTAGAATTTAGGGTTAAAAATTTTGAAAATTGCAAATAGTTCCCTGCAATTTTGAAACTTTACGGTACCGGTTAGTATGGGCCGGTACTGTCGATACCAACCGAAAACCACCGGTACCGATGGTTACCTATACCGTTCCGGCTGTTACGATATTCAACATATTGTAAGTACCCAACATTGTTTTCTTTACGCTACTCTTTGTATTAAGGTTTTAATTGGTCTACTCCTTGTTGTAACATGCTCTTTGAACTATTACATGAAAGACAATTTCTCTTGTAATTATTATTATTATTATTACAATTTTAACTTTTCAAAAAAAAATTCTCCATCACTCATCCAATCATAAAGGTCATTAAAATGTTATGCAACTAACTACTTTTATCAATTCAAAAGTTAATTCAATTCACTTCATGTTCTTTCAAACTTTAACTTGAATCATAAAATTTAACTCCACGTACAATATAAACACATACAAGATAAAATGTTTCAACTTTTAAACATATTAATACCCCATTTTAGCAAAACAAAATAAAATGAAATAAGAGCATTATAAGCTTTTTTGAAAAGTTACCTAACCTTTTAACACAAAAGTAAACACGTTATCACAAACACTCTCAATTACTCAACTAGGGCACTATCTTAAATAGCTACTAGCACAACTCTTTAACTTTAATGTTTTTATTGGTATAATTTTAGTAGAGTGAAATTATTTATGCTTATTTATTAACATTTTTTTAAGATAATGAAAGTGCTTAAAAGAAGTCATAGTTACTTTATATTTTACATAAAGAGTATCATAATGCTAATCAAGTATTCGCTCTCCAAATTCATAAAATAAACTGAATTCACTTATTCACCAACATTCATAACTAATTACCTAGATAATTCGAGTCACCAAAATAATCAAATTCATAATGAATTGTCTCCATTATTATGCTTCCTATGTAAAATAAACTTCCAATAACATATTTCTATTGAGAAATTCATGCCAAGTTGATAAACGCGATCATCATATATAATCCCTCCCCCATATTTAAGATATACATTATCCTTAATGTGTGAAACATATAGGAACATCAAAAATAAGGAAACATAGGGAAAGGAGGAATAGTAGAGAACTTGCAATCCTTTATGAAAGACATGTAGACCAACTCTTGATGAAATTTCATGAAATTCAATTTCCATTATTGTGCTCATTGGAAATATGGAGACATCTCATAAAATATGAGTTAAAAATAAAATGTACTAAAAATACAATATACATATAAGCAATAAATAAGAAAAATTAAAAAGAAAATCTTAAGGAGGAAGAGGTCTTGGTGGTGGTGCATAAGGCACTACCACCCACAAGTTATGTGGATATCATATCCACTAAGTCTGTGATGGACGACTTCATGGCCACTATCTACATTTCATCCTAATCATCCATCTCCTAGTTCGCTATAGGAACAATGACCTCTTGATCCTCTTGACTTGTTGGTACAGTAGCTCCTATGGCTCTCTATCAGTTGCATCCTTAAACTTTTCCTCTAAAGTTGTCTTGTTGACTTAGCTTTAGCTGTAGGCTATGCTTCAATTGCCTCAGTCTCTTTAGGCTTGTGTTTTGGTTATTCCAGGGTTACCTTTTCCTACGTTGGCTCTACAAGTCTGACTTGTGGAGGAAAGA
Organism: Erythroxylum suave; assembly: GCA_027563595.1. Classification (NCBI taxonomy): domain Eukaryota; kingdom Viridiplantae; phylum Streptophyta; class Magnoliopsida; order Malpighiales; family Erythroxylaceae; genus Erythroxylum; species Erythroxylum suave. The sequence continues at coordinate 20,114,708 of JAOSBN010000008.1, read as the reverse complement.
TCTCTACTCTAAGGTACTCTATGAACCTTACCAAATTATAGCCCAACTAATGCATATACTGCTCTGTTTAGGATAGGGTGGATGGTCGGGCTGCTAGTATGGGGTTCATAGGTGGAGGTAATGTCAGTGTACTCTCCACACCTACAACTTTATCCTATTTAGGGTAAGCCTCCTCCGTCGCTAATAGAGGTGTATCAACAAGTGAAAAATGATGTCCTTATGCATTCACTCGAAGCTCTACTATGCTAATTATTCACAACTCTCCATAGTGAGAGACGTAAGAGTGTTAACCATCGTTAGGTCCTGATCATCTCTGAGCATTCCTAATCCTCTCATAAGCTTAGTAATTACTTAGGTTCCTCTTATAACTCTAAAATTAACTTGATGTAGATACTCTAATAATTTGAATAAAGGCATACTCGAGATGTGTCCTCCATCATCGACAAAATAGTAGATGATAAATAATTATCAGTAACTGACCATGCCTTTACTCTCCAACTTATCACAAAAGGGATACATAGGAAGCTTATTCACATATCTTATGATTGAGAATTTGAAGCCTAAGGCTTTAGACTTGGTTCAATGGCATGGTCACATTGTAGCTATAGTGTGCGAAAAATTATTTGAGTCTATCTTCAATTGGTCCCAATCAAGGAGTGTGCGTGTTTTTTTTTTTGGATATAATCCAATATGGAAACCAAAATGGTTATAGTTAAGGCTACGTTTCACACCTCCTAATCTAAGCTTGATGATTGATTCTTTCTCCTAGATATCTTATTATCATTGATTTATAAGGTGCATATAAACTCGAGTATAAGCTCCTATATATAAGCTCTTAAATGTCAAAGAACTTTAGCCATTGGTGATCTCCCTCACTCCACTACCAAGTCTACCACTTATAAGATGTCCCAAATGATGTATCTAGGTGCCTGTAATTGTTTGGTGTAGAAAGACTAAAACCACTTTAGTTAGGTCTTAGTGGTTGAGTGAAGTAGTGAGTGGTCTAACTGTTAATGATACTCCTGGGGCGCAATTGAAGTTGTCGATAGTTAAACTAATTGGCTCTAAACTTGAGACCTATATTTGAATCAACTGCAAGTGCACGATTTAGTAGTAACTAGCACAGACAAGTACAAGTCGATCCCGCAAAGACAATCATTAATAATAATTACCTTTCTTCTATTATCCAGCCTATATATTGGTTTTTGTTTTTTAATTAAAAATAATACTTAAATAATTAAATAAAACAGGAAATAGTAATGAACATGGAAACAAGGGAAGTTACTTAGAAAAAAATCAATATCAAGAATTAGTGTTTAGGTAATGAATCCCCCTAAAACCATTAGATAATTAACTTTTTTTTCATGCAATTATTTTATTGACTATTGGACCGTGAAAATTCCTATCTTATGTAATAACTCTCTTAAGACTACGAATAACTAATCCATAGGTTTATTAACCAAAATCATTTAGGTTAGAGTTTCTAGGATTGCTTTATCGATTTGTAAATTTTGATATTAGATTTGACCCTAATCCAGAGGATTTATATCGACCTATCTTTAGGTTTGCAATAAATTCCTTTCAATTTTGGTAGATCTATTCACATAAGATTTCTCAATCTTTATATTATGAAATCAAATTATGTATTAATATTCTAGATCTATTAGAAAATATATTAAAAATATAATTAAATCACAGTGGATCAATAAAACAATTACACTAAATAAAACAATAAAATCATGTTGTAGCACAAACTAGGATTCATCATACCTAGACACTAAAAGCATTTGGTTACAAAAAATAGAAAACAAAATCAAACATAAATATGCAGGAAAACAAATAAAAAATAAAGGGTTCATAATTTTGAATCGCCCTTCTATTCTATTGACTCTTCTTGTGAGTTTAGGATTTGATGTAGCCTTTGATCAGATTTTTTTTGATGTTCTCTTCATTGTTTCTTTGTCTTACGTTTGGAATTTGCTCCAAAAGTCTCCTCTTATCAATTTGCCTTAGCTCACGTCTTTTTATAGTAAATTTATAATTTTTAGGAGATATATGGTTTGATACATAGGCATGTTCAAGACTTTGTATTCTCAAAAACTTTTAAAACTAGTAATTCTGCATGGGCTGTGAGACTTACAGGGGTATAGGCATAGTCATATATCTCTAATTTGCTTCAAACTTTGTTTTATGCCTTGTTTTCATCCAAATTCTTCTCTTTTTGGTCCATGAAAGCAATTATAGCCTATAAATGCACTTGAAGTGAATTAAGTACTAAATATACAATAAATAACAAAATATTAAGCAAAATACATCAAATATAGTCAAATATGCATATATCGTAGACCTCTGATGTAAGATGTTGCCTTAAGTAATAGGTCCAAGGAGTAGTAGCCCATAAGCATCCGTCTTAAGCCTCTTATGCCAAGGCTACTATATTGACCTCTTAGGTGGTTGTGGCAGTGAGGTGCTCCTCCTCAAAAACAAAACATGAGTAAGCAATCAAAAGACAATATTGGGCACCATATATTTAAAAATATAGAGTAAAGTGCAAAAAAATGAAATAGATAAATTCCCCTATTATAAATGTAGTACATCTATCCTAAAAAGATATGTTAACCTAAAACTATAAAATTCCTATGTTTATGTTCCAGTTGGTAATGTCTGATCTAATTGATACCCATCATCTTATAATGTATAAATGTTAAATAAAGTCAATTAAATGCTCCCCAATAAAGTATTATAAATTCTTGAAAAGTGGAAAATCATCATATTGCGTATCAAATTCATATACAAATATACAAAGATAAGTGGTAAATGAACTCAAGTAAGTGTGAATGAATTTACATAATTTCATATTTCTTTTAACCTAAAGCAAGGGGACCTTTGTCCCCTTACCCATTCAACATCTACATTAAGGGCCTAATAATAGTTGCTAGGAGGAACATTTAAGAATCAATAAGCTTTTAATACCACAAGAAGTGCAAAAGCCTACATCTTTTTAAACTCTAATTTGATGATGACATTTTATTATTTTCCCAAGCCCACAGAAGCTAAATTAATATTTTGCTCCAGTCCATTCTTTACTTTAATCTTATTCAAGGCTATGCATCAATAAAATTTAGCTGCTATTAAGACTCTAACTGCTTAAATCTTAAGCTCCACAATAATTCCACTAGCAAAATTCCATTTAAGTACCTGGGATTCCTAATTGTCCCTTCTAGACTCAATTTTAAAGACTATCAGCCCCTATTAGAAGCCATAACTAAAAGACTCAATAGTTAGAATAATAGATTCCTATCCATTGCATAGAGATCACAGTTAGTAAAATCAATTTTATCCACAATGCAAGTCTACCGGTGTACACACCTCTTCTTACCTATCAATCTATCTAAGGAGATTGAATTGAAAACTTCTAAGAAATTTCTTATAAAGTGGAAACCTAACAACTAGTCATAAAGCTAAAATCAAGTGGTTAGAAGTTTTTTCCCTACTAAGGCAAGGTGTCATGGGGCTAAAAGTTTTGAGAACTTGAATAAGTTGTTACTAGCTAAAAGAATATGAAACATTATCTAGACTATAAGCGGATCCATTCCTACTTTCTTAAGGCATTAGCTTCTTGTGCATCAAACCAAAATCTTACTCCTCCTAGACTATGCCCTACATGCTCAAACTAAGGGATACTATGGCCCCATGTATCAAACACATTATAGGTAATCGATCAAGCACTTTATTTTTACTTTGCTAATAGCATCCTGTAGGCCGTGTTTATAAAAACTCATTTGTTAATTATATCATGCATAGAATCCCTACTAATACCAGAGTAAGCAAGTTCATCTTTGGCAATAGATGGTTAATTTCTTCTCACTTCCTTATCATTGATTGCCCCTTATTTAATTGCTTGTCTGTGTATATGTTAGATTCTTCTAAAGATGACTCCATAAGATGGTCTTGTCATGTACTAGGATCTCTAACAAAATCTTTTTACTTTAATATGTCACTTGCTTCTTTCCCTAAGTTAGCTCTCTTATTCAGTTTGATGCTTATCCGATCTTCCTAAACCTACTTTCACTCTTTGGCTATCTATTAAATATAAAATAAGCACTAAGACAATCTTTTCTATGGTTCCTTCCTAAAAATAGGTTGTTTCCTATGCAATAGCCACTACGAAGATGTAAATCACTTAAATGTTTATATGTTAACCAAACTTGAATTATGTTGCTCTAACTTAGTCGCCTTAATTATCAAACCTTTAACTAGAAATAGCTTGTTCACTGGGCTTCTTTAATTTAATTAAAGAAAACAAAAATTATAAGCTCTTTGTTGGTTGTTTTGACGGATTATAATGTGCAACATGGAAGAAAAGGAGCACTATAATTTTCAAGTTCAAAAGCTAAGGTCCTAGCTTTTTTCCACATTTACACTGTTGCATAGATTAGAGAAAACTTGGTATCTATATTGGATACTAGTCATCTCAGCCTAGATTTAACTACCAAATGAATATTTAAACATCTTATTTTCTCATTGGACATCCACTCCAAATGAGATCACTTCAAGTCCTGCGCAAAAAGTCTTTTTATTACTTGTATCAAAATGTGCTTTTCTACTAATCCTTGTTATTCTTACCTTAAATTGTTTAAGTGGTGTTTGTTTATCCATTTGTCATTTTAGCTTCTATAAGCTATTGTTTTACTGCTACATTTATTTAACTAAGTGAGCTATGGATTTGTAAATCTTATCTAAGTGGTGCATGTTGATCCATTTGTCATTTGGCTTCTATAAGCTATTATCATATAACTACATTTCTTTAGTCAAATGAGCTATAGATTTGCATGTCTTATTTTTCTTGTAACCTTAACATTCCAATTCAATATATTTCCTTATTTTAAAAAAAGAAGGCTTGCAAACTTTTTAAACAAGCTTCTAATCCTTTAGTTTTCTTAATTTTATGTCTTATTAATAAACAGGTGTGAATATGTTCGAAAGTTAATGTATATTATCTTGTATATGTTCATTCTATGTATGAAATTGACTTTTTTTAATTGAATTGAAGTTTGAAGGATCGTGAAGTGAATTGAATCAATTTATGAATTGGTGCAAGTAGTTAATTATATAGCATTTTGATGACCTTTATAATTGAATGAGTGATGAAGAACTTTCAATGGTTATGTTAAATTTGTTTAACATTTTCTTGGAATTGTTTGCTATTTGAGATTAATTGATGAAGTTGGACAAACAATTACTTATACGCAGGTTAGTTTGATGTATGCTAAACATATGCTACTTCGACACTTTTTCTATGGCATATTGATTTTATTTTATATGGATTTAATACTTAATTTCAGAAGTTTTTTTGTTTTAGTTCTTATTTCAACCTATACAAGAAAAATGAGTGATAAAAAAGAAAAATTGGATTAACTTAGAGCAAGTTTGGAAGATTTAAAGGACCCTTGAAAATGACACCTATACAGACTTATGTTGAGTTTATGTTCATGGTCACTTATGTTTCTCTTTTGCAGCCCCACACACCTTCGTGTTACCCCTTAGATAAAGAATATAACACCTTACATGGACCCATATAGGTCCTATGTTGGCACTGAAGATTTATGTAAAGTCACAACTGAAACACATTTTGTTATACAAACTAGTTTTAAGTTGTATATCTCATTAAAAAAGTTATATTTTTGGATTTAAAGAAAAGTAAGGAAGAAAACAAGAGAGGTTTTGGACAAGGAATATTGGGAAGTAGTGAAAAGTCTATAAGAAATTTTTTTACACCTGTTATTGATCTAGATTTCATCATTATTAGAAGATAGAAAAAGATTTCTAGAGATTCAAGATTCAAAAACAAGGATCATTTTTTCTTGTTTTCTTTCTGATTTCTTGATTACTATTCTTTATTTACTTATGAACTAAATAGGTTATAGATTTAGGTAAGATTAACCTAGGATGTAATATATTTTGATTTATTTTTCAATTTATTGAATTTATAATTTTCTTAAGTTTTATTCATGTTTTTATAATTGATTGAATTAAAAGAGAAAATCTGAGTCAATTATTTGGCTCATTAGACTCCTTTCATTTGTTGGAAGATTAAAACTCATAAACTTTATGCTTAATAGTTTGCATGTAAATTGAAGTTTTCATTTGATAATCCCAAACAATCTAATGAAATCTATTGAGAAACTCTTAAAGAAATTCATAAAGTCTAGTGCGGATTCAAATACCTCATGAGCAAAAATCAAAGGCCTACAAACTTTCTTACCTAAAGCTAAAGAAGGACTAGGCATAATTCTAATCAAAACAATGAACAAGGTGTTTATGGGTATGAGAATATGCAGATTCTATATGGATAAAGAGGGCCTTTGAGCCAAATAGATCCACATTCACTTTCTACTATTGGGCCATAAATTAGTTATTGAAGATAAAGCAAAATATAAGAAATGTAATGAAAAGAAAGATAAAGGAATGGAAACTGAACTTGGGTGGGTATGATAACTGGTGTGAGCTAAAACCTCATCATAAGCTACCTGAGTTATCTGATATAAGATATATGCTATCAGATCAAGCTAAGGTCGAATAAACAGTTCAGGGAAATGAGTAGTTTTACAACCTTAGAGAATTCTCATTCTTATTGAATACTTTACAAAACTATAGACCTAAAAGAAGAAGATATGATTCAATTTTATGGATAAGACGGTAATTAATAAAATTTAAAAATAAACCTTACTATAAGATATTTGGAACCAATGCAGAAAGTGGTATAGCTCAAGTTAGTAAAAGGCATCTTTTATTCTCTAATTAGCTATTAAGAACAAACTTATAACCATAATATGCTCTATTACTAGGAACTAGAGAATCCCATGTTGGAGTTATGTAAATATAGTGCCTTAGAAAGCAAGTGTATTTACACATAACTTAATTTTCTTCCAGTTAGTTTGTAATGAAAATATTTATTATTAATAAAACAAAAGAGTTTGGTTTTATTTGTATGAGCATTATATATATCTAGTCATAAGGTACCAAGATTCTTTTGTTAGTAATATACACATACATGGAGATGTATAGGAAACATGTATATTATTAGAATCTAAATTAGTTGATTCACAGCTAAATAATCTAGTAGGTCACTTGATTATGGTTTAGAATGTAGTGTTGTCTCCATATAAGTAAATGAGTTTACTTCAAGGGAATGATGAGTTTCATATCATGATAGTAGTTGACCATCAATAATGGTACTATTAAATGAATCTGGAATCAAGTATGTTTTAAAGAGTAAAGTGGGTCGTTACTTTAATCTTAAAACATAAACCTTAGCATTCTGTTATTACGAACCACAATCTTGATGAGTGGTGAACTCATATGTGTTTCATTATAAGTCTTCATATGATTGGAATGGATTTATATAGAGTATCAATCTAGTGTCTGCATGTTGGAATTATTAATTGAAACATGTATCAAGGAACATTCACTTAAATAAAGAGTTTATAGTGATATCATCACTTTTAAATGTTTTTACAGAGTTTGGTGGTTAAGCTAACGCCAGTAGTTTGATGGACTAGCTACCTATCAAGTCTTAGCTCCAAGATAAGATCTTGTGTGTTAATCACCATATAGAGTAAAACGGGAGATCTAGAAGGAAAAACCAACATAAGGGCAAAACTGTAATTTTACCCTTTGTTGAGTGGATGGCTATAATATGGTTTGTAATAAAGCTTCCAATTGGACATCTTACTTGAAACATGTGTTCTCATAATGCTTAGTAATTCAAGAGTTCAACCAATTGTCTTTAGTAGAATGACATTTAATTAATAAGTTAGAATTAATTTTAATGAGATTAAATTAATTCCAGGTTTATTGAAGCTTGAATTATATAAATCCAATTAGATTCCTCATTTGTCTTCTAGAAGGTTATCAAGCAAAGTAAGAAATATAAATAAAGGTTTTTAAACTTATGATTGAATGTTGGGCTTACTTTAATTAGAAGCCCTAATGAACATTTAATATTGGGCTTGACCTTGGCTTGATTTGATTAATTAGATTAATTAAATTAAAACAAAGTTATTAAATAAAGAAGGAGGGCATATTTCAGTTTTTTATACCTAAATGTGCATCTGCACATTTAGCATTGAATTGCTAAATTAAAGATGATTTTTATGATGCTTTATCATCATTAAATGCAGAAATGATCTTATCATTAAATGGTTTAATGGTTTTCTTTTAATGATGCCATGTAATGTAACCTTTTAGCATTCATTTCATTAAAGAAAGGAAGAGGTGCATTTGATGTATTTTTTCTTCCTTCTTTCATCCATAACCAAAAAATGAGAAGGTCTTATTTAGGTTATTGGTCTTTTCATATAGCCATCTTAAACAAATAAGAGTCTCATTTATTAGCTTCTTTGTGATTGATTAAAGAATGAAGTGATGCATTGGATGGACATCACATTTTTCTTTCATGATAGCCGAACTTGACAAGGAGAGGAAGAAGTATTCTTGCATTTTGTTTTTTGACTCACCTCTCCTCCATGCATGCATAGCCAAAAATTGAATGAGAAGAGTCTCATTTTTGGCTTCTTTCTTCTAAGAAAAATCTCTTAAAAAATATTTCTTCTCCTTTGCCACCAAAGGATCTTGTTAACCAAGTTGTCCAAGAAGAATAGTTGGTAGATCAGATTAGTTGGGATACAACAACAAGGAGAGGATACATTGACAAAGGAGAGGATACAAAAGCGAGGAGTCAAAGCTGTAGCAAGGAGTTAGTATATTTCTACCATCTTGTTCTTATGTAAATTATTTTCCTTATATCATATCATGTATAGCTGAAACATGTTGATTTGGTTTTGTTATTTCCGTTGTGTTTTTTATTTCAAAAAAGTTTTGAAATCTACTGTTTAACCAAATCTTGCATGCTTTCATTTTTTATACAAAAATTGGTATCAAAGCCATTTTCTTATGCATGATTTCGGTTCTTATATGTGATACATGAGTTGGAAATTAAATGTTGTTTGTTGCATATTTTTATGTGAAAGAAATATATATGTGTATGTTTTGCTCTTTCGGTTGTCCATATAATATAGTTTTACCTTGTAAGTTTTTCTTCGTTTGGTTTGTAATAAGGAAGGTGGCCTGTCATTGTCATGTTTCCTCGTTGGTTTCAGTTTTATGTTTTCTTTGATCTTGTAATGTACAAAATTCTGTAATATTGAAGATGGAGCAACCATGGATCGAAGAGAAGCATAGGTAATGGTTTCGGTGTATCCTTTGGTGTATTGTCAAAGTTTCGATTTTATGAAAACCAAAGTGTTGGAATTTTGTTTTAAAAAAGTTTTGGTTTTGTGAAAAGGAATTTTTGTTTTAACAAAGTTTCGGTTTGATGAAATATAAATGCTGGAATGTTTTTTGAGTGTCAGTTTTACCAAAAACAGGTGTTGGATTTTTTTTTTCATATTGCCAAGGTTTTAGTTTTGCTGAAAACAAGTGTTGTTTTTTTTTGTTTTTAAAGTGACAAAATTCAGTTTTATGAAAATGCCATTACACATTTTTACCAGATGGGCTGGGTCATATGGATGAAGAGTTCGAAGCAGAAGATCCAAGTCTAAGAAATTTTTTTTGTTTTGGGCCTAAAAACCTTGTAATTTTATTTATATTCTAGGATGGACAATCAAATGTGGCCTATTAGTTCATGAGATGAAAGGGTAAATGGATGCAAATAGTATGGGATATTATGTGATTGTATGTCATTTAGAAAATTGTCAATCCTAGGCTTTTCCATACATTCATTATGTATGGGATAGATAATAAAATAATATACGATGGATAATTAATTACATCTAGATAAGATGGTATTTATTAAAAACTTAAAGACAAAAAAAAAGATTGAGTGGAAGAGGAAGCTCATGTGAGAGTCCACGGTCACTATATGATGGCCCATTTACATGTGGTAAAGTGTTACTCACCAAAGGAGGACATGAATCCTAGATCTTGCATGGTTTAGGTCTCCTTAAGGATAAGTCTACTCATTGGTAACAAATGTGACCTCCCACTAAGGCATGGTTTGCAAGTACCTTTAGTGGATGAATCAAATGGTTACACACTCAATATATTTTATCAATAACCTGCCCACCATATCTCTGTTAGTAAAAGTATAAACAAAATCATGACGCTTCTCAAAAAGTTAGGCATGAAGATGCTTGGTAGGTTTTTGAGTGGGAGGGTCTCAGTTTTTCTTTTAACGGATAAGATGACCCACTGTCCCTTAGTCTGTTATAGATAAGAAAAAAAATCATCATATAAAGTTTTAATTTTTTAAGTTTTGTTAAGTCTATTATCATGCATATATGAATCATGATTTTATACAAAGTTCCAATATTGTTGACTAGTGTGCTCATGTTTTAATAATTTATATTTTCAAACATAATAAACCAATATGAATCCACTCACTTTGCTCTTGACTAATAACAAATTGGAAAATGGAGAGAATTTTAATCAATGGAAACGTAACCTTGACATTGTTCTTCAATATGAACAAATTTTATGGGTATTAACGGACAATGAGCATGCACCTTCGGGTGGTAATTCAACTTCTGAACAAGTCCAATAGCATGAGTGATGGCAGAATACTAATAAGTCTTGTAAGTGTTATATTCTAGCTTCTGTCTACGGAATGCTGCAAAAGCAAATTGATTGCTTGAAAACTGCTAGTGCAATGGTCCATCACCTACATAAGATGTTTAGTATGAGGACTAGGTCTACAAGAGTGAAAACTATCTAAACTTTCCATAATCTCAGATAAAAACCTGGTGAATTGGTGCGGGATTATATGCTGAAGGTAATCTCTGTGGTTACTGAGATTGAGATGCTTGGGCCGGATATGGATGCGGACACACAGATGATTATGATCATTAATAGCTTAAACTCATATTTTCAATAGTTTAAGTTGGACTATAAACTCAATAGCAAGGATTACACCTTGAGTGAGTTGATGAATACCCTCTAGAGTATGAAGGAGATATTAAATATCAAGGCTCATAAAACAAAAGCTAATGTAGCATCTTCCTCTAAGCCCAAGCTAAGGGAAAGCAAAAGAAGAAGGGTCTAATGAAAAAGAAGGCCCAAATAGGGGTCAAGGTCTAACCCATGAAAAAGAAGGCCAAAGCGGACACTAAGGGAAAGTGTTTCTAATGTGGTAAGCAAGGTCACTAGAAAAGAAACTGTGTGGTCTACCTTGACTCCCTCAAAAGCAAACAAGGTATGGGTTTCCTATGTTTATTAGGAACTAGAAATATGGTAGATTCTGATTCTTGGATTTTAGATTCAGAAGCCACTAACCATGTTTGTAATTCTTTGTAGGGGTTCCAGCAAAGGAAAAGACTACATAAAGGCCAATTTCAAGTCAAAATAGCAGATGGATCCTATTAGTAGGATCAGTAGGAGTAATTATCTTGGACTTTCCTAGTGGTCATAGGATATATTTGGAGGATGTATAGTACATCCCAATGATTGTAAGGAACATGATTTCTATTTTTTGTCTAATAAAATCTAGTTATTCCGTATATTTTGAAAATGTTGTTTCAATATATGAGAATAAGGATTTTATTTGTAATGTGATAATTAAACAGGGATTGTTCTCTATAAAACCTATGACAACCTCACTAAACACTACAGTATTAATAAAACTAGGACAATCCAATGACTCTAGCATTAATTCAAAATATTTGTGGCATTTAAAAATGGGTCATATCAATCAGAAAAGACTTAACAGGTTAATGAAGGATGGGATCCTTGCAGGTTTGGATAATAATCCATTACCCACCTGTGAATCTTGTATTGAAGGAAAGATGATGAAAGTCTTATTTCCTTCTAAAGGAAACAGATTTGAATCCACGTTGAACCTGGTACACACTGACGTATGTGGGCCCATAAACATATAAGCTAGAGGAGGTTATGAATACTTCGTAACATTTACAGATGATTACTCTAGACATGGCTATCTGTATGCACAAAAAGAGTGCGTCCTTTGAAAGGTTCAAAGAATTCAAAGCTGAAGCTGAGAAGCAGCTAGGTAAGCCATTAAAATAACTTCAATCGGATCGAGGTGGTGAGTACTTATCTGGAGAGTTCCAACAATTTCTAATTAACAATGGAATTGTTTCTAACTTGTCAGCTCCGGGAACACCTTAACAGAATGATGTAGCTGAGAGGGGGAATAGGACTCCATTGGAAATGGTAAGATCAATGATGTCCTACACTAGCCTTCCAGAATTGCTATGGGGATATGCCATACAAATGGCAACCTATCTTCTTAACTTTGCTCCATCAAAATCGATGCCTAAAACACCTAGGGAGTTGTGGACTGGACGAGTGCCTTCATTGAGGCACTTGAGGACTTGGGGCTACCCAGTCCATGTTCTAAGGCCTGAATCCACAAAGATGGAACCAAGGTCAGAAGTATGTTTCTTTGTAGGATAACCTAAGGTACACAAGGGTACTATTTTTATAGTCTTCAAGACAGGAAGGTATTTGTGTCGAGAAATGCAACCTTCCTAGAGGAAGAATTTGTGAGAAATCACAAAGGAAGAAGTGAAGTAGTACTAAAGGAGTTAGCTATTTCATCCAAACTAGAGTTGATTTGGATATAGCAAAACAAGATGTCGAAATGTATTCAAGAGTTAAATCAGAAAAGCAGCCTAAACGTCAAATCGTGCCTAGATGTAGTGGGAGGGTTATAAGACGACCAAATATGTATCTAGGTCTAGGAGAAGACATAATTGCTATCTCAGACCAAGAAGAAACGGATCTCATTACTTAGACACAGGCTATTAATGAAGTTAATGCAGAAAATGGCTCAAAGCGATGGAATCGGAAATAGATTCCATGTACACCAATGAAATCTGGGTCTTTGTAGATCTACCACCAGATGTAAAAGTCATAGGGTTTAAATGGATCTAAAAAAGGAAAAAAGGATCAGATGGAAAGGTAGAGACTTTTAAAGCTAAATTGGTAGCTAAGGGTTATACTCAAAAGGAGGGTATAAACTACAAGGAGATTTTTTCTCCAATTGCTATGCTTAAGTCCATTAGAACACATACACAAACAATTTAATCAAAATAGCCTAGAATCACTTAGACATGAAAATAAATTAAAAGGAATCATGAATTAATATAAATAAATAATAATAAAGTGAATAAATAATTTACTAAATAATTATGTAATTAAATAAAATTTATAGAAGGAGTAAGAAAAATTACCCAACAATTTAAATAAATTTACATAGCGTAAAATGGACATGATAATAAATTAATTTAGGTGTTAAAATAAGATTTAGCAATTGAATTAACAAAATTTCAGAAAAACAAGTCACCGGCGTGACAATTTCTCACGCCCGTGAGAGATGTAAAAAAAAAGTCAAGGATGTGAGTCATCACTTCTCACGCTCGTGAGACAAAGGCGTCACAATTATGCTTGTGCACAATCACGATGAATGGTGAACAGTGGCGGAATTTGTGGTTCGTCGCGACTTTCTTAAAAATTTAGGATTTGTCGCGATCGTGCTTATGTATCATCGCGACATCCCTGTCATGTACATCAAATTAAAAACTTCATAACTTTCAATCTAGAAGTTTAAAAATTACAAGCTTTATGTCATTGGAAAGTTAAGAGAATGATCTACAATTTTTATGAAGACCACTTAGCCTAATTCTGCCTAGAACGATATAGTTTGTTCCTTGAATTTTCAAATCACATTTTTATTCCTTTCTCCTTTCCACTATCTGTATATACTACTATGCAATTTCCAAAAGACCCGATCTTACATTTAAATTCATTTATACAAAACTCCCTTGTTAAAAAATTTACTTATAGGAAACTCATCAAAAGATCATCACACAACCAATAAACTCATTCCCAGCCATAATGACAACTTAACAGAAAAGAAAAATCTGCACTTATATATCAGAGAATCTCTGTAACTTTCACTATCAACTTTTAATAAAACAGAGTTAGTGCACATCTTCATACTTCATACTAGAAGCCACATCAGTAGCCTAATACAACAATTAAAATCTTAAATGCTCATGTATGAAATGCTCCTAAATAACAAAAGATTTAAAACTAACTGGTTACAAAAGTCTGAAATTCTTGGAGTTGCCAAACTTTACAAGGGCTCAATAATGATTTGCTTTCTCTTCACCTGAGGAGTGGAAATTGGTGGGATGAGCTGAGAAGCTCAGTGGCTAATATGTTTATAGCCAGTGATAACAAACCACTATCACATCAAGCAAATATATATATCTCAACATATCACAACATTTACGTTCAAAATTTTGAGAGCTTTACACAACATGAATATTTCATCCCACAATCAAATCATAAAAGCACGTTATAATCAATTCATAAAACTCAACTATACTTTATACTCAACAATTCAAGATGCAATGCACAAACATAATGGATCCAAAGAATCCCATAAAACAAAATGGTGAAACCGAAGTTTGCACCATTAATGAAATGAGTTCATTTTTCAGAGCTCATATGCCACAAGCAAGCAACCGGGAGAAGGCTTAAGGTCAATGTGTATGTGACGAATGAAATGATATCTCTCTTGCCCTCATAAGCAGATTTTCTGATGCATACATATTTCATAGTATATTCATATCTTTCGTGCTTCTTAAATTTTCTGCTTTTCACTAACACAGAAGTGCGATATCTTTCACATAAACATGATATCAAATTCTTAGAACATATTTTTCCCACATTCACAATGAGTAAAAGCAAGCATTTAAATACACATACAAACAAATAATTTCAGCTCATTATCACAAAAACTATAAGCATATTACCCACCTATTTACTTGATATTTCCAAGATCAAGTTTGTCTCTCCTCTTGTTCTTGCCTTCGATAATCTTAGTTCCCTAAGAACAAATATATTTTCATTAATCATCATACATGAATAAAGCTTCCATAAGCTTAAATATTCATGAATGTGCTTAAACTTAATCTATTCTTAATTTTTCTAACTAGAAGAACTAGGATCTAGTTAAGGTTTCTAAAAAAATCTAAGGAGAAGAATTTCGGGTCTCTGCTTTTCTCTTCATTTTCAGCACAAAACCTATCTTCTCTACTTCCTTCTTATACTAAAGTTAGAGAAAAAGATAGCAAATACCTAAATTAGTTTCAACTAAACCCTTTTTTCTTCTTCTTTCTCCTTGCTCTTTCCTTCTTCTTTCTTCTTGCTTCAGTTTTCACTTTCTCTCCTTCTAGTTTCTTCTATAACTTTCTCTCTTTTTCTTTCTTAACACTCACGACTCTCTTCTCTTATTGTCTTATTAGTTCAAGACAAAAAATTTTAACCTTCCTATCTTACCCTTCCTTATTCAATCTAATTCCTCTTAACTCCTTATCTTAATTCTAACCCTTCCTTTTGATCTATACTACCACACGAAAATTATAATAGACACAATTAAACTCAAAAATCTTCTAATTCATATATTCTACTTACATTCATGCTTGCTAATTTAGTAAAAATAAATTCTAAGAAAATTTGGGGTCCAACAAATAACCAACATAAGGGCAAAACGGTAATTTAAACCTTTATTGAGTGGATGGCTATAATATGGTTCATAATAAAGTTTGCAATTAGACATATTATTTGAAACATTTATTCTCATAATACTTAGTAATTTAAGAGTTAAACCAATTGTCTTTAGTGGAATAACATTTGATTAATAAACTGGAATTAATTATAATGAGATTAAATTAATTCCGAGTTTGTTGGAGCTTGAATTATATAAGTCCAATTAGATTCCCCATTTGGCTTCTAGGATGGTTATCAAGCAAAATATGAAATATAAATAGAGGTCTTAAAACCCATGATTGAATGTTGGGCTTACTTTAATTAGAAGCCCAAATGAACATTTAACATTGGGCTTGACTTTGGTTTGATTTGATTAATTAAATTTAAACAAAGTTATTAAATAAAGGAGGAGGGCATATTTCAGTTTTTTATACCTAAATGTGCAACTGCACATTTAGCATTGAATTGCTAAATTAAAGATAGTTTTTATAATGCTTTATCATCATTAAATGGGCTGCACATTTAGCATTGAATTGCTAAATTAAAGATGGTTTTTATAATGCTTTATCATCATTAAATGGGGTAATGACCTTATCATTAAATGGTTTAATGGTTGTCTTTTAATGATGGCATCTAATGTGACCTTTTAGCATTCATTTCATTAAAGAAAGGAAGAGGTGCATTTGATGTATTTTTTCTTCCTTCTTTTATCCATAACCAAAAATTAGAAGATCTTATTTACATTATTGGTCTTTTCATATAGCCATCTTAAATAAATGAGAAGAGTCTCATTTGTTGGCTTATTTATGATTGATTAAAGAAAGAAGTGATGTATTGGATGCGCATCACATCTTTCTTTCATGCGCATCACATCTTTCTTTCATGATAACTGAAATTGACAAGGAGAGGAAGAAGTGTTCTTGCATTTTGTTTTTTGACTCACTCTCTCCTCTCATGCATGCATAGCCGAAACTTGAATGAGAAGAGTCTCATTTTTGGCTTCTTTCTTCTAAGAAAAATCTCCTCAAAAATATTTCTTCTCGTTTCCCACCAAAGGATCTTGTTAGCCAAGTTGTCTAAGAAAAACAAATGGAAGATCGGATTGGTCGGGATACATCAATAAGGAGAGGATACATTGACAAAGGAGAGGATACAAAAGCAAGGAGTCAAAGCTGTAGCAAGGAGTCGGTATATTTCTACCACCTTGTTCTTATGTAAATTATTTTTTTTATATCATATCATGTATAACTGAAACATGTTGATTTGGTTATGATATTTTCGCTGCGTTTTTTATTTTGAAATCTATTGTTTAACCAAATCTTGCATGCTTTCAGTTTCGATCCAACATCCCAATCATTTTTTCTTCTAATGCTAGTTCTTATGTAATCTCTGGTTTAAAATCCAAAGTTATGTAATGTATGCTTTTAGCATTATGAGTGGAAGAAAATTATTAATTGGGTAAGAAAACTCCAAAAATTAGCCGCTAGTAGTTTCATTATCTTCATGATAGCCTTTATTTGTTTGACACATGAAATAGGGAAAAGAAATGCAAGAACTTTTAACAATACCAAAAAAAGAAATCTTCTTGGCTATAACCTTAGGCATAACAAGTTGGATTAGGGAGACAATAATTACTAGATATCCTTATATTCATACCAATTTAGAAATGAAAAAAAAAGGAACTTACTTTAAGACCATTAATGAAAACTTATCATAAAGAAAAGTTAAAATTATCACCCAAGGAGAGCAAGTTCATGAACTGAGTATAGTTATATTCCTAACTTAGTCTAGCTATTTATTTGCTTATGTTTAATTAACAATCTTTCTTTCATAATTCCTTAAGCATTGATTTGCTCCTCCCTACTATATGGATGTTGCTGATTGATTTTAGAGAATACTGATAGGACATGGCTCAAGTTTCCTAAAAACCATCTTTATATTTTTTTTAAATACTAATAGAATGAGTTTATTTCTAGAAAGGGATTTTAGTACCTTGTAGTTCAAATTATATAATAGAGCTACTAAGGTTAGCAAAAATATCCTCTAAGCATTGAAAAACAACCATAAAGAGACAGATGTTAACACTCTAAAGAGGATTAAAAAAAGTGATTTTCCTCTTTTAGATAGTGAATAATCATGGAATTTGAATCATAAAAAATCAACACCTTAATGAAGCTAAAAAATAATATAGTAGAGTAGTTTATGATATTTCAGAGCACTCCATCTACTACATTTCAATTCTTGAAGCTTTGAGCATCACCATATGTTGCCTATTCCACTCCTCTACCATCGTTAACTTAGTTGTAATATGTTAGCCCTTGTTGAAACAATTTCAATTATCCAATTGTTAAGTTTGTTATCAAGCTCCCAATGTCTAGTTGAGTAAGTTGGAAATTTCTTAAGTTTCTTTGCGTACAATTCATATAGATGTGATAACTTAGAGTTATCTTAAAAAGCTCAAGTCTCCTTTATTGTTATATTTGATTTTTGAATTCCCATTTGATAATGTTTTCCCAGTAATTTTTTGTGAAAAAATATGTTGCACTAATGCATTGCCTAAAGCCATATGCTACTGAGTAGTTGCAATTGAAGAATAGGTGTTAATGGACTCTTATGCCTAATGAAAGAGGTGAAAATGTTGTTGACTTGAGTATCTCTAATCATGTTTTAAGTTTTTATATCACTAAAATCTATAGGAAAATTTGCTCTTAGGATACAATTTTGATCCTCAACTAGTTCAAGCCAATATAGTCTTAGAGAAGAAGGTTTAAACAATCTTAGGAATGTTCTATTTTTACATATATCTAATTCATGAGCAATTCTGGTGGTTCTATCTTCTCTAGCACTATTGAGATAGTAAACTAGTACATTGGCCATTATAGATGAGAATCCCCTCAACTGGCAGCTCAAGGCCCTACTTTTTACTGCTTCCTTGACTTTGACATTAATCAAATGCTTATGATTATAAAAGCCTGAAAGATTGTACAAAATGCCTTGGTTATTCCAATTATCAAACCAGAAAGAAGTTCCATTTCCTTTGTTAATGATGTATTTAATGCTTGGATTCACCATATCTCTCAACTTTAACATCTTCATTAATGTCCACTTAACTTTAGCATTTGTAGATTTATTTATATCTAATATCTATAAGAAGTCTTTCACTAATCTCCCTACTAATTTGAAAATGTTGTAGGGTAGGCTAAGGTAGAAGCACTATTGCACATAGATATTTAGAACAAATGTTGTTAATTATAATTTATTGGTATATAGAAGGTTCTTATTGTTCTCTGGACTATATGAAAAAGGGGTTGATAGTCTCTATTAATGTGTCTTATGGGAGTGATTGGGATTTGAAATATTTAAAAAGGGGATTCTTATGTTTTAAGCCTCCTATATTTGTTAAGTACTTAGCTTGGATGGGATTGTTTCATTATACGAAGATTTTACTCTTCTCTAAGTTTATTCTAAGGCCAGAATTGTCGCTAAAATGTTGTAAACTCTCCATGTGCAATCTAATTTGCTCTAGAAAATAAAATAAGATCGTCAACAATAGAAAATGGATTGATCTTATTCTTTTTACATTTGTGGTGGTAAAAGAAGTTGCTACCTTCACTTATATCATATCTGTTAGCCATAAGATGATTTTAATGCAAATTTTGAACAGGTAGTAAGCATCCCCCATGCCTTAATCCTTTTTCTTTTTTGAATATTTAAGTGGTTTCTTTATTGAAAAAATGCTGAAAGAATTGGAAATAATGCACATTTTGATTCTTTTAATGAGGAGTAGAGGGAATCCTATTGCTTCTAGTGCCTTTATAATGAAGCTTCAAGCCTATTCAAATGCTTTATGGATATCAATCTTTAATGAGCAACTATTAGTAACTTTGCACTTATGGTAATTATTGATTAACTTTTGTAAAAGAAATATATTTTCCTCTATGGTATTAACTTAAATAAAGGTTGCTTAGCTTAGATTGATGGAGTTAAGGATCTTTTCATTTTATTAACTAGCATTTTAGGAAGAATCTTGTAAATGACATTAAAATAAAAGATAGATCTATAATCTTACAAGCTACCTGAGTTATATTTTTTAGGAATGATGCATATATGGGTTCTATTCAACTTTTGAGCATATTATGACTTGAAAGAAGTTTATGACCTATATTTACCAGAATTTTAAAGCATATATGGGCTCTACCTTTTCTGAGCATATTACCACTTGAAAGAAGTTCATAAGCATATTGTTAGATGCAAGCTCATAATTTACCTTGATCTCTATCATAGAATTTAGGAGTGAATTTCTAGTGTCTGTGTATAACTATTAAAAGCTTCCCTTTCTAGAAGTTTAAGAGTTATATTGTCAAGATATGCATATTTTACTTTGAGCTTTGATCAAGTCGTACCTTTTCTCTTGTATATTTTTTGTTATGCTATTTTATCTCCTCTTATTCAAAATTTTCGATTCCTCTTTGAAAGCTTGCAATTTCCATACACATTTGAATGTTTCAAATCCTTCAATGCTTAACCACTTCATCAAATCCCTATATTTTAACTAAAAAGTTATTAAATTTGAAGGGATAATTCGTTATACAAGAGATTTAATCAAATTGGATCTCAATTAGGGAGTGGATTTAAAGTTGGAGAGCTACTAAAGAGAGCTTTACTCGCTAGGATTTGGTTTAATCATAGTGCATTTATTGAGCTCTATCTAACTTTTCTCCTAATTAGCCATTTTCCTTGTTAATTGGTGCCACAAGTGAACTGATTACTCTCAAATTTAAGATATATTGTTTAATTTTATTAACATAGTCTTTAAATCCATTATCGAAGAGATTAATCCTTAAGCTTTCCTCTTTTGCTTCCTGTGAGAGAAGAATGTTGTTGGTCTCTTAAGATCAACCAAGGAGGAGTCACTCTGGTGCGTATATTACTTGAATCATTCCAGATATTAGCTCTTTGAAAAGTGAAATTTATAGTATAGAAAAACGATGATGTTTAAGGTTCCTGTGTAGGTTAAAACTTCAATTAACAAATGAATAAGTTGATCAGAATACCTGACATTAGTCACTTTTATCATATAAGGATTGTAATATATAATGATTCTTCCATTGAACTGGTATTGATGATTTGTCATAGTGCTCCATGACTTACTCAAAAACCATAAGCTCCTTCTAAGATTGCTCTCCTTTATTTTTATTTCCACCAAAATCCTACGAATATTGGTTTTTAAATGTTCAAGTAATCATATATAACTTGCTACTTCTTTGAAGAATTTATACCGCTTATAGTCTAAGCTACTATAGACATAAATATTATTTTTCGAGGCGATTTTTGGCCTTAACCTTAGCTTTCCTCCTTGATTTCCTTTCCTTTCTTGGTGTGAAATCTTCATTAATACGTTGACTTTCCATAATAATTTCAAAAGGCTAAAGCTCTTTAGAGTGCCCCTCCTGTGAGATCTCCTACTTCTCCTTTTATATTTTATCATTCTAGTTCAGTTTCTCCTTTCCATTTCTTATATTGCTTATTGAGTGCTAGTAGGTGGAACTCTTGACAATCCAGAAGATTGCTTATTGCTCTCAATCAAATATATATTGGCAAGAATGCCTACTTTATTTACCTAAAAATTAACCAGTTCACTAAGTTTCCAAGTATTCTCCTAGTTTATACCCTTAAAGATGGTTTCCTCATTTAGCTCTTCATAATCCCCTCTTGAAAAAAGTTTCCCAAATGGTCTCTAGGTAGAATTCTACTTTGGATTTGGGGGTTTCCATATGTAAGATACTAAAATTTCAGTTTCTAAAATAGTCCCGTCTTCCTCTAGTCTCTTCAGCCTTAATGACTCAGTTAGTTCCTTACATGTTTCCAAATCATTGCATATTCAAACGAATCTTGTTCTACTTAAAGAAAATGTATTTTTGTATTTATACATGATAGTTTGTCAATTGAGCTTGCTAGTGGCTCAATCTTAAATTGCTATAATACTCTAGGGCATATTATGGAAATGAGCCCAGACATGACCCTACTTTTTATTTGGTGTTGTCCAAGATCATACTTGATTTACATTGCTAGAAATCATATATTTCTTAATGATATGCTAAGAGCCTTACTTAAGAATCTAAGGCAGAAGAAGTCCTATTTATTATTGAGGACTTTCTCTAGATCATTTTTGCTCCATTTTTCTCATGCCAAGCTCTTCATGAGATGATAAGGTGTTCTGTTATTTGAGAAGTATCCAACAAGCAAAGTGGTCCATCTTGTTGCTTTAACTTGAAATTTTTTTTAATTTTCCTTCTTCTTGTTAGGGAAAATAAGTTAAATTTGCATACGGGATTGAGTCTTCTACAATCTGAGACCAAGTTCTTATTTTGGTGGAGCCTTTAGGCTTTTAGATATGTTAGTTATTAGGGAGTCGAGCTTGTTAAGCCACAAAGCTTATTAAGAAATAATTATGGTCTTGGACTTGGATTTGGGCATTGTTGGAAAGACTTGACAAATGAAAATGGTGAGTGGTTAATACCATGAGGAAGAGTGAGAAAGGAACTATTAAATAATTGAGCAACAGGGAGTTGTTGCGATCAATGTTGCAAATACCATACCGGACTCAGTACCGGATAAGGTTCTAGAACGGTCCTACTATACCAATACCGGTCAATACTGGATACCGTTTCGAGTAATTTTTTAAATTTATGAAATAGTCCTTGAATTTTTTAAAAAATTATAAAATAGTCCATTGTCACATTATATAGACTACAATTGTACTCTGTCTTCAAAAATCATAATAATAAATAATAATCATAATTTAATTTAATTTATAAAATTAATATAATAATTATTAATAAATATAATTAAATTTAAAATATTTTTAAAAATATATAAATTTCAAATAAATTTTGATTTAATAGTTAAAAATATATAAAATAAATATTAGTTTATAATTTTTATATTATTTATTTTAAAAAATAAGATATTTTTATTAATACTTTATTAATAATTATTATAGAAATTATTAAAAATAATTTATTTTTAAGTTTTATTTGATTTATAATTATTATTAGTAATAAGAATATTTATTATTATTTAAAAACAAAATTTTAAAATTCACAACAATTATAAAAGTTGAAATAAATAAAAAAACTAATTAAAAAACTTTGATAAAAAGGGGAGAAAGACAGGAGGGAGAGAGATTTTAAAAATTTTTGAAATTTTTGCAAAAAAGTTCTCAAATTTTTAAAAATTTCTGGTACCGGTCGGTATTTGACCGGTATTTTGAATACAGCCGGTACCGACCGGTATTAACATCCTGTATCGAAACTTATAATTTGGTACCGGTTGTGACCCAGTACGGTACGTATCGGCCGGTACCCGTGGGCACGTACTGGTATTCATAACAATGGTTGCGATACATGAGTGGTAGAAGCCTAAGGCCCCGTTTTGTGAATGGCTTATCAGCTAAAAATTAGCTTATTGACCATGTTTAGCTGATTGACTATCTTAAACATCTGTTTATTGTGTTTGGTAATTAGCTTATTGGGTTGGCTGATTCAACCCAATCAGCTGATTTTGAAGAAGCTCCTTCGGGGGAGCGTTTCACTAAATCAGCTGATGGTTTTTATTTTAATGTCAATCTTGCCCTCTTTGCCGTT